>CM042333.1:3477500-3660000 GCA_023566125.1 Zingel zingel
TTATGTATTTTTTTTAATGTATTAGTAAAGATAACAAACTGGGCTGCAAAACATGTAGCAGCATCCCATCACTTGCTGGCCAGACAGAGAGGGGACTGAAGCTGTCAAGAGAATCACTCACACACACACACACACACACACACACACACACACACACACACACACACAACTTGTTTAAATAAATACATACATTTATGTTGTTAATAAATAGCAATACATTGTTGTTGTACCAGCAATATCTCCAAGTTTTGTTTTTCACTGTAGAAATCTCAAATGTCATAATGATTTGCCAATGCAAGAGAGTACCGGCACCTTTTTTTTTCCCCACTTCAAGCACTGATTCCCCATTGAAGTTCCACAAAAATCTTGCGTTTGCATTTTCAATGCATTTTGAGGTGAATTTTCAGGGTAAGACAGAGGGGGGAGAGGGATGGAGGGAGGGGAGGCACTTCAACAGCGCGGCGCTGCACTTCAAGTGACACAAGCGCTTGTGCTGGTTGAGATTGCTGTTATAGCCTTATTTCACTCAGGGGAAAGATGTCAAAAGACAACAAAGTTTGCTTAACTTTTTCAAATACGCTAGCCAGTCGGATCCCAAACAAGCAAAAACCGTTGCTGCCGATCAAGAATGTGGAGACTACGGTGGGTTTTTTGGTTAATTTAATAGTCCGATTGATAATTGCTGCTTGTGAAAATGATTTTTTTATTTGTTTGTTTGTTTTTTAACATTTCGCACCGACGCAGTGCATGTTCTGAAAAAAAAGAAACATTGCCCTGATGTACACACAGCGTTGTTTAGGTTTTTTTAGTCAGAGAAGCCACGTAGGCAGTGTAATTTTTTTTTTGTTCCGTTACCTCCAAACTCCGTTTTGAGTCGCCGGTTCCACCCCCCCTCTACGCTCCGGGACCTCCCACTTTACAAATTAAGCACTATGGTAACTTGTTCTACTTTGGATGTCTCGTGAGCTAAACCGGGTAACAACGTTATCACTGTCAAGGCCTTTTTATACTTCTGCGTCAAATCTACGCCGTAGATACGCACGTAGGTACGCGAAGACACAAACCTACGCAGGACCCTACGCCGTAGCCTGACGCGCACCTCTCGAAAAATGTAACTACACGTCAAGGCGATGCAGACCGCAAGGACTGTGATTGGTCAGTTGATACATCATTTCCGGCGTGTAGCTTTTCCGGTTTTCCCGACCCTCTATAACGCCATTGTTTTGCTTCATAAAAACAACGATGGATCAAGTTGAGGAGCGTCTTATAGAAGTAAGAAAGTACGACCATCTTTATAACTCGTCTTCGGCGCACTACAAAGATTGCCAGATGGCAAACAATTCATGGAGGAAAATTTCCCAAAATGTTGGACTGGACATCACGGAGTGTATGAGGCGGTGGAAAAGCCTGCGGGACAAATTTGTTCGTCTCCGCAAAAAGCTGCCGCCAAGAAGCGGTGATCCAGGTGGCAAAAAGGTGCCTGCTTTATACCATTTTCTGTCTTGGCTGGCACCCCATGTGAAGCACCAGGACACCGAGTCGAATTTCGCATCTAAGGTAAATATGAGTTCATTGTTTACCTCTGTTTTGTGTGGGCTACTAAGAAAGCTAGCTAATAATGCTATCAGGTTGTCCAAACACATGTTGCCATGGTACTTAGTCTGGAACGTCTGTGCTATCATGCTGAAAATGTTGGTTTGATAGGCTGTTTTTATAGCGCTAAGTTCGTTATTTACCTCTGTTTATGTGGGCTATATGCTTGATATGCTGTTTTCATAGCGCTGCTAATTCCATATCTTATAACAGACTTCTGGTCGCAAATCACACTGCATAGACCACAAATGTAATTACCTGCACAGACAAAGACCAACCAACTCTCTCTTTGTCTTTCACAGGAACAGACCTCAACAACAACATCCTCAGATTCCGACTCTGTGCCATCCACTTCACCTACTGAGCCATCCTCAGTGCCCCCCCAGCCACCAGCCTCACCTGTACAGCCATTGTCAACGCAACCACCACCACCACCTGTGTCTGCTGTGTGTGGGTCCCCACTTTCAATGCTGCCAGAGTCACCTGTGTCCCGAGTGGGGTTGAAACGGAAGAGGAACCCGGATGACTGGCTGGTAAAGCAGATGGCGCAGCTAGATGAACGCCGGATGGACTTCCAAGAGAAGCTGCTGCAAGACACCGGCGACGAGTGTAGCAGATTTGCCCAGGCAGCTGCTGATCTGCTACGGAGGGTGCCAGAGGGCCGGAGGTCTGATGTCATGTTCAATGTGTACAAGATGCTGATTACAGTGAAGTTGTTTTTTTTTTTTTTTTTTTTTATATTTCTTCTACTTTAACTGTTGCCCTTTTGTTTTTGGCACTTTACTTATTTTTTACATTAATAAATCCAAGTTTGTTTTGAAATAAGTTTGTTTATTTACAATTCAACATTCATGGTTACATTGTGGTATCAGAAAAAGCTTCATTGCCAAGTACGTTTTTTACATGAGGAACTTGTTTTGGTGTTGTAGGTACATGTCACACATTCTCTAAATGTAAGAAGGTTAAGAAAATCAAGTATTAGAATATAAACAATATAAGTATAACATATATACACACAGCTGTACAGCAGAGTAAGTACAGTGGCATGTAGAGCCAGAGGTGGAGTGTATATATATATATATATATATATATATATATATATATATATATATATATATATATATATATATATATAACTCATTGACCAAGTGTGCCACGGCACACTACATCATCCTGCCATGGCACAGTCCCATGTGGAGACCGAAAAAAAGCCTTCAGGTCATTCCGAACAGCTATGGCAGCTCGGGTGGAATGGGCCCTGGACATCTGTGTTGGATCTACAGGGGCAAAGTTTGTGTCGTCTGCCACCATTCTGCGCCACTCTCCAGGCTGCACCGTTCCATCAGAGTCACAGTCTGCAAAATGTGGGGGTAGGTATCGGCTCCCTGGGGTGCTCGCTTCATCTGTGTAGGTGAGGTAGTTATGCAGTACCACACACGCTTTAACTACACTCACAGCTTTGTCTGGCTGGAACTCAATTGGTCTTCCCAGAATTCTCCACCGTGCAGCCATGATGCCAAAGGTATTTTCAATCACCCGCCTTGCTCTGGAGTGGCGGTAGTTGTAGATCTGTTTGTCCTTGGTCATGTTCACTCCTGTTAGGAAAACAGAGTATTATTCACTGTACCAGTATGCAGTGTAACAATACAATTTACATAAAATATCCAATAACAGAGAGGGATCAATCAATCTTAAGGTATAACAAACATGTTATGAAGCCACAATGTACTATGCTTTAATTTATTGTATTTACATACCTGGAAAAGGAGATGAGATGGCAGTGTAGGGGGAAGGCAGCATCAGCAACGATAACGTGGGGGATTTGGACTCCGGTCCCAGGAAGTTGAGCTGGTTGGGGCAGATTCAACTGGTGGTCCAGCAGCATCGACCCAAATGCACTCTCTTTGAAAACGCCACCATCGCTCTGCCGTCCATATCCTCCCACGTCCACCATCGTAAACCGATACCTGGAATCACATGTTTCCATTAGAACAATGGAGTGAGCCCCTTTGTAATTAAAATAGTCACTCCTGGCGTGTGGTGGTGCCTTGACGTTAACGTGTTTCCCGTCGAGGCTTCCAACGCAGTTCGGGAAGTTCCAAAGTTGCCAAAAATCTGAAGCCATGGCTTCCCACTGGTTGGTTGAAGGGCAGGGCAAATATTCGGGCTGCAGTGCAGTCCACAGCGCTTTGCAGACCTCCGATACTATTGAGGACACTGTGCTTGCAGCCATTTTGTAGCTCAACCCTGTGATCTGTTGGCTTGCACCTGAAGATAAAATCTTCAAAGTCACTGCCAGTCTCTGAGCGACGTCAATAGGCCAACGGTGTGTGCTCTGATGGTGTATTAAAGGTTTTAAACGACGAGCAAGATCGTCAAATCGACCTTTCGACATCCGAAAATACTTGAAGTGCATTTCTTCGTCCAAGTCCCTCAGCGGTCGAACAACCATAACAAATTCGCCCATCGTTGGCCTCTCTTCGGTCACTGGTCGTACAGACCACCTTCGCCTACGTCTTCTTTTCCTTCTGCGATTTAACATTTGCAATAAAATCATTTGTTGTTCAATGTTGATCATCTCCAGCTCCAACAACACTCTCGCTCTTTCGCTCGCCATTTCCGGAAATGAAAAAAGCGGAAACAAAACGAACTATCAAAGAGTTTCGCGATTGACCCTCCGGAAACCACACACCCTCTAGCGTTCTGGCGGTGAAATGCACCGCGTTGCAAAGACACGCGTTCAACCCCGACGCAGAACTCCGAAAGGTCACGACGCCGTAGAAGTGTCGCCGTAGCTACGGCGTAGATTTGACGCAGGAGTATAAAAAGGCCTTCACTGTGTCACGAGCCAAAGCAATAAGAGTAATTATAAGACTATAATAATATATAAGAGTAATAATAAATAATAACTTAGATTAATATAGCGCATTTCATGAAACCGATTGACGCTTTACACAAGTAATATTACAGGGGGATAAGGGAAAAGAAAATAGTAGGCCAACACAAACACAGACTAAAAGGAATAAAACATCCACGCTAAATGGAAGGGGGGCGTAATTTAACGTTAGGCTACTGACGTACAACCACATTACACAATCTAAAGTTATTTTATGAATGAAATAGACATATTACATACATGAGGGCCAATTCTGAGTGGGTTTGGAATAATTTATAATCCCGTAATTGTCTCCATCTGTTGAAAGCCCGACCGAGTGTGATTAGCGTTATCGCCAGACGTCTTTAACTTTCCCTTTTAGCTTTTAGTTGTTCTTCGTTTAATTTCCTTCTTTCCTGTGATGGTCCTGCCCCAGTATCAGTCATAACTACAACAGATAACTTATAAAATATCATTTAAATACAATAAGGCCTATATAAAAAAATCTCCTGCTACCTTTTACCTGGCTGGATACACTAACACAGGCTTTTCCGGTGTTACAAAGAAATCTGTGACCCATCAGAATATGTTACTATAGCACCGTCTACCTGCTGCAAATAATTTTGTGACTTCGCAGGAAAAATCGAACCCGGGCAGATGCCTTACTAAAAACTATATCAAAACAGCATTCTTTTCACTGTTAGTCTTGTTTGCTGTCACAGGCCATTTAAGACCATTGTATGAAAAATGACAGAGCTTCAGAAACATAAAAAAGTTACATATAGTCACATTAAGTAAAAGATCTGAGTAGTTCTTACATCAGTGCTTTGCACCTCTGCTTATAATGAAACTACCCAACAGTATGATATGTAAGTAATAATAACAAAAAAGAATCCAATAGTTTAATTAATATATACAAAATAAAATAATACTGAGAGGGGTCATACTGTGTAATATATACTTTTCAAAATTTGAATGCTGAACCTTTATGTGTAATGGAGTGATTTTAAATTATGTTAGATATTGGGTTTTTTTACTCAAGGAAAGGCTCTGAATAGTCCTTCCACCGCTGACACAAAGTGTGGGATTTGCATTGCTGGCTTTTAATTTTTTTACCATTAAAACCAGTGATGTGCACCTTTTGTTCTGATGCTGGATCTGTGCTCACACTGTACCTCTTAACGATTACACATAAGTGTGACACTTAAATAACTGATTGTTTGAACTGCTTTTGTTTTCCTCCTTAATGTTTGTGACCTGTTGGTTGATATTGAAAAAGGCACGAAAAGAGTGAAGAAAAGTTCCTGCAGTAGAAAGGAGCTATAAGCTATATCAGAAATATAAGCCACTCAGTTAGGGTTTACTGTCTCCAATTACCATCTTCACTTTGTATTTTGGCAGATGCTCTTGCAGCATTTTTGGGCCATGAACAACCAAACTTCCATAATAAAAGCTTCAACAACAGAGAGATTACCTGCCACAGTCACTGAGAGAATTTAACAGCATTTGGCATGTAGCTGGAAGTCATTTTTTTCTCTTGGATTTCTATCAAGACTAAATCTATAGACGTATATTTAGTCAGTGTGGCTATTCTAATGCCAGGAGTAAATCTGGCCATGCAGATGAAACAAACAAAAAAACATACTGGACCTGAGTCTGCCTCGGGGAGCCACACTCAGGCTTATGCTTCTCAGTGTTCATACAACATGTACAAATACACACACAGGAAGTATCCAGGAGGAAGTTTGGAAGAGCTGTGGTTTCAGCAGAGGTCAGTGGCACCTGGGAGGCGGCTACTGTGCGTGATTGATGTTTCCCTATTAACAGAAGCCGTTTACAGGCCCATGGCTGTCATCTCAAGTCTTATCATGGAAATGTGCACTGAACCTGCTGAATCTCCCTCAGGGGAGCTGGTTTTTTTTGTGTGTGTGTGTGTGTGTGTGTGTGTGTGTGTGTGTGTGTGTGTGTGTGTGTGTGTGTGTGTGTGTGTGTGTGTGTGTGTGTGTGTGTGTGTGTGTGTGTGAGAGAGAGAGAGAGAGATGTGGGGTAACAGCAGCGGGGGATTTTATTGAAGCTGCAGAGTAACATCTCCCTGCTGGCAAATAAGCAAAAACACTCACAACTGTTGTCTTTTTTTCTTCTTCTTACCCGCACTGAATGTTTCCACGCTCATTTATACACTGAGTGTTTCACTGCTCCTGGGTACTTATAACCTGTTAAAACCCAACTGTCTAATTTTAATCATATGGGCTGTGATGATTATTTTTCTTTCTAAAAAATGAACTTCTCACTGAAAAGTATGTTTTGTCTGAAACAAACAATATGCAAAAAAACAAGTCAGAGACACTTACAAATGCTGCATGTTCTTAGGGCTGACATATAAAAACACAAAACCAGAGCCCAAGACTATTTTAGCTGCAGCTGGGGATCACAACAACAGTTGTGTAGCGTTGTGAGCAGGTTTGTGGGCCAGCGTTCAGTCTTTGTCAGCCTCTGCTCATCCCAGTTAGAGTCGTTACTGCTAAGTCAGTAAGCCTACTGTCCTCCATCGGGGGCCCGAGCATCCTATAGAAAACATATTAGAAAAATCCACCACTATTTTTTTGAAGTCCCCTTGTCTTTGTCACTGTCTTTGCAACAGGGAGCAGGCTGTTGTGTATTTGACTTAGTGCCAACTGTTTAAGGCGCTGTTTCTTACTGCATGTGGTGTCATCAGTTTAACACTTCTGTTTTGTCAGCATATGGCTTTTTCTGAGTTTTGCAGGTCCCATATAACCCAACTGTATCCTCCACAGATTTTTACAGGTTCAAAGCTGTATATCACCACCCGAGGAAAAAAAAGGGACCCATAACTCACCCTCCATCAACCCTCAACCTGCACACTGGTCCATCACAGAACTGAGAACTAGATACACAGCTCAGATGGTGCTGTGGCACTGTTTCATCTTCATTATGTCTGCCTCTCTGTCTGTCTACAATTAGAAAGTACTAGGATCACATTTCACCTTTCATTTGAAAGTCTTTACCTGCCAACATTGGGCTGTGAAAAAGAATGAGATTGGTTGGAATGGTTTGATATAATTAGCATGTTTGCTAACATAATTTTTCCCCCCGTGTTCTACGCTAAAGTCTGCCCGGCATACTTGGCAAAACGCACAGTGTTTGCTGACGTGGCTAATGCTTTATTCATTTTCAGTTCAGTTGACTCTGACTTGAATCGGAGCTTGAATGTGACACATGGCAAGGTAGGGGTGTTGTTTGGGTTTGGTTGGCAGTTAGTACCACGACACATCCTACAGTCTTATATGACTTTTGTTTTATCTCTTATACTCCTATTTTAATCTAGTACTTTAACTTAATATAGTTAAACTATGTGTCCTATTCTTCTGTGTCAATTTGACCCTGGTCATAAAACTCTTATGTAACTTGTTTTTCTGCCTAAGAAGGGTTCTGAACAAAGTTGATAACTATATCTGGAAGTCAATCCAACAACTTGTCATCTAATTGATTGGAAGAGCATGAGGCATTTGAGTGACCTTATATGGCTATGTTGGTTGCTGGGATGTCCAATAAGAAGAGTATGTCTGTTTTGTGGTTATGGTTAAAAGGACCAATGCTGAAAGAAGGGTAGTCATTTTCTGCAGAAAATACTCAGGGTCTTTCAATTGAATAAAGATCTTATTATTGCACCATCCGGTCTCCCTGAAGATTCTTTGATTTGACAGATCGGACTAAGAAAATCCACAACAGTCTGGACATAGATCAGAAACTGTGAAAAACCACGTATATCTGGAGTTTTGGCAGGTATGCTGTTGGGTGAACAGTGTAGTGTTTTTTGTTTTTTTATACACAGTATCTCCAAATAATTTTAGGGCAATGGAGCAGGTCAACGATCCTGATCATACAGAGAACATGACCAAGGAGTTTTTATGGCCAAACAGGAATGCTCTTGACTGACATCAATCCGACTGATGTGTTTCACCAGACTGAAGACATAAAGCTTCCAAATCAGGCAAGAAGAGAATACTGCTGCAGTCCCTGCTGCAAAGAAGATGACATCAAATAGTAAATACAGTAGTGAGGCCCTTTACAGTTCATTCTTGAATTAGGAAAGCGCGGATGTGAAAACAATCCTTCTGTCCTTCTCATCATCTCTTTCTCCTGTCACATGCAGGATCGCATCTGAGCACCAAGTCCTCATCTGCTGAACCCTGCAGGGTGGCAGTATAATAAACCCTCATTCCTGCACACAGAGCAAACTGCACAAACACAATAACACCCAACATGCTTGTAAGCTCCATGAATCAGTTCACACTGAGGGAAGGGGGAAATGATTTTGAAGGTGGGGGGTAAGATGAGGAAGGTTTGAAATAGTGCCTGAGGGAAACATGGTACTCCTTACAGTGAGGCCTGCCAAGTACCTGCGGGGGGGGGGTTACAAGAACATTTGTTGTTTTCATATCAGTGGTCTTTGTTTTATTGTTTACGGTCAAATCAGTCTTTTATATTGTTTACCTCCAGCTTTCCAATTATGGGCATGTTGATGCTGCAGAAATTATGCTTTGTCTTTTCATACTTTTTGAAATTATTGCATAGGGAGAAAAAAAAATGGGACCACCTGCTGAATTGTCACAAATTCTCTCTTTTTTTAGATGTTTTTGGTCTCTACCATCTTCTGAGGGAAATATCCACCTGGTAAATTCTTCCTGCCATCCATCAGATATCTATTTAATCCTTGATTTGTCTCTAATCCATATAGTCACAAATCTGGGTGTCAAAATAGACAATGGTTTTAAACTTGATAAACAGATAAATAATGTTGTTAAATCCAGTTTCTATCATTTAAGGCTTTTATCTAAAATTAAACCTGTTTTATCTCGTAAGCACTTTGAGTATTTCATGCTTTTATTTCAACTCGTTTAGACTACTGTAATGCACTTTACATTGGTGTTAACCAAACCTCTCTCTCACGCTTACAGTTTGTACAAAACTCGGCTGCTTGTCTTTTAACTGGAACTTGTAAGCATGAACACATAACACCAGTCCTGGCCTCGCTACATTGGCTCCCGGTCCATTTTAGAAGACATTTTAAGATCTTATTGTTTGTTTTTAAATCACTGAATGGGCTGGCACCTTGATATATCTCAGACCTCTTACAAGTTTACACCCCCTCACGGTCACTTAGGTCTACTGATCAACTTCGGCTGGTCGCTCCAAAAACCAGGTTAAAAACCAGGGGCGACCGCGCATTTTCAGCTGCAGCACCTCAACTGTGGAATGAACTACCTCCACAGGTCAAATTGGCCCGACCCTCGAATCTTGTAAATCTCGTCTTAAAACTCACTTGTATTCCCTGGCTTTTAACCCAGCATGAGAACTGTGTGGTCTTATGTTGTGTTATGTGTTCTATGTGTTTATCTATGTTTTATTTCTTGTCCAGCACTTTGTAAACCTTTGTTTTTTAAATGTGCTATATAAATAAAATGGATTGGATTGGATCATTTATTTTTTTCACATTCAGATTTTTCTGTCCTCATGGCCAAAGCAAATTCAGATTTACGAAACATTTCTAAATGGTTTCAGTTAAACAAAGTATCCCTTTATGTAAAAAAACAAACTTTATCATATTTACATCAAAAAAATAAAAAGTATTGCAAATCTAAATCTTGTCTTTGCCTTGGAAATGATTCAATTGCCCAGGTTTCATCTACACGTCTTCTTGGAATCCTGATAGATGATAGTCAAAGCTGGAAGAAGCATATTCATTTAGTTTGTAGTAAGATTTCTAAATCCATTGGCATCATTGGCACATTTCGAAGTTTGGTTCATCACTAATGTTTACTTACTCTTTATCATAGCCTAATATATCCATAACTCATGAATTGCAATATTATTTGGGGAGCTACTTATCCCTTCTACCTTGATACGCTATATACTTTGCAAAACAAATTTTGCAGAATTGCCACATTTAGCAGCAGGACTGACCATTCAGCCCCTCTATTTAAAAAGCTTCTAAAAGCTTAAAAAATATTCTATCAATCTTTAATATAAATAAAGACCAAACTTGTGTTTTTCAAAATGTTGCACCAGCCAGCGTCCCTTCCGCTGCATTGTGTAGTATTTTTTCAGTCTAATGCTAAGGTACAAGTTTATGATACATGCCAAATATCAACAAACTGTATTCTCACTCCTATCTCATAAAATACGGACGCTTGGTCAGGTGCCTTTGTCATTGTTATTGATGGTAAAAGTCTCCTTTAGCGTCATATAACGCGCTTTATCTAACGCCTGGTCGGGACTATTGGCGTCCCTTTTGACGCAGTTATGTTAAGGAAAAAGTCGTGGGTGGGCTTACGTTTCCCTGACACGCAGGAAGAACGGGATAGTTGGATTTAGGAAAAGGTTGTAGGTGGGCTTATGTTTCCGTTACACGTGGGAATAATGAGACGGTTGGGTTTAGGAAAAGGTTGTGAAGGGCTTACGTTTCCGTGACACGCAGTAATAACGGGACGGTTTGTATTAGGAACACCAACCTCCTTACGTGGAATTTCGGCCTTATATACTACTTGCTACCGTAGTCGCTCTTAGTGTTACGTCATCTTCAAACCCCATGTAGCTGCTGCTCTCCCCGGTACGTTCTACACACAGGCTGAAGGGCGCTTTTTTCGTCGCTTCATACGCTGACAGCCACTGTCCAAATGTCCGTATTTTATGAGTTCGGAGTGAGAACGGGTTGCAAATACATTTTATATACATCTTCCAATGTTCTGTACAAGGCTCTGCCAATTCTCTATTAGATACAGGGGAGCACAGCTTTAAAACGGTTATATCAACACTGAATTTCAGTCAACTTCTGTCAAAAATTATTTAAAAAAAGAGTCTTAGGCCCTGTCTGAATAACCAAACTTAACTGTCTGTATTGATCTGAGCTATTCATATCTGATTTTTTTGTCCTTCTTGTCTCTCATAACTACTCACACAAGTCCACATATCCTCATTTTACATATATTCTTGTATTTTATTTTATGCCTTTGTTGTATATGTAGCCAACCTTATGCTTGTTTTTTTAAAATGCATTGCTTACTTGTGTTCAAGTTGTAGATTTTAGGACTCTTGTAATTGCAATTGCTCATTATATATATATATATATATATATATATATATATATATATATATATATATATATTCTTTTTCTTCTCTTTCTTAGGTGAGATTCCTTCTAGCCCCTATGGGTTTTCTTAATCTCACCTGCACAATATTTTTTTTTTATATTATTTTATTTTCTTGTGTATCTGTTGTCTTGATTTTATTGTGAGTTCACCAGCTCGTCTCTAACTGTCTGTCTACTCTTTGCTGCTGAGCAGGTAGAGTACATTATGTTGGTCATTGATTCAAGCAAAAACACCAAACATTCTCTGGCTCCAGCCTCTGTAATGTGTGGATTTGCTGGGTATATCTGTTGTATTGTGAATATTTTTGGGTTTTGGACTGTTAAACAAAACATTTGAAGACATCATGACGGGATGTAGTGAATTGTGAATATAGACAAAACAAGTGAAGGATCCATTTGGAAAAGAATTGTCAAATAGATAATCAAAATAATTGTCGGTCCAGCCCTGGATGAAAAACTGAAACATAAAATCAATGTGCCAGAAAACCAAAGCCAGGCGCTGAGAGAGGATAAAAAGCTGTGTAGAGCTGCATCTGATTTTCCCACAGTAAGTAGTCATTTGCATTACGCTATGACATATGATTTAATGTAAATAAAAAAAAAAAATGGATTCATGCATGTTTTAAGTGACATGACGAACGTTAACCATCACAGTTCAGAGTGGAAGCTGAACCATCTGCAGTGGCAGTATAATACAGTCATTCAGCTCCACTAATGGGCCAGTCAGTAGTGCCAGCAGACAGGACCCCGGCCCTCACACAGGCTAACAGGATCAACAGGATCCAGTAGCTGGGGATGAGAAGCCAGGCTTCAATGCCTGAATGTTTCAGTGCTGAGCGAGGATCCCGATTTTATCCCAGTCACGTATGAATAGTCAACAATAATGATTTCTAGTTAAGAGTAAATGTGAGGGACGAGGGCTCTTCTACTGTAATGTATGTACTGCTACTATTCATACTACTCTATTATTTTTCTATCATAGAGACACACTGGTGCATAATCATACTGTAATTTTAGCTTATAAACTTTATAGTTTTAGTCAGGGCCTTGAGCATTTAAATCAAGTATCTGGCGAGAATAATGTGCCAAAGTAAGAAGGCCTCATGTTACTTTAATGTGTCAGATATTTAATGGAAGTTTAAGTAAATATAAGTATGGATCAGCAGATACGTCTGGTCCCCCTTCCATTTGGCATATACGGCAAGCATGACCCTAGCTTAGTAAAGAGGAGCACTGTTAGAGCATTTTCGAAAACAACTGCAGCTGATGTGGACCTTTCTATAGTACTATTTTCAAATTCTGATGGCAAAAATGGCAACACTAGTTCATTTGTCTCAAAGTAGTTTTGTGTTGCCGTTTTAACATCTGGCAAGCAATAGGCTAATTCTGGCTCGCACTGTCCATGAAAAATCTACAGATTAAATAAAATAAACTAATCTACAAGTATCCCAACATGTTAATGTTTGGCATTTTAGCATGATAACATCTATCTTTTTTTTTTTTTTTAAGATCATTTTTAGGCTTTTATTTTATAGAGGACAGCTGAAGACATGAAAGGGGAGAGAGAGGGGGATTGACATGCTACACGGCGAACCCGTGGCTGCTGCGTCAAGGAGTAAACCTCTATATATGGGCGCCTGCTCTACCGGGTGAGCTACCCAGGCGCCCAACATCTATCTTTTTAACAGTTAATCTCAAACTAGCTGCGGAGTTTGGTTATTAGTTTTAGAGGTAGTTAGTAATCAATAAGTGTGTCAGAGGTGTTGGAAGTGGACATTTTGACCTAGGCGGCACTAGATGAAAAGTCGAGTGATCATTCTGGCTCGTTCTCCAAGAAACAGGATTATCTGTGCCATGACAATGCATCTGATAGTTGTTGAAAATTGTACTGTATTTAGCATTACAGGTTTCAGGAATGCACAAACCGTTACAGCCTTACTGAGAGGTGTACTTAATATTTACGCTCATTGATATAAATGTGGTGAACAAAATATTAGAGTGAGTAAAGACTGTGAAAAAAGCAGAGGAGGGAGGGGGGGGGGATGTTTTTTGATCATGCAAAACAAAACATGCAAGAATTAAATCCCTTTTCAATACCATGGATAGTGCCCCTCAGCCAGCCATGCCAAAACACTTATTCAATATCTAATGGAAAATAATCTCAAAATGAAATCAACATAAAACATAATGCTTTCAAGCCTGACGACGGAATTCACTTTGCGGCGAAAACAAAATACTTTTACCTAGGAAAAGCTTGTTCATTCCTCGGGAATGTTTTAATCCAAAGCACAATCTTTTTCCTAAACTTAAGTAGTCGTTTTGGTGCCTAAACTTAACTGTCATCACCGCATGAAGCTCACTTTTTCTGGCTAAACTCCACTACCACGGCCCCTGAAAGGAGCATAATCTGGCAGTGGCCTGTAGCAGGCTTACAACGTTGACACCTATTGGTGGCTAAACAACTGCCACTGGTAGCCAGCGTCCCAGAGCTCTGTAGCGGCTAAATGCAACCAGCAACTGCTGCTCAGATTTTATCATCCCTCGCACTATAGACTCAGTGTTTCCCCTAGGATTTTTTCCAGAGGGATGGTGAGGATTGTGTGAGTCACAGGCGAGACGGAGAGCTTTTGCTTTGGGATTGTTGTTGTTTCTTCAGTTTTTTGGAGCTGGAAAAGCTTTATGGAAGCACTGTGAAAACGTAAATTTACTGTCAGCTGTTATCTGAGGACGCAGGTGAGGGAAACAAGAATAAAAACAAACTCTCAAAATGGAACTGCCAATACATTCATTCACAGTCATTAAGTCATTCCAGTCCTGTATATCGGTAGTTTAATTTAAAAGAAATAATGACACTTTATGAACCATTTCTGTGTAAAATGACGCACACACCTTGCGTCAAAAATATGAATAGAAGACTGTCCTATTTTTACGCTTGTAGAGCAGCTCTCCGCGGAGCATATGCACCACTACGTGCTGCTCTCGTATCCAGTGTAGCCAGTTTCATTGATTATAGTAAAAGCGTAGTGTTGGAACGTCCGCTCTGCATACATTAGGTGTGCAATGTAGCCAGCACATAAATTAAAATGAATTGGAATTTTAAGGCGAGGAATGAAAAGTGGATTGCCTGTATGTGTGAAAACAGCTTTATCTCGCGTATCTATTTTTTAAAAATGTTTTATGTATAGCATAATTATATAATTTGGTCATTCTTTCAGGGTGGGGGATCGGCCAAAACAATGGTAGGGGAAACACTGACGTTACAGCACTTTAGCCTGGGTATGACCACATTAGCACCAGGCATCAGTTATCTGAGCATGAAGTTCCCACTATCTAAACACACAAAAAATGTTTGTTGGGAAACATTGTTGGGCTTGGTAAGTTGCTCCTTCCAGGCATGGCTACCTGTGTTGTCTCTGTGTGAACTCTCCTGAGCTGCTGGTTCAAACACAAGACACAGTTGGCACAGAAGATGTTTACAGACATCCTGGCTGGAAGTTAATTTTCACCCTTTGTTAAAAATAAAAAGCAGACATGTTTTTGCTGTTCCTATATTTTACTAGACCTCTTGCCAGTGTGTATTTTCAAGCCCCGGGGGCAGAAACACTAAAGCTTCCCCTTCCTCCAGACAGACAGACAGCGTGGGAGGGGAGCGAGGGGAGCAGGGAGATGTGGGCGTTGGGCTTACCAGTCTGGGGCGTCCCGTCTGCGGGGAGATAAATTGTTAGCAATCTACCCGAAGCCCCTGGCATGTTCTATCTATGGCAACACAATAGACATTTCAGAAATCCAGGTTGCTCCTCTCTTCCGGCCTCAGAAGGCTATCGGTGTGGGAGGAAGCTCCATAAATATCAAGTAGAAAATCCCTTTACGCTGACGATCTTTTGCTTTTTTTGACGGACCCTGCAGCCTCCATTCCTCATGTTGAGTCTATTTTAAGGGAGTTTGGCTCTTTCTCAGGCTATAAGCTGAATTTTCAAAAGAGTGAGTGTTTCCTGGTTAACAACCCAGCCTTGCAAATAAAACAGCCTTCAATTCCCTTTCGTTTGGCACAATCTGGTTTTAAAAATCTAGGCATAAAGATCACCAGTACCTTGACTTCTCTTTTTGAAGCTAATAGAGTGAGCTCTCAGTCTCTCTGCTCCCCATCTTCCCTCCGCCCTGTCCAGCCTCAGCAGCTGTGCACACAGAGAATAATATTCAGCTGGCCAAATCCATTCTGCTCTAATTAATAAGAGTACCTGAGTATGTGCAGGGATGACCTGAAACAGCTGCCACTTCCCTACAGCTCAATTGTAGTAGTAGTAATAATAATGATCATATCGATTTTAAATTTTTTTTACCAGAGCTTTTTGTAGAGCATTGACTCCCCCCACCCTCTTTTTCTCTCAGGCTCTGGTGAGATGTTGTTGGTTTGGTTTCTCTGACTTCTGCTGCATTGGATTACAAGTCTGAACTCCGAACTTTCTATGAGTAAAAATAAATAAAACCAAACAGATATTTATGTATGAGTTCTTTGTCATTTAAAAAAAAGTACATATTTCTCAAACCCCAAGTCATGGAGTGTTGTTAGTTCAGGCAGAGCGCTGAATGTTGTACTTGCATCAGGTTATCAGCATCAGCTGTTTCATTCAGGCATCCCGACTGGGGCTGTCAGGGTATTCAATACCTTGACGGAATTGACCGAAATAACCCAGTACCAAGTAATATATAGATACTTCTCCAGTAAAACAATACGTGCTTTCGATACTTTGTTTCCAGATCTAGAAATAATTATTTGTATTGGTATCGCTATTTTTAATACGGTACCACAACCAATGGCTCGTACATCAGCTGATCAACTCCAGCTGACCAGTAAAATCCAATCATATTCAGAACATGCCAGTTCTGCTAATAGGACTTAAACTTTGCTATGATCCAGTGAGGGCTGTAACAACTATCACAATATATTGATAGTCAGTTATTTTATTGATTGATTGACATTGATTATTCATAGATTGATTTGTTTATAATGGAAGATTTTTTTTTTTCATCATAGCTTCCCATATTCAAACGTGACATCCTCACATGCCTTGTTTTGTCTGCCCAACAGTCCAAAACCAAAGATTTTCAATCATATAAAGCAGAGAGATGCAGTAAATCCTTACATTTGAGAAGCTAGAACCAGAAAATGTTTGGCATTTTGTTGGAACTTTGTTGCATATCATACTCCTCTCTCTCCACGTTTACAGGCTGCTTCATCTCTAGCAACTATTTAATAATCCCCATTCTGATTTTTGTTAGCAGCTAAACAAATTGCAGTGGGTCATATCACCTTTAACGCAGGATTTCTTTCTTTTCATCACAGCTTGAATGTCAGAGATTTCCCATCAGTGAACATAACTGAGTACCGAAGCTAATAATTGTGTTGTAGTTCTTTTAAAAACATCATAATCTTTTCTAACACATATCTCACTGATGATAGCCAATACCACATTTCATAATATCCTGCTGACAGTCAGATCATCCATAAGTATACAGAACAGTGAACTAGCTGGTATAGCTCTAATCCCCCGTTATGCTCCTTGGCAATTCACAAATATAACTGATTGCTGCTTTCCAGACGGTTAACATTGAAGACAACTAATTATGTCAAAGTCAACATGGCCTGGATCATGGCGGGCTGACAAAACTAGAAGGCAGATGTTTAGATTTGATCCAGTGATGATATAAAAAGCAGTTTTAGATGGATAGCTCTGGATGGGTGTGCTCCCTATCAACATGTGTTCATATGCTCCCCTTTGTTCTGTGTATCTTAGGGCTTGATAAACAGAAAGATGGTTAGAAAGAGACAGACAGACAGATAACACCAGTCATAAAGACAAGCAGATGGACTCAGACGTAAACACACACTGCAGCTCTCATGCTCTGATTTGGGCAGATTGCCTTTGTTCTAATTCAGAATTTTTCACTCCTGATTCCCCTTTGCTGCTTTCCTTCTCTTTCTAGCTCTTGTCTTATGAACTATGTTGGTCTATAATTAGTCTATTATTGCCAGCTTGCTGCGCTGTGTCTGGCTACACCACAGATGCATTCTGGGATAGGAGAAAAAAAGGCTTTGGGTTGTTTGCATTTCTTTAAACCAATCACAATCGTCTTGGGCGGCGCTAAGCTCCAGACGCAGCGACGGTGGCTCTGCTAAATAGTCTCGGGAAGTAACTTGGTGGAACATTTGCACCTCGCTAAAGAAAACACCACATATAATATTAACTGAAGTTAACTGTTGACACAAAACAGTAAAGTGAGCTATTTAAATTAGCTGGATACATGGTAAAACATCTTTTGCTCTTACCACTCTATCGCCGTGTGTACTTCGTCCACAGCAATCCCACCAATCAGTCCCAAAATGTCCCAGTTAGAGAGGAAATGACCGAAACATATTCTTTGTAAATCTTTACAATAATTCCCCGAAAGAACCAAGCAGGCCTCCTTGTTGCACCATCCAAATTTTCTTCGAAACTTGCTATTTTCAGCGTGTTGTTGTGTTCCGTAGCAAAGGGATTTTGAGAACGGCAACACACAGAGAGCAGAAGGTGAGGGACACATCCTGACATGATGTCAGGATGTGTCCTGGAAATGTACTTCCGTTGATCCAGACTAGTCTGGTATTGAAATCCAGGTTAAGGAGGAGTATTCATGATTTTTAGAATGCTGTGAAGATGTGATTATCTTTTGCCCAATTCAGGAATATCATCTATTTCATTGTTTTTTCTGTCCCCAAAAATGTTCCTGTTTTGTCAAGCAAGACATAGTGAATTGTGAAAGCAAGAAACCTCGCTACTGTGTCAGTTATTTCTTACTGAGTTAGCCTGATAATTGAACCAGATTTCTGTACACCTCATTATTCATGTGTTCATCATTGTAGCGGTTTTCTTTTTTGGGATAGGTTGTTATGCTCTAACTCAGGGATCTTCAACCCTAGGGGGGTCCTCAGAATCACTGCAGGGGGGCCTCCAAATTGTTAACTTTTGAAAGTTTTTTCAAAAGTTAAAAAGTCTTAACATTAATCCAACATATTATTAGCAAATATAAATCCCCACTGCTTACTGGCCTATAGGTAAGGTAGTCACTAAGGCCATCCCCAGGTCCAGTTCATCCTGAGGATACACTATGCCACATGGATGCTTAACATTAAAACATGATTTATAAAATCATGCCAACAACTTGTAGGCTATTTTAATGGCTTAGTATTCTATGCAAAAAATGTATGTATAAAGGCTTTAGGCTGCCCTACATGTTAATGTAGGCCCAGTTTATTATGCAACTTCATTTTATACAATATATGTAGTATGCTCCATCTCTCTTTTAGTTAAGAGGTCCTTGGCTTAAAACACATTTAAGACCTCTGCTCTAACCAGTTAGTAGTGGAATAGCCCATCCATCTGACATTGTTTTCAGTCGACACACAAGCGGCAGTAGCCAGCCAGCCAACATTTGCCATGTCACAGGTGTTTAAGAACATGCACACATTTTAATGTCTGGTGGGAATCAGTGCTAACGTCAGAAAGCTAGGCCAACTAGATCCCACTTTGAGTGGTAAACAAACCAACGACACAAATGACACAGAGCTTAAGTTGATAGTTGATAAGTAATGACATTTATATTGTAGAAAAAAAGAAATTCCTTGTATCAACATCTGTGTAATGTGCACAGTATATGGTTCCCCAGTCACTAGTCGACTAGCGGCCAGCAGAAGTCTAGCTCTCGGTTGGACTTATCTTTTTTTTTTTTATTACCTCTCTTTTTTATCTGTATTTGTATATATTTCTTATCTTTTATAATATACTTGCTGTACTTGTCCTTATTGCACAGTGGGTCAACATATTTTTAATTGCTCTATATGTCTGGCACATATTAAGAAATTTGAGACTCAACCTTGCAAAGACATTTCTCTTAATTAGTTCTATAGTCATTGGTATTGATGAACATCCCTATAATGCAGACAAATAGTTTCCTCATTTGGTTTTATTAGGCAATAAAAACATTTTTTAGGTTTTGTTTATCCGCTGCGCACACTTCTTTCCGCAGTAATTTGGTTGTTGGAGGTGGTTTAGGTTTGCCATAAGTCAGGGTTGGCACTATATTGTTTGATTGTTGCGGGACATTTTTCGATTGTACGTTAGATAAAAATCTAATTGCAAAGAAACAACATTTGACATTCACAGAAATCCCTGTTCTCCCTCCCCTCTTTTCTCCCTGTCTCTAGTTTCCTTTTATCATATTTTCTCTGCTTTCTTCCCTCCTCTCTGTATCTTCCAGCTAAGTCTGCCAACTCTCATGCAGATCTGAGCTTGGACAGATGGTAGCGAGCTAAAAGTGTTTACTTGCACACGGCTCCTAACAAAATGAGCAGATGCCTGCAGAGCCGTCGCTCCCCCCCAATCACCATGATACCCAAACATGCCCGACAGGAGGAGGAGACTTAGATAGAGGAAGGGAGTTTTAGCTTTTCCCCTCAAAAATACACACACTTCATTACACACTCACAGTCATTAGCAAACTTGACTTCATTTGTTTTCTGCTGCCTTGTCACCTGAGTCTGTTTGTCATCTTGATTTTCTATTCTCTCTGTCTTTTCCGGTTTTTGGAGTGAGATGTTTTTATGCCTCTGGTGGTGAACTGGGTCTGACAGGCACAATAGTTTGTCTTTCCTTTTCTGTCTGTGTTTTGTTTTGTTTTGTTTAGTTATTTTTATTATTTGCATGTGGAGATATACGAAACCTAAATCCAGAATTTATTTTTTGAGTGAAATAAAATGAGTTTTTTTTTGTAGATAATTTATATTTAGAGCTCAATTCAAAGCTCCACAAACAAACATAAATTCAATGTGAGACACCCAGGCATTCAAGCGGGCCTCCCAGGAGACACTGATTTGTCGGTAGTTTAAAAGATTTGGTGTAAATAAAATGACTACAACAGCAAATCAAGCCTAGTTCTAATAACTCAAGTGCATGGATATAGTATAAACTGAGTATCATAAACACCCTTATTGGTTCCAGCAGTAGAGCATTTAATGCTATGGACCTTTTTCACAGCAGACATTTTGACTTGTCATAGTAGGAAAAGCACAGCTAAAATTGATAGCCTTAACGATGGCTCAATTCCATCAAGTGTCCCAGTAAGCTATTTCAGTGAGTCAGCATCAATACCAGGGCCTCTCCTAAGTGGAATGCAGCCATCATTAATGGTTTTGAATACACCTGTGCTTTTCCTACTATGACATGTCAACATGTCTGCCGTGAAAAAATCTCTATAGTGTGCGACTATTCTATATTAATGAACGTCCGTTACATTCAAGCCATTGCCAAATGAGTTGATACAAAGCTAATTAAGACTATCAGCTCCACACAACTCTCTCTGTATTTCGCAGTATGACTATGTTTACTAAATGGTGTAGTCCGGTGACTTTCGCACGCAGAAGCTCCAGTTGTTAGGTTGCAGCGAAGGTTTGGACCCAAATGCAGTTTAAACAAAGATTTATTCCAGTTAAGAGAAACCACTACAGGCAGCACAGAACAAAACAGGACCCACACTAACAGAAAGTAAGAATCCAACAACAGACAAGGGAAACAGAGAGACTAAATACACAGGGTAATGAACACTAACAAGGGACAGGTGATACAAACAGGTGGAACACATCAGGGCCGGGCAGAACAATCAAACAGGCGGGAAAACAGAAAACAGGAAGTAAGCTATACAAGACAAGGGAGAACAAACAGATTTCAAAATAAAACAGGAAACAAAAAGTCACAATCGTGACAACATTAAACATTGGATGAAGTTGTTCTTTTCTCAAATAGAAATTATACTGAGTAATTAATGAATTAGTCATGACAAAAAAGTTTGCTATGTTAGTGTAATATAATGTAACGTTAGCTAGCTTGTTTAATAGCTTGTTGGATATAAATGCACCCACTACAACTAATGTTACCACAGCGATAAGCCTAACGTTATGTGTGTGAACTGATATTAGGGTTAATATTGAAGATCTACAAAACTGTTATGTTTATTGTCCCCCCCCCCTATTGTTAGATCAGATTTACGCCCATGCATACAGGTAAAGCTGCCAAAGCTGAACAATCCAAAACTCCATTTCTCAGACGAGCGTCAATTTGGGAGCTTGCATGCTACCACTCCTTCCTTCTCAAATACCTTGAAAAGGCTGTCGTTTATATATATATATATATATATATATATATATATATATATATATATATATATATATATAATATCACCAGGACCGAAAGGATATTTGAGTCAGGTATGGCTGCAGCCTGGAGACCTCCCGTCTCATGCATGCCCTCCCGGCTTGGTGCAGTCCGCAAGCTTTGACTTTTCAAAATAAAAGCTTGCGTCTGGCCTGTTATGTTTTTGAACGATGTTTTGGATGTTTTTGAACTAAACAGTACGGCAATCATGCTAATGAATACAATTATTTTTTCATCAGATGTCTTAGTTACAACACGATGGAGCTAGCAAAGCAGTTTTGTGTTTATATGTGCGAGCGGGATTTATTCAGTTTGGGAAATCCCACAGTCTCTAAAGCTACAGTTCAAATTGTCTGTCTGACTAAACAGGGAGGGAGCCATCTGCTAGTGATAAGGGCCAAGACTGAGAGAGCTACATGGAGCTACATGGATAAATATGCACCAAACAAGCCACTTTGAAATGTTGCTGTTCTCACGAAATACAAAAGTTGGGTGACCCTCCCCCCTAGACTAAAAAAAATTTGATGACCATCCCCTCAACAAAGAATAAAAATACATGACCCTCCCCTATTTTCCTCTGGTGGTCCATTCCATAAATACCGAACAGTCCCTTATGGACACAAATCTCCCCAGACTGAAGGTTGTGGGTGAGGGAACTTTGACTGTCCTGATGCAGATAACTGGACCTGTTTCATCATGGGAAACAGGGAAAATGATTAGGCTGTGACTCAGGCCCTCGGTGGAGACGAGGCCTGCATGGTTGACATCATTTTGACATCTACCTGGGGAACTCTGTGATTGGCTGGCGGTCCCGTGGAGAGGGTTCTCATTACAGGCTGTTGTTTTGATATCTCTCTGCTCCAGACCTTGCTCAGCACTTTCCACTCCCTTAACTGCAGCTTGCAGAGAAATTATACTGAGACCTGCTCAGCCTGTTAACAAATAACCCTGCTGCTTACTGTACATGTACACATTACGCCTCTGCTTGATGAGTAAATGTTAAAGTGCAGTCAGTTTAAATTCATTCAGCACGAGAACAATCTGAAATCAATGAGCAGAAACTCCATCAACTTGTTGTTTCATCAAATATATAGCCATGCCGTGGTTCTGTAAGTGACTGGTGGATCTATTTTCGGTATCAACACTTGATTTTTTTTTTGCAAATCCATTGTATCTGAATCTATTGTATTGAATCTATTGTAGCAGGACCTATTCACAAACAATCTTCCCTTTTCCTATAATGATGAATCAGAGATGTTTAAAAAAAGGGTAAGCTAACACAGTGCTAAGGGAAGGTGGAGAATGGAGGGAATGGAAGTCACTGGCGCTGCTCTTAATGTCGGCCAAATCGACTGTTAAATTGCTTTATATAACAAATTTTAAAACGACCAAGTCAAGGAATTTCTTCTTCTAGCAAAATGCAAGGTGTCTTATTATTCGTCAATTTTTCGATTAACAAAGTTATTGAGCAACAGTCTTGATAATTGATTATTCTTTTATTTTTTAGGGGGCAAAACAAATGTTGGACTGTTGATTTGACCACAAAAAAAGCCAATTTAAGGCTTCATCTTTTGGCCCTGGTAAAATTACACTTAAAAAGTTTCATTCTTTTCTGATGTTTTCCAGATAAAACAATAGTCAGCCACCAATTGTGCAAGTTCTCCCACTTAAAAAGATGAGAAAGGCCTGTAATTTTCATCATAGGTACACTTCAACGATGAGAGACAAAATGAGAAAAGAAATCCAGAAAATCACATTGTAGGATTTTTAATGAATTATTGGTAAATTCCTTGGTAAAATAAATATTTGGTCACCTACGAACAAGCAAGATTTCTGGCTCTCACAGACCTGTAACTGCTTCTTTAAGAGGCTCCTCTGTCCTCCACTCGTTACCTGTATTAATGGCACCTGTTTGAACTTGTTATCAGTATAAAAGACACCTGTCCACAACCTCAAACAGTCACACTCCAAACTCCACTATGGCCAAGACCAAAGAGCTGTCAAAGGACACCAGAAACAAAATTGTAGACCTGCACCAGGCTGGGAAGACTGAATCTGCAATAGGTAAGCAGCTTGGTGTGAAGAAATCAACTGTGGAAGCAATTATAAGAAAATGGAAGACATACAAGACCACTGATAATCTCCCTCGACACGGGGCTCCACGCAAGATCTCAACCCGTGGGGTCAAAATTATCACAAGAACGGTGAGCAAAAATCCCAGAACCACACGGGGGGACCTAGTGAATGACCTGCAGAGAGCTGGGACCAAAGTAACAAAGGCTACCATCAGTAACACACTACGCTGCCAGGGACTCAAATCCTGCAGTGCCAGACGTGTCCCCCTGCTTAAGCCAGTACATGTCCAGGCCCGTCTGAGGTTTGCTAGAGAGCATTTGGATGATCCAGAAGAGGATTGGGAGAACGTCATATGATCAGATGAAACCAAAATAGAACTTTTTGGTAAAAACTCAACTCGTCGTGTTTGGAGGAGAACGAATGCTGAGTTGCATCCAAAGAACACCATACCTACTGTGAAGCATGGGGGTGGAAACATCATGCTTTGGGGCTGATTTTCTGCAAAGGGACCAGGACGACTGATCCGTGTAAAGGAAAGAATGAATGGGGCCATGTATCGTGAGATTTTGAGTGAAAACCTCCTTCCATCAGCAAGGGCATTGAAGATGAAACGTGGCTGGGTCTTTCAGCATGACAATGATCCCAAACACACCGCCCGGACAATGAAGGAGTGGCTTCGTAAGAAGCATTTCAAGGTCCTGGAGTGGCCTAGCCAGTCTCCAGATCTCAACCCCATAGAAAATCTTTGGAGGGAGTTGAAAGTCTGTGTTGCCCAGCGACAGCCCCAAAACATCACTGCTCTAGAGGAGATCTGCATGGAGGAATGGGCCAAAATACCAGCAACAGTGTGTGAAAACCTTGTGAAGACGTACAGAAAACGTTTGACCTCTGCCATTGCCAACAAAGGGTATGTAACAAAGTATTGAGATGAACTTTTGTTATTGACCAAATACTTATTTTCCACCATAATTTACCAATAAATTCATTAAAAATCCTACAATGTGATTTTCTGGATTTTTTTTCTGATTTTGTCTCTCATATTTGAAGTGTACCTATGATGAAAATTACAGGCCTCTCTCTTCTTTTTAAGTGGGAGAACTTGCACAATTGGTGGCTGACTAAATGCTTTTTTGCCCCACTGTATAATCATCAGGTAATGTGAATAATTGTCAGCTGTAGCCCTAGTTATGGGATACCAGATGTAGTTTATTCAGATTAGCTACAAATCTCTCCATTAAACTAAATTTAAAAGAAGGGAAAAGATTAAGGAAATGCTTCTGTATAGAGAGTAGCAGAAACATACACTAACATTTCTGTAGGTCTTCAATATTAACCCTAATATCAGTTCACACACATAACGTTAGGCTTATCGCCGTGTTAACGTTAGTTGTAGTGGGTGCATTTCTATCCAACAAGCTATTAAAAAAGCTAGCTAATGTTACATTATATTACACTAACATAGCAAACTTTTTTGTCATGACTAATTCATTAATTACTCAGCATCATTTCTATTTGAGAAAAGAAAAACTTCATCCAATGTTTAATGTGAATAAAATAGCCTTGTACTGCCTACTTACTACATTCCTGTCACTACCTGATGTGACTGTGAGTCTAGTGCAGATCCTCCTAATGTACAGCATGCAAAGAACCAAACCACTGTGAGGCAAGGGAGGAGGGACTCAAAATGTTTCTAAAGTTAGTTTGAGATTCTTTTTTCAACTTTTGACCTGCTTGTCCCCCTCCGACGAATCTGTCTCAAGTTGTAGATGTGTGAAGTATTTTTCTGTACTACTACCTACTTCTACAATCAGTGAGAGGTAATGTCCTTTGCCTGGATTGTCTGAGGTGTCCAAAACATTGCCACCACTGTTTATTGAAAGTTATTCTACTTTAAGTAAATACGTTTTAATGCATCCTCAAGTCAGTAATCATGCAGCAGGGTAAATAATGCCGGGCAGGCTCTCTTGTTCCAGAGAAAAATACACTTAGACAATAACCTTGGTCCGCCATGTTATGTCTTATCTTTTTATTTCTTCATGTTTTCCCTGCAGTCATGAATATTCAGGAGGAAGGTATTTATGGCTGCTAATGAATATTCTGCACAAAGTCTGCTTCGCAAATTAGGCGAGCGGGGGGAATTGGATAGCCACTAGGTGCTTCTCTCAAGGCAACAACAGAAAGGAAAATCCACCAACCCTGCTTCTGAAAGACTGTTATTACTATAGTTTACATGCCTACAGTCACAGATAATATGTATATAAAGGAATGTGCTGCAAAGAGAAACTGGATCATTGCACTATAATATATCATGAGCACACCAATAATCTTTTTTAGATTGCACAATCCTTGAAATTGTGGGACATTGTCAAATTTACCATATGTTTTACCATATAACATACAAACAATGTTTAAGGACAGAGAAGGGGGATATTATTTAAGAGGTACATTTATGTTTAAACAACCTCTTGTATGAACTACTCTAAAAATCATGAGTGTTTCAGATTGTGTGGTGACCTTGTGGAATGGACTGAACGATAAAATCAAACTGAGCCATAGTATCAATAAAACAAGATACAGTTCAAAAATAGATTCAAGAAAACAATACTTTACCAATACAGAAAGAAGGAGAACTAAATATAGAAATGTAAATTTAATGTACGTGTATAGTTGTGTAATATTGTTGTGTGTAAATGTTGTATGACCTACAATTTTTGTATGCTGTATAAGCATATCTATTTTTTTTTCTGTAATAATATGATATTGTGAAGTAGGGGCAGGACTATATAAGCATTATGCTTACGCTTGCTCTTTCTCAAACTTATCCTTTTTTAACTTTGGTAAAAGCTGATTTGTCTATGTTTGTGATTTTATCTTTGTCTTTTTGTTTTGTTTTTCTCTTTTACAACTTACTGTTTGTTCACGATAAATAGAATTATCAAATTAAAATCAAATAAAACATCTGGCGGATGCTTTCAAAACGTGGTCGGAATCCCTCCATCCATGTGAGCCAAACTGATCTCATGTTGGCGATAAAGCTTTTTAGTAAAGTGTCAATAGCAGAGCAAAGAGCAGACACAATAATCTATGAGCAGTTTGATTCGCCCTGCAAGCATTTTCATAAACTTGTGGATGTGGACGTTTTCTCAAGGACAGTCTGTTATGGGCTCCTTTCTCACTGCTCTCAGGAGCAAATGAATCCCTCCACGCCAAAAGCACACAAAAAAAGCAAAAATTTAAATCTATTTTTAGCGGTTCATTAAAGCCACTTCGATGTTGAGCGCCGCACCAACATTCCGATTGGAGTTAGGGTAGGTAGGTGTGTGTGGGGGAGGGCATGTTCCACTCACCATTGAAATTGAATGCTTGCGTTTTGAACATGCAACTCCAGCATTACTTATGAGGATGTGTAGCGTTAATCAAAAGGCACTGCCATGGGTGCCAATCAACATGATTACAGAGAGGAACTGGTTAGGATCACCGCAGCAAAGGATGCTGGGTGCTGGGAACATGATTGTATGTTAGGGTGTGTGTGAATGTAAAAAAAAGGAGAGAGTGATAAAGGAAGATAAATAGGGACAGAGAGACAGTGGGTATTGGGTAACAATTGCTTAAAGTCCCCCTCCACTCAAAAATATGTTTTTCTAATGTTAATGTCCCCTAAAATGTCTGAACTTAACCATACTACATTATGTATGTGCAAAGTTTGTCACTAGAGAGGTGTGTTCAAACTTCTCTCCTGAAGGGGGAGATGTCCGTGCACTTCACTTAAATCTGAGATTCAAACATATCATGCTAGTTTGATAAGGTATGTCACTAATCTGTAAACCAACTGCTGTTTAATTTGCAAAAGCCAGCAAAGAAACCTGAAAGCTCCAGCGCAGAGCGAAAACACACTGTCATCATTGCTGTCAGCCACTGCCACAGTGGCGCTTCTAGACCATTTCAAATGGAGGGGACAGAATGGGGACACATGCGATTTTAGTGTTACTAAATATTTTAAGCACAAGCTTTCCACCATCCCTTCATAGGTTTGGTTCTACAAAAGACTAACGATACACATATAACAATAAACAGAAGAATACTCATTCAGTGTTAACCTACTTTTCATCTATCACTGCACATGAATAATATGCCCTCTATGGGGATAAAGGTGGGGTTAAAAATGTATGAAAATATTTGCCTCAGAAGTGGGTCGAGGCTTAGTATAATGGGGGAATGCCCCCGCCTCCAGTTATGGAGCCAGCGACACAAACAGACTAAATGCACTGACTGAAAACGTAATTATCTTTTAATTTTTATGCAGCAGAAATGAAAAATAGTATGTTTAGAACGTTGTTATAAACTGAATACTAGTTGGTTGCTTCATTGTCTCCAAAGCTGAACGTTGCTGTTTTCTTTTCTCAGCCGTGACGTAAAACACATCACTGCTGTCACGATTGTGACTTTTTGTTTCCTGTTTTATTTTGAAATCTGTTTGTTCTCCCTTGTCTTGTCTAGCTTACTTCCTGTTTTCTGTTTTCCCGCCTGTTTGATTGTTCTGCCCCGCCCCCTGATGTGTTCCACCTGTTTGTATCACCTGTCCCTTGTTAGTGTTCATTACCCTGTGTATTTAGTCTCTCTGTTTCCCTTGTCTGTTGTTGGATTCTTACTTTCTGTTAGTGTGTATTTCTGTGCGCGTGGTTCCTGTTTTGTTGTGTGCTGCCTGTAGTGGTTTCTCTTAACTGGAATAAATCTAGATTAGATGGGGGGGCTCTGACCTTCCCCCCCCCCCCCCCCCCGACTCTCCTGGGATTTACGCCCTTGCCTATATGCTAAAATATACAATGACTGAGGAAGCCTAGTGACCAGTCCATAGCAGCCAGTGTTGAATGACCCAGTGTGCTTTGCTGAATGGTCTCAATGTTTTATTGTTTTATTTCATGTAAATACTAGTTTACTAGATGAATAACATAGTATTTGAAGTAATGCAGTAATGCAGGAAGTGTGCATTTAGTTTCCATGCTTATTGTGTTTCCAAAACGTTAGTGAGTAAATCTACTGAAATGGCCACCACACTAACAGAGAAGTGTGATGCGTAAGATGAGAATGGAGAGGTTTAGTTACATATACAGAAGTTTACGTGCCAAATCCCGGGTGGCGCCATAATTCTACACCAATGCACTTAATTTCCGCCGGAAGTGATTTGCGCAGCGTCTGCCGGTGTAAATAAAGCGATTTCGATGCTAGCTTGGGAACACTACTTTAACTGGAGATGGCATTACTCTCCCCCACCCAAATTCAGTGCAGAACTGGGAGGATAACATGACGACGTGGCCCAGCATAACGTACAGCAAGATTTGCTCCTACTTCGTGCAATCCATGGCAATAGATGTAAAAGCAATGGACAATCTGAAAGCCTCTGAGGCATATCAATATCTGCACAGCAACAAAGTCAGTTGTGTCATGTCATACAAACATGATCGTTTTTTTGTTTATCTGAAAGCAAATGTAGAGCCTAGTCAGTGTTTGAACAATGCGTGGCGTAATGCTTGGGTGCTGGTAACTGAAGCTGGAGAAGTCAAAACTGCGGGATGTACATGTGTTGCTGGACCAGGGAGATCTTGTTCCCACTCAGCTGCGATCCTGTGGAAGGTAAGAAGATTATTTGAACATTGTAGCCTAGGCCTATGTATGTGTATATGTGAGGAGCTCTTTTCCAAAACGCAATAAATCCATTTCAATAGCTTTCAGGAAAATTTTCTTTTTTTTTTACCTAGACCCACACATTTTGTGAATATTCAATTTATCCTGTTAAAATGTTTTTGTGGCTCAACATGTTGAACAATGATTATTAAATCAAACAACAATATTGTTGATGATAAATTCAAAGTATTTTTTTCTTTTCAAAACACTATAAATCCGTCCAATTTTCTTCAAAAAATTGATTCCAAATTAAGTAGCCTATAACTATTATTCATTGTAGGCTATGTGTGCAATGTATTACATCATGACGTGTGCAGTGAACCCATTATAATATCTATGCACTGTTTTTACTATATCTCTCTAGGTAGAAAATGCTGTGAGACAGGGGAAAACCGGGCATGCCTGCACAGATGGACAGAACCAGTGGAATGCTGGGTCTAAAAGAAATGCTGGTCAGAGGAAGATGAAGTATGTGCACTTCAAACGACACAACAGGAAGGATCTCTACCAGCCGCCACCAACTTCACAGCCATCCTCTACCACTCCAGAACCAGCACAGGAGGTGACACTCTTTAGGACTCATGAAGAGTGGAGGAAGAACGCACTTGTCTCACCAATGGCAGAACTTTTCAATTGCCCTGGGAATAGCCTCCTGCAGCTCTGCTTTAATGCTAATACCTCCTCCATCACCGAGCCAACACCATGTCTAACACCTCCATCTCCTAACCCATGATGAGCACCACACACCACTGGCTTGTGTAAAATGCACAACCTTCTATGATGAATACATTAACATGTCCACAGCCCAGCTTTAGGAGATTGAGAAGGTTACAAAAGCACAGAGCAAAGAACAGGTCTGGCATGATGCGCGGAGAGTGCGCGTCACAGCGAGCACGGCTAGAAAGGTGCCCATTCGCTCAACCACGGCGCCTGACAAGTTTTTGTCAGAACACTTACACCCATCCTTCCGTGGCAATGCCGCAACCCGTCAAGGAGCGGAGGGGGAGGAACTTGCAAGGGACAATTTGGAAACTCTGGGCAACAGCATTGAAACCAAAGGCTTAGTGGTGTGCGAAAAGGAACCGTGGCTTGCAGCATCTCCCGATGGAGTGATAAACAAAACATTCTGTTGGAGATCAAATCACCTGTGATGGGAAACAAGTCACTTGCAGAATTTTTGGCAACAAAGAACTGCGAAATCACAACTGTGGCAAACGGAGATAGGGTAGATTACCATATTGCCTGCAATGGTCCAAAAGGCTACTACATGCAGGTACAAATTGGGATGCACTGCACAGGGCTTCAGCACTCCAAGTTGGTGATCTGGAAAACAACAGAGCACCTAGAAATCGAAGTACCCTACAACCAAGGCTTTGTCCAGGGGCATATAAGGCTGCTCTATTTTGCCAACATGCTCCCGAAAATTGTTGATGATTTTGTTGAGGGAAGGTTACAGTTCTGCAGTAAATATCTCAGCATTTTAAAACCAAAATAAACTGCCTTATTTAGGTCATGCCCACAGGAGACAATAGATGTCCATTGTTTACATAATGCACAATTTACATTATCTCTTTATGCTGTGCAATATATCAGTGTGCCTGTACTGTTTGAGTGAAAATAAAGTTTGATGTAATTTAATTTAATTTAATTATTGCACTGAACTACTATCATGAATGATAGGCCTTATGTTCCTTAGAGTGATACAATTTCTTTTAACACAGTTCGTCATTCATAGTAAGCTCATACTGTACATAAATAACACTGGATGAATTAATTGTTTTGAGGAAACTAAACAAATGGCTTCAACAAGAAAGATTGCGTGTTTAATCCTAACGGGTATTAAAAAGTAAAATACAAAAGCAGCCCACACAATTACATCACTATGAAAATATTCATATATAATATTAAAAAATACAATGCATGCAGTATTTGTTGTGTTTATCTGTATTTAATGAACAACATTGCTGGGTGTTGGTAGACAGGGACACAAGGCAAGATTCTAAACCTCACTGATCAGTGGACTCTTCAGGTTAACTAGGCCAGCACAGATGTTGAGATGTTAAGATGTTGTCCAGTTTCGGTGCCATGCTGATGGTGGGAACAGTCTGGGATAAAATCTTAAAGACCTTCATTCTCTGGATTGCTCTTTCCACGTGTATGCGGACATTGGCTACTCGCCTGGTGCGTGTCGTCTCCTCATTGGTCAACTGATTGCGCCTGTAGGTGAATGCAGGGATGTTCAAACTGACCCTTCTCTCATCAAGCAAGTCTAGAATGGTGAACCCACGGTCCGCCATGACCTCATCACCAGCCCTCAGATAGTCTAGGAACCCACTGTCCATGGTGATAAACTTATTGCTGCTTCAGATATAAACATGATTAGCCCATTAGGGGCTACAGCGACGAGATATTTCACAGTGTTGCGTGATTTGTACTGGCTGAAAGTGTCACTCCTTGAGTCGTGGTTTGTGGTTCTCTGCATGGCACTTTCGGCACAGTCAATGATGCAGGTGGTTCGAGGGTAGTTCCTCTGAAACGACAAGGGCATGGTGGCACGAATGGTCTCTCTTGGAAGCCAGGGGATCAGGACTTTGAACTGTTCACCCATCACGTCAATCCAGTGACTAATCACAATGCTTGCCATGGATGTAGACACATTGAAGCGGTGAGCAATATCTCCTAATATTAGGTTTAGTTTTAGCTTCATCAAGGTCATCAGGATTTGGTCAACAACAGGAAGGATAATTGATGGCTTACTGAAAGGCAACAACACTGTCACCAGGGTGAAAAATTTAACCATACGCACTCCTGTATACAGCCGGGACCTAGCATCATCAATGATCGTGGTGCTAGTCACAGTAGGACATATTTCTGCCTCGCAGTGTGTGGCCTTGTCTACTTTAACAGACTGTGTTGTTGAACAGTACATGTGGTCAATATGTGACGGATCCTCCCATTGGGTTTGGGCATCTCGAAATTTTGGTGTAGCAGGCTCGGCCTCACAGGCAGGCTGTTTCAGGAGCATCTAAGAAGGGGAAGAGAAAACGTATCGATAAAAAATATCTTAAAACAAATTAATACAAGTTATTTTTGCTTGTAATAAGCAAAATAAATCTGACAATGGAACAAGTGAAAATGATCTTGGTAAGATTTCTTGAAATAAGACATTATATTTAAGCCTTACAAGATCTTGAAATTAGCTGGGAAAACTAATTTTTAGCTATATTTTACTAGTATTGAGATGTTTTTTCAAGACAGTTTCACTTAACAAGATATTCAAGATGCACTGTCTAAAAACAAGTTCCTTTATCTCACTTAAATCTTGGTCTTATATTAAGTGTGATGAGATATTTTTGACTATAAATTAGACAAATATACTTGGCAAGATTTTGAGTTTTTGCAGTGCAGGCATAGAGTCCTCTCACTACAAACATCACAATGGCAAACTCACACGCACACACACAATCATCATCACAACAGCCTGCCACCTTGCATTGTATTTATGATGTAGACTAAGGCACACACACACACACACACACACACACACACACACACACACACACACACACACACACACACACACACACACACACACACAATTAATGATGTAGCTATCGTGGGCATTGTTTGTCCCATCTCCAACACAATCAACTGCCTTAGCAAAATACCGGTAGCAATGTTAGTGTATGACAACTTCTTCATAATTAACAGTATTGTCAGCTTCATAGCTAAAGTTGCTGAACTTACCCTCAGATTCAAGTCTGCGTTTCTTTATCTGGGGGGAGGCAGTGGTCCGCTGGGTGAGTTGACGCCTCTTTGGCTGGGGAGGGCGATTGTATCCCAACCACAACTCTGGGAAAGGATTATCCTTGGTAGGTTTTTGGTCAACAAAGTGATAGGAACAAACAAAAACGTTGCGGAGCGCAATAATGGAGCGCATGGACATTGCCTCTTCGTAGCTGGTTTGTGGTCGTAGCACTCTCTAACCACTTGTTCAGGTGCTTTCTCGTGTTTTTGCAACGAACTACCGCACACGTCGTTCCCGAACCACTTTTCTTCATGTTGTAATTGTTATATCCTCTTTGTCACTGTGATATCAGTGCTTTGTCGGCACAACGGAGCAAGCTAGCAAAACAAACCCAGCCCGCCAGAACGGAAGTGGATTACATCGACGGGAGGAGTTTAGGATGTAGAGCGGAAACGGCTCAAAAACTTGTGAATATCATTGCTTAAAAAAAAAACAATGTCCATCTGTATGTCTTTACCAAGCTCAAACCAGTACAGAAGGCATCAATAAATTGTTGGGAAGGTTCATCCATTTTTTTCCATATCATTTTGGAGGGTCATCCAAAATGTATTGCTGGTGAAGGGAGGGTCACGTCTATTTTGACTGAAGGTCCCAAAACTCCTCCAGTGGCCCCTGAAATAAATAACGAACAGTCCCTAACTTACAGCAGCTGGTAGGGAGAGCATAACCAGTGCAAGACAGACTAATGATGCACTATAGTGACAGAGCGCATAGCGTCATACTCTGAAAAGCCACGCCCAACAGGTGGAGGTGGGGGAAGAGAACAACACTCCGCTCTCCTTGTATTGTGTGAAGGAGCCTCCTCATCAATTTTGTCTGTTAGCAAACCACAGAAAAATGCCTAAAAGCTGCTGTGTTGTAATATTCATTACCAACAATGTAAAGAACCCATGACTGAAATTTTTATAAGCTCCTGACCCGAAAAACCGAGCTTTTACGGAAACAAAAGTGGATACAGATGTGAGGAATCAGCAGGAAGAATGGGAAGACTGTGGGATCCTGACACTAAGCTAATGTTATGTCCGACGTTACGTTTGCAGCAAGCATTTAGTTACAAAGTCAAATATCCAAATGTCAGTTTTAGGCTAACTACATGTCTGTAAATTAAGCTACGACACGTAACGTTGGACATAACGTTAGCTTAGTGTCAGGATTCTTTTGAAAATTTACAAATTCATGTATTTAATACAAAAACAAAAAATTAAAAAAAAAAGTAAAGGTAATATGCAAAAAGTCACCTCCATCAGAGGTGGATGGGACACCTTTGCAGCCTCTTTTTTATTATAGACGGATGATATTAATGCATGAGTCCATCAAAATCTCATCTAGTTCAGCTCAGCAAGACTAAACCAAACCAATTGTCCTTTCTATTCTCAGCTCTATTTTCTTTGACCTTCAGTCTTTGAACTCCACTGCACGCTGGATAGCAAGACTGTTTTATCACATCAGCTGTAAGTTGATGACTATAATGTAAACTCTGGTTACTGTGTGTCATTGAATGAGACATAAATGTAAAAATATAGTTTTCAGGCATCCTGTGTGTGCATTTGTGTGTGTGTGTGTGTACTTGCTGTAAGTAAGGAGTGAGTTGCTCTATCACTTTTTACAATCACTTTGTGCTCAAAGCGTGTGCTTCATGGCTAATTGCTCAGTAAATAATGTGAACCCAAACAGAGGCAGCTGGGAGTCTAGTGCGCTCATTAGAATGAGTGGCTTCGCAGAACGAGGCGAACAAACGCAACCTGTGATTACTCAAATCAAGATGCCGCTGCTCCAATCAGAACAAAACCAGACCTCATTTACATTTTGACGTTTTTAAATCCTTCAGTGCACACCCTTATCCAGAGAGAGAGAGAGAGAGAGAGAGAGAGAGAGAGAGGAGCGAGAGAGAGAGAGAGCGAGAGAGAGAGAGAGCGAGAGAGAGAGAGAGAGAGAGAGGAGAGAGAGAGAGAGAGAGAGAGGGAGAGAGCGAGAGCGAGAGAGAGAGAGAGCGAGAGAGAGAGAGAGAGAGAGCGAGAGCGAGAGAGAGAGAGAGCGAGAGAGAGTGAGAGAGAGAGAGAGAGAGAGAGAGAGAGAGAGAGAGAGAGAGAGCGAGAGAGAGAGAGAGAGAGAGACTTACAGTGAGGAAAGAGAAAATTGTAGCAACCAAAAACTAGTACTTTTTAAATGTTTAAACATTGAAGGCCCGTGATGTCTTTACTTCCTTAATGAGATACATTTTCATGGTAACATGTCGGTAAATGGTGTTATGCATTCACCGTTCTCTACTCCAAACAGGAAATACATCACATCGTCGTACGGACAAATATTCTGCTGGAAATGATTTATTCTGTTTTTTTTTTTATATATATTATATTTATATATATTTTATCACCCTGAGTTTTTAAAGGAGCCATGCTCGTAATTTCGTTCATGCTTTACATTTCTGTGTTTTGCTGAATGACAACAAAAGGAATCTTGAATCTTGAGATGATTGTCACCATAGTAACGAACATTTTAAATGTTACAATATATTCTTCCCCCTAAAACCACCCTTAACCAGTCATTTCAACTTTTCATCTAAGGCCACCATTAGTTAATATTTGAATTTGTCCAATTCTTTGGTTTATAACCAAATACCTGCAAAACGAATGACATTCCCATCCGTGTTTAGTGCTAATTAGCAAATGTTAGCATGCTAACAAACTAAACAAAGCATTTAGCTCGCGGCACTGCGTCTGATTACAGCCTTACAGAGCTGCTAGCATGGCTGTGGACTCTGTCGTCTCGTTTCTGTGGCAGTATTAGATGGTGGAAGAAACAACAGTCTAAAAAAAGGATTTTGTGGATGTTGTAACGACGCTGGAAGCAACACGGGTTGCTAAATGGCTAGTCTCACATTGCCAGACCTTCCTCCACAGCACTGCGGAGGAAAGTTTGGCTAGTCCACACAGCATTCCGGGATGGAAGAAAAACGTGCTCTGGTTTATTGGCATTTCTTTAAACCAATCACAATCGTCTTGGGCGGTGCTAAGCCCCGGACACAATGACGGTGCCTCTGCAAATCAGCCTCGGAAAGGAACTTGTTTTGGTAGAACATGCACGATATGACCTAAAATTGAAATGACGATTAATTGCACATTTTACCTTGATAACTAAAAATTAACGATAATACATTTTTTTTAATTAATTTAATTTTATGATTCATTTTTTTGTCCTGTTTGGCAAGGTTTGTACTGTAAATAGGCTCAAATATTCATATTTCTAATTCAAAGCAAAGCAAAAATAACTTCATAAAAGAGGATAAACACCTCTTAAACTACTTAAACAAATCAGATTATTGGCACTATTAGAGCATTTTTATATTTCTACTCTAATGATGACTCAATGTAGTGTTTCCCAATTAGATTATTGAATACTTTAGCATTGTGTCGTTTAAGCTGAAGTGCACTTACCGATTGCAAGGTGCAGCCTGTGTCCAAAACACTACGTCCGAGTCCATCCACTGAGCTGTGCAGCTTTGACAACGTTAGCTCCGTTGTCTGTCGTAATGACCACGAGGTTTTCTTCCCACATAGAAAGCATATCTCTCAGGCTCTGTGCATTCCTCTCTGACGTGTGATCGACTGGAAAATATGCCGTCTCATTTGTTATGCAGCTTCCATTCATCGTCAATGTAGTGAAAAGTAAGGCTCAAGTATGGGTCCATTGTCCTACTTGACCAGAGGTCTGATGTGGCTGCAAAGTACTGAACAAACTTCAGTTCCGCAGCTACCTTTTTGCTACATGTTTTATACATGTTGGGCAGTGCAGTTTGTGAAAAATATGTCCACGATGGCATGGTGTATCTCCCGTTGAGAGTTTTAACTTGGTACCCACCACTGCTCTCCACTGTAGCTATTGGAGCCATATCCTTCGCGATATGTTAAGAATTTGCGTCTGTTATTTCTTTCCATATTAAGTAGCATTGGTAAAGGCTTGAGTTATGGACATCTCTCTCTTTGAGCCATGCACTGTTCATATTCTATTAAGTGATTGTGCTGTAAGTGGTGAAACAGATTGGTTACCTGTGGTCACTGACACGGTTTTTCCATAGTGTTTACCCTTGACTTCTTTTCTGAAGCCCAAATGTTTCCAGACAACGGACCCTGCGTTTTTTTGGGCACAATTTGCTCAAAAAAACGGTGTTTGAGTTATCCTCCATTATGCTTTCCATGCAGCTGACTGGTCAGGGCAAAGTCACGTGATTACACACGCGGTAGAATGTTTTTAAGGAGAAAGTAGGTCTAACAACAGGAATAAATTACCAAAATTATCGTCATGGGAAAAATACGTTGATAACAGCTTCAGAATTTCGATCATCCAGCCCTAATGTGTTCATAAAACAAAATTTGTTTTAGTCGTGCAACAGAAAACTCAGATTGGACAGATAGTCTAGCTAGCTGTCTGGGTTTACCCTGCAGAGATCTGAGGAGCAGTTAACCCTGTGGCGGTTCTACATTGAATTACACCCTGGGCGAGACCCCCTTCGGGCCGCCCCCCACATATTCCAAAGATATTTAAGACTTAGCCTGTAATTAACTATGTGTGGAGGTAATTCTCTGCTTTGGTAGGACAGGCGGTCACACTGACACACACACACACGCACGCACGCACGCGCACACACACACACACACACACACACACACACACACACACACACACACACACACATTTTGTATGAAATGAGCAGATTGGGAAGAGAATGCCAATCTTTTTAAATTATCTTGTTTGTTTATGCTCTCTATTTATTTCTCTTCTCTTCTCTCTCTCTCTCTCTCTCTCTCTCTCTCTCTCTCTCTCTCTCTCTCTCTCAATTAATTTTGCTTTATTGGCATGAACAAAGAAAACGTGTTGCCTAAACAGTTTACAGAAAATTCATAATGTCACGCATTGAATACACAGGTGTCACATAGATTCTAAACTGTACTGATCGCTATACTACACACTAACTCTCTCTCTCTCTCTGGGCCAGATGTACTAACGTTTTTGCACCCACTTCAGGCGTATTTGTTTTGCAATGTGCACGTAAAAGCATGGCGAGGTATGTACAAACAGGGCACACTGAGGTAAAAGCGCAGACTGCCTGTCGCGGGAACTAAAAATGGCAAATTGCGCTTTTCCATGTCGTGCATATACATTCATGGGAGGGTGAAGGGGAAAGTGAGACTTTCCCATAAAGAGATTGGAGGGGAAGTGTAAAGTGCGCCTAATTATCTATTCCACGGTACGTACAAAAACCTCCCGCCTCTATTTTGCGGTGAAAATTCTCCGCTTCTTAAAAGCAGGTTTAAATCAGCCGCAAGCGGGTTTCCTCGCATATGCCTCCTGGTGAAATGGCAGCAGTAATCCGAGCAGGACGAAGACATAGGCCAAGGAGATGAGCTGAAAGGATTTTTGCCACAAGGATCACACTTTTTCAGTTGAGTGAACACGAAATCATTAAGCGTTACAGATTAAGCAGCCATGCAATATTACAGTTACTGGAAGAAATCAAAGATGACATCGAATCTCCGACTCAGCGTTCACATTCCATTTCAGCAGTTGTTAAACTCCTCGCTACATTACAAATATTGGCATCAGGATCATTTCAAACAGTCCTAGCATCAGCAGTGGGAATATCATAGTCTGCACTCAGCCGTAGGCTATCATAGCACAAGTACTTAACGCTTTGCTACAGCGCAATTTACGGTATAGTGGGCGGAGAAAGGCGCTGATTACCCAATGAACTGCAGGTTTGGTAAATACGACCTAAGCTGAAGTATTACAGCGTGCGCTTTCTGCGGGATGGCCATGGCGCTGATAACGCTACATTCGCAAATGTATGTTCATCTGGCCCTCTGTCTTTTTAATTCAAACGCACACAAAATCACCTGATGTGTGCTATTCTTTCTACAGTCACATGCACTGTGAGGCTGAAACTGACTCCCAATCAGTGTTCCATTTAACACTAACAACATTTCAATACCAAAACATGAGCCATTTGTTTTCTGCAGTGTGCAGGTTTTATCCACCTGTGCCCCTGCCTGCCTGTGCGCGCATTCCGTGCATGTGCTGCACGCGTCGCTCCTCCTTGTGAATTCTAAATAGCGCGCCGAGCCGCAAAGCTGGATGGCATCGCAGGGTGTCCGGTGCCAGACTGGAGCAAAGACCACTATAGGAGCCGTCAGCGCTCCTATAGTATTTGAACACCCTGCTATTTTGCAAGTTCTCCCACTTGGAAATCATGGAGGGGTCTGAAATTGTCATCGTAGGTGCATGTCCACTGTGAGAGACATAATCTAAAAACAAAAATCCAGAAATCACAATGTATGATTTTTTAACTATTTATTTGTATGATATGCAAATAAGTATTTCAACACCTGTCTAGAATTCTGACCCTCAAAGACCTGTTAATCTGCCTTTAAAATGTCCACCTCCACTCCATTTATTATCCTAAATTAGATGTACCTGTTTGAGGTTGTTAGCTGCATAAAGACACCTGTCCACCCCATACAATCAGTAAGAATCCAACTACTAACATGGCCAAGACCAAAGAGCTGTCCAAAGACACTAGAGACAAAATTGTACACCTCCACAAGGCTGGAAAGGGCTACGGGGAAATTGCCAAGCAGCTTGGTGAAAAAAAGGTCCACTGTTGGAGCAATCATTAGAAAATGGAAGAAGCTAAACATGACTGTCAATCTCCCTCGGACTGGGGCTCCATGCAAGATCTCACCTCGTGGGGTCTCAATGATCCTAAGAAAGGTGAGAAATCAGCCCAGGACTACACGGGAGGAGCTGGTCAATGACCTGAAAAGAGCTGGGACCACCGTTTCCAAGGTTACTGTTGGTAATACACTAAGACGTCATGGTTTGAAATCATGCATGGCACGGAAGGTTCCCCTGCTTAAACCAGCACATGTCATAATTCCACTAACCGTGTTTGGAGGAAGAAGAATGATGAGTACCATCCCAAGAACACCATCCCTACTGTGAAGCATGGGGGTGGTAGCATCATGCTTTGGGGGTGTTTTTCTGCACATGGGACAGGGCGACTGCACTGTATTAAGGAGAGGATGACCGGGGCCATGTATTGTGAGATTTTGGGGAACAACCTCCTTCCCTCAGTTAGAGCATTGAAGATGGGTCGAGGCTGGGTCTTCCAACATGACAATGGCCTGAAGCACACAGCCAGGATAACCAAGGAGTGGCTCTGTAAGAAGCATATCAAGGTTCTGGCGTGGCCTAGCCAGTCTCCAGACCTAAACCCAATAGAGAATCTTTGGAGGGAGCTCAAACTCTGTGTTTCTCAGCGACAGCCCAGAAACCTGACTGATCTAGAGAAGATCTGTGTGGAGGAGTGGGCCAAACTCCCTCCTGCAGTGTGTGCAAACCTGGTGAAAAACTACAGGAAACGTTTGACCTCTGTAATTGCAAACAAAGGCTACTGTACCAAATATTAACATTGATTTTCTCAGGTGTTCAAATACTTATTTGCAGCTGTATCATACAAATAAATAGTTAAAAAATCATACATTGTGATTTCTGGATATTTTTTTTTTAGATTATGTCTCTCACAGTGGACATGCACCTACGATGACAATTTCAGACCCCTCCATGATTTCCAAGTGGGAGAACCTGCAAAATAGCAGGGTGTTCAAATACTTCAATACTTTTCCTCACTGTATATATAAATGTGCCAAAAATATATACAATCAGATATATAAAAAATTTAACAACAGCAGAGAGCAACAATAATATAAAATATTAAGAATAATATACAAATAAAATATAGAATAAATAAGCCTATTCTAAATAGCACAAATCCTTCATCACACAAATGTGAAAACACATTAAAGATAATCTAACTGTTACACTATTGCACTAAGAACAGAAAACACAAACTAAAACCTGACCTTTTTGGCCTTCCTTGATGCAAAATCATCAATGATGTTGTTGTATGAAATCTGCTCCCCTATTGAATGCTCACAGGCGCACGGCCTTTAAAAAAAAAAAAGTAACCTAGTCAAAAAAATTTTGCATTTCAGACAGCCGACACGAACACACACGCCTATCAACTCGATAATAAAGCCGCAAAGAAGGCAAGGCTCTTTCAACTCAGGATAGGATTGAGATGAAAAGTTTAACTGACACATAACCGCGATCAGCTTTGTGGGTGCTCAATATTAGCGGAGCACCAACAGTATCGGCGCCTATGCCCAGCAACCCGTTTGACCCAGAGGTGAACTGTCCCCCTCCCCTTCTCACACAGCTTCCCTGTGCAGTGTGGGCACGGCACCTTCTCAGCAAGCAGGGACGCAAATTTGCCAATTCCCCACACGGTGAAATGATAGATAATACAGTAGAATACCGCTTCGAGGATTTTTTTTTTTTTAAGTGCTCGTGCCGCCCCCCATGAGTCATAAAAAAATTCGCCCCGGCCGGCTGCCCGCTTCACCAGTGCCAAAACCCGCCACTGCTGTAGGGAGACAATATACATGCATCCAAAGACATGCAGATACACTCAACTACCTACGCATTCTGTATGTAGCCAGTAGGGATGTCCAGATCCGATCACGTGATCGGAAATCGGCCCGATCACGTGGTTTCAGACTCGATCAGAATCGGACGTTACCTCCCGATCAGGACTCAGACATATATGTATATATATTCTCATTATTTTTTAACACATCTATAGTTATGCGGTGGCACAGAGTTTGACCCTTTTGACTCCAAACAGAAACAGAAACACGTGCGGTATGACATCACTTTGTTGCAGAGACGCTATTGGTTAAAGCCGGCAAAGTAGAACACGGAAGCAGCTTGAAGAGGACAGCGCGAGTATGTCTGCGGACAGTAAGAGTTAGGAGTGCAGTTCCTAAAAGCACATTACTGGCTTTGCAAACACTGTGGCACTTTTATTTTTTTATTTCTTTACATGCTTGCCGGGTATTTTAAGTTGAGGTGCTATTTGTTTTTATATTAGACTTTTTTTATATTTACTGTTGCACTAAAGTCCAAAAGTGAAGCATTTGTTATTACTTGATTGTTCAAGCTACCTCACAGAAGTGCTCTGTTTGTTAACAGAGTTGTTGAATGTTAAAATAAGGTGAATTAAATAAAAAATAAAGAACATCCCAGATCTGTTTTTTCGCTCTTCTTTATTCTTTTTTTATATATTATAGAAGTATCGGATCGGGACTCGGTATCGGTAGATACTCAAAATCAAATGACTCGGACTCGGACTCAAGGGCAAAAAAACCTGATCGGGACATCCCTAGTAGCCAGTAATACAATGCACAGGCACTCCCTAGTGAGGCCTGGATTAACCACAAATTGAACAGGAAGCTGGAAGGAAGTGCAGTGTAGGAGTGTTTCTGCATGGAGACTCCAAATGATACTGTGCATCTAATCTGCTGACCAAACCACTCAGAGAGTGCATGCCTAGGCCAGAGAGGTTTTAAGCGGTTTTAGAGTTTGGCACTGTGGAAACTTGCTCCTGCACTGCAGTGATCCCACTCCATTTAAAAAGACACGTGAGAGGAAATGTCCCTTCTTCCTTTCATTGCACTCACTGTATTCAGTGATACTTCTTATAGTCATGCACAGCAGCTAAGCAAAGTAAGCCGAATTAAAGAAAGTCTATTGACTGTAATACTATCTACTGTCCAGCTGTACAATCAACAACAATTACTTTAAATACTACAATGGCCATTAAATCCCTCAAACCCTTCATTTAAAACGTAAGAGCAAAGGTACATGGTTTTGAATGCATAACTAGTGCATGAGTCATCTTATCTGATGCATGTATTCATGCATAATAGATTGTGAACTTAGTATATTAAATAATGTATAACATCAAGTAACTGAGCTTAAGCTGATCATTGAGTGTACCCATGAACAATTAGTGCCCTGATAATGTCTCCCTATTTAAATTCATGATACATTACTCTAAGCATTAGGCCATGATAAGTGAGACATTAGTAATGGGTTGGTTGTGTAACCCTAATATGAAGACTTCTACTGCTATGGTCTTCCAGCACATCATAGCTGTAGTGATGCAAATGCAGGTCTCTGTGTTGGCCAGAGTCTTTCACAGCTTTCACTGGTCCTCAGTGATAGCTATACAAAATTGTTTAGGCTAAAGGCAGAGTCAAACCGATCTGGAAACATTTGAAAACATTGAAAACACACCGCACTCTGAAGGGCCAAAGACAAAGACCAGAAGTGAAGTGACCTGGAATGAGAGACAGAGTGAATTTCAAAATTAAACAGGAAGAGACAAATATAATAAAGAATATATAAACATGACCTAGACATGGGTGCGAGATGTGACAAGGTCCCTATAATAATTACTATGAGTCGTATTTCTGTATCTTTCTCTCTCTCTCGCTCTCTCTCTCTCTCTCAATTTTCAATTTAAAAAACTTTATTGGCATGACAAGATATTGCTTATATTGCCAAAGCAGATAACATAAACAAACTAAATTATCAATAACTGGCACAACATAAACTATAACATGAACACCAACTTAAACATACATTGATAAAGCCACTTCTGGTGTGTTCATGGTTGTGCTAGTGTTGCTGCAGACCTTTGTTAGTATTGTTACCAATAATACCTCTAAATATATTACATTGTATTAAGGATTTAAAGTGCATATCCCAGGATACTTAAAGATGCCTAAGGCCTCCTGCACACTGCCTGCGTGGAGTGAGCATGTCAGCTGCGTGGCGTGTCCGTTTTTATTTCAGCTCCCATGTTAACAGGTTAGAGCGTGCACACTGCCTGCGTGACACGCACGTCTCAGACGCGGCTCGAGCCGCACTGAAAACGTGTGCATGCTAGAAATAGGACCGACGCCTATTATTCACGCGACAAGCAAGCGTGTTGGAAGCGTTTCCAGGCAAAATAGAATACGTACAGATGTTTATATGTCATTTTGACACAAATACATTTAATAAATGACATTTTGATGTTTGAAAGTCTCTAGGTTTTGACATAAATCAATATATAAATGTAATTTAAAAAAACAAAATTTGATTTTCAAATATTGCACTTGTCAATACAGAACAAATTATTCTGTAGCCTATTTTGCCGTCAATACTGACGACGTTGTCTTTGCTGTTATCAAATCAGTATATATTTATATTTAACATTTCATTTTATCAATGGGAAACGGAAAACGCCGCGTCAGACACGTTTCTGGTGTGCAAAGACATAGAAAACGCCACGCAGCCGCCACGCAACTGACACGCAACAGAAAGGCCACGCAGGAGGAGTGTGCAGGAGGCCTAATATTAAGAAACAAGTGCCAAATAACAGAATTATTTGACTAATTAACAAAAAAAACAACAAAAAAAACAATATCTAACCTCAACACACTCTTTTCTTGTAAATGGGAGTATTTAAAGCCCCGTGACTGACTCCTTCCCTCTGACAGTTTGAACTCATATTTTGATGATATTAGGTTAGACGAATGCCAGCGCAGAGCTGTTAACCTTGGGTGTGTTGTGATGGTGTTGTTGTTGGGATTCGCTCCACTGGCTGTTGTCTCCGCACTTGTTGTTGTTGCGAGTCATCTGTCTCCTGTCAGCAGTGATGGGGAGAGAAATTTCATCTCCGTAAGAAAAACCCATCCTTCAAACCTGTCGGCAGAAACACTCATCAGCACATCCTCGTCTTACCTTCCCCTGTCCTTTCCCTTTTCCTCTTTCCTGTTCTTTTCCTTACCTTGCTTTTGTCTTTCCTTTCCTATATCTCCTTTACTCTTCCTTTGTTTTTCTTTCCTACGTTATGATTTTGTTTTCTGTTATCTTTCCTTTGCTTGTATCATTTCATTCCTTTTCCATTTCCTTTCCTAAATGTAATTTCCTCTCCTGTCCTTTTCGTTTCCTGGCTGTCATTCCCCTTTTCCTATTTCCTGTCCTTTTTCTTTGATTTCCTTCCCTTTGCTTTTGTCTTGTCTTTTATTTCCTTTTTATTCCTTTCCCATATCTCCTGTCTTTTCCTTTATTTTTCCTTTCCTATATGTAAGAGCCATATTGATACTTGTAAAGTTTTGAGAAAAGATTGCCGCTACACTATATTTCCTTTCCTTTCCTCTTTGGTTCTATTATTTTTACTTTCCTCTCTTATTTTTTCATTGCTTGTATCTTTTCATTCATTTTTATTTCCTTTACCTTATATTTTCTTTATTTTCCATTTCCTTTTTCATTTCAAGTCTTTCTTTGGAAACTACAGGCACTAATATTAGTGTTTTATCAATTAATTATTGTCAAATCAAGGAAAAAAATTACAACAGCCATTATTTCATGGTCTTATTAATGGTTTTAAAATTAAGGATTGTTCTTTTTGTTTCCAGTTGCAAAGAGGACTTTTCCTACAAAGTTTTTCTAAGAAGCACAAATACCGGAAGCAATCGTTCCATCTTCTCTACTGTTGCCAACAGACTTTGTTTAGAGTACAACAATACAAGCAGTGTGAGGTTAACCTTAATAATGTCTTCTCTTTAACAGTAATATTAGCGTGACATTCTGGCGGTAGAAAGGTGACATTTGATTGATTGAGGTTTTAGGAGGAGGACATTTAGGAGAGGTTTGAACTGATGTTATCATGTTATGCACCTTAGCCCGAGTGCCTCCGAGTCCTCCTGGTCTCTGACTGACCTCTGAAGGTCAGCGGAAGATTAATGAGCTGATCGCTGACAGAGGAAATGTGTCTGACACTTCCTGCCTCCCTGCTCCTGTAATGATCATAATTTTCTCTTATCTACACTGCTGCCAACTCTCTCACAGCAGGTCATTCTGAATCAGTCCAGAGGACATACCTGCCTTCCAACCCCCACCGTTTCTCTCTCTGCCCCGCTGCCTCTCATTATTCCAAATGTGGGTACCACAGGGTATTTGGGGGATACAACCCAGCCTGCAGAGGGCTTAGGAAATGTGGGCTCCATTGTGTCCATGCAAAGTTTCCATCTTTGCATGTTTCCATTGAAAAATAGCACAATTTTGAAAAGGAGCCAATTAGAGCAGGGCGATATAGAAACAAATCTAATATCAATATTTTTTACCAAATACATGGATGTGGATATTGCGGCGATATTGCATATTAACACAATGAGAGTTTTGATAAATGATCACCAATAATGTGGATACAATGATTACTGTGTGATTTATGCTTCTGCGTTAAATCTACGCCGTGGCTACGTACGTAGGTAAGTGGAGATACCAACCCTACGCTGGACCCTACATTGTAGCCTGACGTGCACCTCTCGAAAAATGTAACTACACGTCGTGGCGTGGTAGCGTTGCATCCTGGTTCTCCTTCTCCATAAACAACATGAAAACAAGGAAAGGGTAAACTTTTCCTGCTAAAGATTTCCCACCGTGGTCAGAAAGCAAAGGAGAGACATTTTGTTTCTCCTACTATGCAGACTGATCTCATGAAGTGGCGTATGTATGACATATGCCATTTTGGCGTGTTATCAAGAAGCATACTCACTTTTTAGTGTGTCTATCTACCGACCTACCTAACTAAAATACTGGAATAAGCATCAAACATTAATGCACGGTGCTCTTTGTGGTAAAGATGCAAAAACATTATCTATCAGATAGTATCTGGGACTACAAATCATTTTAAGTAGGGTTTGCTATAGGCTACTATTATTAATATAGAAAGCCTTAGAATCAGAAACAATTTGATCATAGTTTGACAGACATGTATTGAATTGTTTGTTGGACTAGGTTATTAGTTACCTAATACACACACAATACAACGTTTTTCTTGTGCTAGTTGCGTGTCTGTTCATCACTGTTGTTTTGGATAATTGTAATATGTCATTGTTGAACAATGAGTATATATATATATATATATATATATATATATATATATATATATATATATATATATATATATATATATATATATATATATATATATATTTAATAATGCATAATATTAACCTACAACATTATGTAGTCTGTTCGTTATATCACCCGTGTGAGCTCTCTAATTGATAACTGAACCTGATGACGGACACAGGAAACTGTTTACTCTTCCAAGTGAAATCAAACTCATTTTGTTAAGTTGACTTTTTTATGTGGATACTTACACATTCCCTGCGTTTGATTGCTGACAACTGAATGACACTTCTGTACAGAGTAATTCCTACTTGTATCATGATTTAAAGACTATTTTGGCATCTTTCATTGACTGAGTGACGGAAAACTAAAATTGATTTACTTATTTACATTTACTTTGTCTATAATGAATAAAGAAATTACATTTAGTGACATGTTTATTTGCCTATCACAGTGTTGTTCGTGTCATTTAACAAATTATACATCATACAAACAAAAATAACTTTTTTAATTTTAATTAAAAGCTCCTCTTCCTGACAAGCTGACTGCTGGATGTGGCTCTCACTCTTTCTGCTCTTTTTCCTTCCGGTTTTCTCTCTTTGCCTCAGGTTTCTCCTCACTGGCTTGTTAATTAGCCGCTCATCTGTGGGTTCAGTTCAGGGCTTCTCTGAGCTAAATACCACTTAGCTCCAAGTGCCACTCTGTCTTGTGTTTGGCCGGATTTGTGTGTGTGTGTGTGTGTGTGTGTGTGTGTACAGGCTCTCTTAAGAGTCCATTTCTTTTTTTTGTTTCATGTGTGTTTTCTTTTCTTTGTTCTTCAAAAGTGTCTTTCACAAAGGCTCATGATCACACTTACAAACACACATGACTTCTCATTGGGCAGATGGAGGAAAGGCTGTGTGCGCGTGTGCGAATGCACGTTTGCGTGTGTGGGCTTGCTTGTGTGTTAGGGTTGGGAATAGATGAATATATTGGCGAGTGGCTGAGAACGTAGATGGTTGATTTTTGGGGCGATTTTGGGACGAAGAGACATAAAACAACTACAAAGCAATACAAAATGTCCACAAAGAGATGCAAAATGACCACAAAAAAGATTCTAAATGACAAACACGATAAATGACCGCAAAGACCCAAAACAACTACAAAGATAAAGACAATGAAGAGACACAAAAAGACCACAAAGAGACACAAAATGACCCCTTAAAAGAAAACCTAGAACACATGGATGCTAGACAACTAGGAAAAAATGCATATTGACAAAAAAAAACACATAAACGATACAAAACAACTACAAAGAGACCACAAAGAAACCTAAAAAAATACAGCTACAAACAACGCGGTGTGCTGCTTTTAGTCTGGGGGGTCCCACTCATTTGTGCTCAGTTCTCTCTCAGTCCGTGTTGTCTGCGTGTGAGACAAGAGTGCGTGTTTGTGTTGGTGTAAAGTTGTGTGTGCAAGAGTGTGTGCAAGTTTTCTTTGAGGGGTTTTCTTTCTTCCGTTCTCCAGATGTCACACTTGACTGCAGTGGCAAGTGATGCAAGCACACACACACACGTGCATACTGTAAAAACACACACACACACACACACACACACACACACACACACACACAGTCAGTCAGTCAGTCACACTGTCTTTACAGTAAGTCATTGAGTTTGCATCACACACAGTTATCATGTGAGAATCCTCCCATCTGCTCACACTCCTGCCCAGCCTCATTACTAGGGGCTCCTGTTGACAACACACTCCTGCTTTTTTTTTCTCTTTCCTTTTTTTAAAGACTCCATAAATTATTCAGTAATTAAGAGGTTTGTGCTGTTGGGTTTATTCTGGAAATCTGCCCGGCTACCACCTCCTCCTCCTCCTCCTGTCCAGACTTGTGACAGCCCCGCAGGAGGAGACATGACAAACGTAGCAGGGAAACTCCTCATAGAGCATCGGTGAACTTCTCTTCTTTTCCCTCTTGATCTCAGGGATTGTAATGAATTATTGACCTTTTTCATTTGCAAAATTGTGTTTACTTACAGCTGGGAAATATATTGACACCAGATTAATATTGTGATCTGAAAACAGATATTGCCTGGGACTTTTTGTCCATGGAATATTATTACTTCTACCAAGAAAGTTGGTATTTCAACCTTTTTATTTTAGTTTATTACTCAGCAGAATATCTCAAAAACTTTTCAACAGATTCAAATGAAATTTGGGGGAAACTTTGGGCTATGAGCCAAAGACTAAGTGTTTCATTTTCATAGAGGATCTTGATCCTGATGCAGATTATAAATCCAATAGAGTTTCTATGATTTAATCTAATTTGGAGGATTTATGCACTCTCCTAATTTGCTCACTAGGTAGCTATCTCGACAGATAGAGATGGATAAATAGATCAGCCCAGTATCACTACGAAATGGGTCCATGAATGAATGAATGGTTTATTTTCGTATCTGCATGAAAGTCTGACTCGCTACATATTCCTGTACGGCCCCAAGCTCCACTCCCTCCCTGTCAGCCTTGCTACATGTAAAATGTGCTGAGATAATTGCTTTAAAATGTGTCTGAGATATCCATTATAGGATTATTCAGACACATTTTAAATAAACACTTTCTTAGTGTTGACACAAAACAAAATAAGTACATAAAGGGTAAAGATATATAGTTTACAATTCAACACAAGAAACCTGATAAATACAAGGAGGGTACAAGTGTAAAGGTAACATTTCAACATAAAACCCTTTTAGACCAGAATAAATTATGGTACAAATAGAAAATGAACAGATTAGACAAATACTGTAGGTATTCAAAATAAGTACTAAGGGCAGAAAAACTGGAGGATCCATATTGGTTGATTGTACAGGACACCAATTCAGTGCCAAAGCAGGATGTGGTGTGCTGTACATGTAGCAAGGCTGACAGGGAGGGAGTGGAGCTTGGGGCCGTACAGGAATATGTAGCGAGTCAGACTTTCATGCAGTATTTTCTAGGGTTGCCCTCTCTTTGTCCATCAGTCGACTAATCAGTCGTTTTGGTCTTCATCAACTAAGATTTCTTTAGTGGATTAGTCATGTTCTATACTTTTTGTTAATGCTGAATCACATTATAAAAGGTTATGAGCACATCTCTAATAATCATAAGGCGGTGCTTTTGCATGATTCCTTGTGGAGAAACTCAGTTTTACAGATCTGTTGATTAAATCAACAAAATCGTGTTCCACTCAGAATTTCTTTAATCGAAGACAGCCATAGTTTTTCTCCCATCCCGGAATCCTGTGTGGTGTACTGTGCGGAATACTGTGCCAGACCCTCCTCCGCAGCGCTGTGGAGGAAGGTCTGGCCCTAACCCCAACCTTACAGTAGCTTAATCATCATTTATTTGCCATAACCACAATCTTTCCCTAATCTTGACCATATCATAGTTAACATGCAGAGAAAGCATGTAAATTCACTGATTGCTTCTCCCCCCCCCCGCCTCTCTGCAGTGATGCGCGTGTGTGTGTGTTCAGAGTTTAACACCCGGCGGCGGTGGCTGCTGTGGACTTGGGTCACTGCAGGTCAGAACGGGGCCGACTGATACATCAGCTTCCTCTCCACCTCCATCTCTTCATCTGTTTACAATTTACTTGTATTTCAATATTTCTCCTTCCTAAATCTCTTTCTCTCTCTCTCTCTCTCTCCCTCTCTCTGTTTAATCCCCATCGTTCCCCTTTTCTCACCTTTCTCACTTTTTTTTATCTTACCATACTCTGTTTACTGTTTATTACTTTATCTCTTTCTTGATCTCCATCCCTTATTTCTCTCTTCCTTGTTTTTTCCATGTCATTCCCTCACTTTCCTTCCATTCTTCTTTCAGTACCCTTCTTTCCATCTTCTTCTATCATTTTCTTAACCTTTCTGAATTCTGTTTTTTTCCCCTCTATTATCCAACTTCCTTTCCACATGCCTTTTTTTTCCTCCCTCACTCTTTTTATTCTCTTTTGCACACAATCTCATTTTGTCCTTTTTCTCTTCTTCCTCTTCAGCACCATTCTCTACATCCTCCTTCCTTTCAATTTCCTTTTCCATTTTCTCCATCTCTCTTTCTTTTTCTGCGATCTCTATCCTCCTGTGTGTCTAATGTTAATTTTCTTCTTCCTGTCCTTTCCTCCCATTTCCTCCCTCTCCACCTCTTTCTCTATCTCAGTCTATCTGCATCCACTCCATTCCACTTACTTCTGCTGCTTCTTCCTTCCAGTCCTCTCTCCATTCCTTAATTAAAATCTCCTATTTCACTAAGTACATCTCACTTTCCTTGAATTGCATCCCTGGCTGCTCCACTTGTTTCCCTTCCTCGCGTCTTAGTCCCTCCCACCGAGGAAGCATGGGAGAGATGCGAGGAAATCATGTGAGGAGAGAGGAAACGTGTTTTTAGAGGGATGGGACGTCCTTTCCTCTGAAGCGTCGTGAATTCGTCAGCTGCATGGGCGGCGTTAGCAACATCTTTCGGCTGCACGGCTTCGGAAGGGTGCTCTCGCGTATTCTCGCTCATAGCTCCTCGGCGATCCATCCTCGCTCCTCGGGGCAGGAATATGAGCTTTGAGATGGCCTTCACAAAGGAGGTCCAGAACAACTACCGGTTCAGGCGAGGAGCGAGGAGCTATCAAATAAGGGAAGTGCGATGCACCTACTGTTTCTCCTCTCCTTTCCTCTCCCTGGTCTGGGTCATGGAGGCAGAGCTCCCCAGGGTGTTGGTTATGTAAGAGCTTAGCGTGCTGATGTGATGTGAGGAGAAGTGTTTAGGCGGCCGAGCTGCTCAGACAGACACACACACACACACACACACACACACACACACACACACACACACACACACACACACACACCTACAAGCAAGAGCTACATGCAAGCTGGCATTTTAGCATGAGTTATACTTCTGCTCAGACTTTCTATCTGTGTGATGTGGAAGCAGAAACACTGACTGCAGCTTCAACTCTCACACATAATCGATATTAAACGATTATAATATAATATAATTTATGATGTTGTTCTAATATCTTGTGCCATCATGATGTTTAATTGTAATCAATATATGTATATATACAAGTAATATTTTGTCAACTATGTCTCTGTACAGCACCATATCTTATCCATTACAACCTCATATCCCTGAATATGTACAACGTACTTACACTAGTTACACTAGTATGTACATACCACTGTATATGGACAAGTATGTGGACACGGGAATATTTCACCCATGTGTGATTGTTGTACATGTCATTATAAAAGATTATAAAGCAGGTCGAGCTGCTGTACAGATACTGTGAAAGTATCAAAGCGCTCCATCTACACAGAAATGCACACTGCCTGTATTCAGAAGCTATGCCTTTAAACGAGCCTTCAGGACTTCTCTACGGTTGTGATGTCACAACTATTCTATATATAGGTAGAAAGTGCTGCTACAGTGATGTTACAGTCATTACCCGGCTGCAATGACGGAAGACCAAGAAACACTGACCAATCAGAGCAGACTGGGCTTCTTTAAGAGGGGGGTTTAAAGAGACAGGCGCTAAAATGGAGTGTTTCAAACTGAGGGGGAACACAGGTATATTCAGACAGACAGTATGAGAAAAATAATGTGTTTTTGAACATTAAAGTATGTAAACATGTTCTAGTAGGAACCATAATTACATGTATGAACCTTAAAATGAAATAATTTGGGACTTTTAAGTATAACTAGAAATGTAAAGACTGTTATACTGTTTCCTGGTGTAAAACTGTCTTTGCACTGGGGTTATATTTCTCTCATCAACTCACAAAAAACAGATGACTTTTTAACTCTTTACAACCCATTAATTCACCCATTCTTTGGGTCAATGGGTCCACTGCACCAATAAAATCCTGAAACCTGGCACTGCTGGTGTTCCGTGCTCCCTACTGAGCCACGCATTCCCTTTAAATCACACAAATGAGACACGCTGAGTGGAGGGGAGGAAGCAAATACTGGAAACCATGACTGAGGCTGCCTGGTTACCATACGGCCTCCATCCCACTCTAATAGACCAATTAGTCACAGAAACAGACTGAGAGTGATTATGAGCAATCAGGCTGTACAGAGAAGGACCACTAAGGGGAATGGGGGAGTGAGGGGAGGGTGAAAAGTGAGAATGGAAGGTGAAGAAAAAAACAGGAGATAGAGACAGAGGGAATAGTAAAAGAGAGAAATAAGATAGCAGAGGGCAGGAAATGGAAAGAAATATGGAAGATGAGAGGAGGAAGAGCAGAGGGTCCCCGAGCTGCTATTATCACTGTGCACAAAAAGGTTAATAATTAAGTCATTCAAGGAGGTAAAAAAAAAAATGTAAACATTGTTATACTTCAGCCTCCCCCATACATCAGACAAATCAAATGAAAAGCGGCTGGATGCTCGTATATAAAGGACAAAGCTAATAGGACGCAAAGCTAAAGACGCTCATTTGTCAAAATCAGCATAGCAGGGCAATATAGATCCATCTTTGGTGTGTGTGTGTGTGTGTGTGTGTGTTAAACCCACCACATATGTTGCTGTTGTCGCCATGGCTACGGCGAACGCAGCTCTGGGGTTCGTTCTCATTAAGCAGTTAATTATCTGCTGTGGAAATATTTTTCACCTTTGGTTGACGAGGTCGTCATCAGGAGACAGCTGAGGAGCAGAGCTGCTGTTCTCGCTGTCAGACTGAGACACAATATTTAACATTTATCGGAATAAAGTGAGAACGCTGAGCACATCTACCACATTTAAAAAGGAAAAAATATGCTTTCTTTTTTGCATGAAATGTGAATAACTTTTTATTCTTGCTATATTGTTCTGCAGAACACGCGTGTGTAGCAGTTTTACTCTAACCTCTAAATTTGATATATTATAATATATATATATATATATATATATATATATATATATATATATATATATATATATCAATATTTTTTACTTATTTATGCATAATGCCCTTACATACATTGTTTGTGCATGTATATAGTATGTACAAAATGATTTATTGCAAATATAAATATCTTATTGTTTAATTACTGCATTGACACTGCATATTTATATTCATACATTTATTGTGTGAATGCTGATTCAGCAGCATAACAGTATTGTTATCCGACTCTTCCATAAAACTTACGGTTGCCTAAGAATTCTGTATACTTCCAGCTACAAATACCATTCACATATCAAAGTGTTGAGCTCTTTAAGGACATGTGTGCTTCCATTCAACTTTTTTCTACCATTTATACTTACAAATATTAAGCTTTTTTTTCTTTTTACATAGAAAGTCAATGGAGCAATCTTCAAATCCTCTTCAGGCTTATTCCACTTTGAAATGATAGTCCTCCCACATACTTTCACCTACAGATGTCATTCAAACTTTAAACTATTCACAAAACCTTCAGCTATTAGAAAAAGATTCAGCTTTACTTTACAGTTTTTGTCTTATCTCTGTTTAAAGCTCCATTGCGTAATCTTTTTAGTTGATTCTTAGCAAAAAAAACTTTGTTCTTTCACAAATATGTTCTCTTTCATGTGTAATTACTTCCACCAACTAATCAAAGTATTCTCGTACGCGTAGAAACCATTCAGAATCATTCAGAATACATACGAGCGACTCGCTCGAATGACAGCCGTCATGTTGCGCCTCCATCTTTAAAATACATTAGCCAAAGAGGGACATACCTTTGGCTAGCCATTTTGTGCTTTTACACTCAGTGGCACCGTGACAAATGCCAGGGAGGGGGAGAAGGTAACGGAGTCACCAAGGAAGTTAAAAAGAGAATTAAAACGACAACACGACAGGCAAAGCAACAAGACCAAAGTTAATATTGGGGTGGCTTTTCTAAGATGGAAAGAGCTCATGAGGAGCAAGGATTTTAAAAAGGGATGCCGAAGTTGCCTGCTTTCTTCTCAAAAGGTAATTCTGCCTATTTGTGTAAATTTGAAGTTTTAAAGTTGCTTGACTAACTATAGCATGGTTGTGCATAATGCTAGAACGACGTCTAGCATACTTTTCCTCACGTCAATGATGAAAAAGGATTGTCTACCTTGTAACATAAACGCAATCATATGTGTCGTGATTTCCCTGGCAGACAACTCACGTAATGGAGTTGTAACACAGACTAGCTACAGCTAGAACAGCTGCGTGTAAACGATGGAGATACTAAGAGCTAATTTCGGTTTCATTGACATGATTGTTCATACTGTTCAGCGAAGTGGCCATATTGTCCTCATTTTCAGGTTCATAATTGTAATTTGAGATTGTATAGGTTTAGATGGTTTAATTTTCAAAAAACACCATATTTTTGTTGTACTGCACATTGCTGCAGCTCCTCTTTTCACCCTGTGTCTTTTTGTGTTTTAGCTACAGTGTGAGACCTCTCAACTTCTGTAAGATCTTTGTTGTCAGTCGCACATGCGCAGTAGCTAGGTAAGGATTACATGAGCTAGCTAGCTGTTTCTCCAACTTCTGCCTGTACAAGGCAGGATTAGCCGGGAGACTTCTTCTAAATGAGGGCGCACTTTCAACTTTGCGTGGAATACCTGCAGAACAGGGACATGTAAGTAGTTCTATACAATTTATTTTGTAGATTAGGGTGACTTTGTGTGTGTTGTAGCAGTGTTTTGCCATTGAGAACGAGCTAGCATGCTAACCCTAACCTTAACCCTAACCCCCTAACATGCTAGCCCTAGCCCCCTCATTTTGGCTAGTGACGTAGAAAGCCATGCAGATTTTGAACAGCTCACCCGGAGACTGCAGGCAGGACACATTCAGAAACCTGTATCTCACTCAAAACAGCATGGATGTTTTTTTTTTCAAAGTTTGTATGCGTGTGGAAGTACCAGAGACACAAAATAACACCCCAAATCCCAGAAAAGGGGATTTCTTCATAATATGGGCACTTTAAAATCACAAACCTCCGTTGCTTCTCTCCTACGCTGTAAACATTGTCTTACACTATTAATATCGTACAATATACAGAATAATGCACTGATACTTTACTAACCAGGGACGTCACTAGGATTGAAAGACATGGGGGGGGCTTAGCCCCGAGGCTATGCAAAACTTTCCCTTGCAAAATCTTACTTACAAACTCTAAAGTTAGCTTTTAGATACATCAAAGCTGCATGGTTAGGCCAGACTGTGCTCCTGCTGAGGTCTTCTTTAGGCTAAGACTTAACCGCTATCTATCTGCCCGTGTAAATGTGTGATAAAGTAATACCATACCTAATCCCTCTCTTTATTAGATAAGTCGCAGGTCAAAATAAGACTATTTAATGACTAGGGGTGTAACGATACACGTATTCATATTGAACCGTTCGGTACGAGGCTTTCGGTTAGGTGCGCATTACAAACCGAATGGTTGGACTAATCCTATTTAATTTTTTGAAAAAGAGCTTAAATTGTGTGAAATATAATGTTCTCAGTGCCGCTACACTCAACAAGGCAGCCCAAATGACGAAACAGGCAACAATACGCTGAACTAGCTCGTGGCAATATGGTTGACAAGGAATTAAAGTATGTCTGAATTTAATAACGTGATGGCGAGATGAATACAAGTTCTAGTATGTATGTATGTATGCTCATATATAGCCTAGTCTACATTTAGGCAACATCTACATACTTGTTTAATTTATTACAGCAAAGGAATGCAGAAAGTTAAGTTGGTCAGAATCAAGCATATATAATAGTAAATATCATGAAATAATTTAGTTTAGGCTATGTCTTGGTGCCTCTCTCTCTCTCTCGCTCTCTCTCTCTCTCTCTTTCTCTCTCTCTCCTAAAATATCTTCCAGTAGCCATTTTTGTTCAATGAATTGAAGGATATACTGGTACAATAGCATTAACAGTGACACTATGATATTTAGGGACTGATATTGTTTTAATACTATAGAGATAGCAGGCTATATTAATGGTAAAGAATAGAGAGCTTCGGATACCTTACTAGGCGAGTTATTTCTTGTATTTCACTCGTTTACACTAGCTAGACTATTGTTTTCTATAGCCAACTAAAATATTCCTTTGTCTTTACCTCAAGTAAATGTAAAAGTAAAAGTCATTAACAATAACTTACAATTTCAATCTGTATCACTCACTGTGTGTGCAGTAGCAAGTCCAGACCAAAGATTTGCGACGAGACGAGATAAATCCTGCACTGCAGCATTCTGAAAGCTGCCAGTTTAAACCAATGAGAAGAGGCAAGACGGTGGATCATCTTCATAGCCATTGACTCTTTGTACTGCTGTCTAACTTTCGACTTTTTGGCTTTTTTGTAGCTGGATATATTATTTGTTGTTTCTAATTATGAATTTGGATAACGTTAATGATAGTGAGATAGTTGCTAGTTGCATTTTAAGTGATAAATCAGCGAAAACAACATTTTATTTCTCTGATGTACTGCTTTGTTTTAATGCTGCCTGGCGCTCTCTCTCTCTTCAGTAACTCTCTAGCTAAGTTTCCATTCATTTGTCAATCGAATTATCTGAAGTTTGGTAAAAAAGCTGGTGAAAGTGTGTTTCCATCCAACGGCTTTAAAGCGAATAAAAACCTGTGCGTAATGACGTCACATGCTGTTTTGCGGTCAAATTGGTATATCGAACTGATTTGAGACATTTTAAGGTGTTTCCATTCATTTTCGCACTGAATCGCACAACGTTCAAGCAAACATTTGCGAACAAAGTTTGGCTAGACAAAATGGATCACGCCATCTACCAACAAATGATCAATATTACACAAGTTGTAATAGTGCTTATGTGCCAGCTGATAGAAACATATTAAGCTATAATAAGAAAACAACGACACTATCAACACAATGCTATGATGATGCAGATGCAGATGCACGTAAATGCCCGACGACAACAGAGGCGGTCTGTGGTGTGGGAACGACAGCGTTATATTTTGCTCGCAAATTAAATTCAAAAAGTCTCTCGTCTCCTCATTCATCCACTTACATCTGTCTTTGTTGACCCCCCCCCCCCCCCCCATATGTGTGCAAACAGAGCAGAAATACTGGCCGGAAATGAACTAAAACGTCGTCTTCTTCGTTTTGTGGTGGGTTGCAACCATAAAATGAGCTAAAACTTAATCGCAATTCATTATTTATTCGGCAAATAACATTTCTATCAGCGTTTATCGCATAAGCCGTATATTGATCAAGATAAAATCCGATGAGACCGAACGTAGTTCCTTTGAGTTGATATTCATGAAATTCAATCGAATTTTACTGTTTCCATAAGGCATTTTCCATTCGATATCACTTAATTCGGATAAAAACGTGTGGATGGAAACATAGCTTCTACCTCGCTCGTCCACATGCCGTTACCGTGTAAGCGGCCGCTCGTAAGCCTCTCTCGGCTTAGGAACATTTTGGGGTAGCTTCAGCCCCCCTAAAATAGGCCTAACGACGTCCCTGTTACTGACATTAGCTTGCATATGTTTGGGAACCTGATAGCTGATGTTAGCAATGAAATGGTACCAAAATAACGTAAAACTATTATTACATTGGAAAAAACACTCACGAACGAAGTCGTACTTCTTGTTTTTTTCACCTTTTGTGACATACTTTACTATGACAATTATTTATATATTATACTATGACATCACTTTTTTCAACAAACTATACTACCACTTTTTTTGACATACTATACTATGACTTTATTATCACTTTTTATGACATACTATATACTATGACTTTATTATCACTTTTTATGACATACAATACTATGACCATTTTCAACAACTTTTTTTGGTGGCACTGTAGCTCGGTGGTTAGCACTGCTGTAAATAGAACCAGCAAGTAGGCACTGCATACCTGACCCTTCGTCCGATCCCCAGTCCGGGCTGTTTTTTTGTGTGTTTTCGATATACTATGACTTTTTCATCACTTTTTTTGACACGCTATACTATGATCTTTTTTGACTAGTGAGCTGCTAGCAGTGACGTCAATGATTGTTTATGTACATAGTCTTAAACGTTTGCCTATTTTTTTGTGATTGCAGAAATTAAATGAGTAAACTTACATGAAGTGGGCGATTGCTGTTGAGCTTTATATAAGATAACAGCTGACTCCGTCCCCCAACAAAAAGCTTTTAAAACCCCATCTCTTTAGACTGGCATGAACAAATTACTCCAATGGCTTTATGTTCTTTTCAGTACGTTCTCTTGTTGACCATCCCCTGCAATTCTTATTAGCATTTCATAGTACTGTATTTTATGTGCACCTGTGAAGCACCTTGGCTTTTAAAGGTGCTATAAAAAATAAAGTTTACTTACCTACATTTATTTAACATGCTGCCCCACTGAGGTCAGAATGTGTTCATCTAATTATCCTGTTCAGAGAACAGCATCATGTCTGTTAAAGACAAACAAGCTAGTACACAACAACAATCAAATTCAGCTTTAGCCCTATTCAAGTGAAACGTTAATTCTCTCTCTTTGTCCTTTAACATTCTCCGTCCTTCCTCTTGATAACAGAGGTGTTCAGTGTGATGCGTCTTGTATGAGAACACTAGACGTCCCGTTTCAGATCTTCTCAATGTATCTCTAACTGTTTTAATATAAACTAAATTTACAGCAACCCCCTCCCTTGTCCCCCAAACAGTTTTGCTGTATCACGGTGTGGCAGTAAATAGGCAGCAAATAATCGCTGTAAACATGATCACAATAATAATGATGGTAATTGCCTCCGCTAACGCTGCCAGCAGCTCTCTAAAGCCCTGTTTGTTTTCTGATCCCTCTTCACAGGAGTCATTTTGGTCTAATGGTCCGTTTAATCTCCGTTTTCTCTTTCTCGCCCCTCCCTCTCTCTCTCCATCTCTATTCCCTCCTTCTCTTTGTCTGAAATGGAGTGCAACACACTAAATGGAGATAATAGAGGCTCCATATTGTCGCTAAGAGGGTAATTTGCTAACTCTTTGGGAACATAATTCACATAACAGCAAAACAGAGCCGATTGTTCCTTTGTTACTCTATTTGTCGCAAGTCTAATTCAATCTGCCTTTCCGGTTATTTTAACTCTTTTTAAGGGCTGTTTTGCGGTTTAAAAAGTCACATTAACAGGGACTGAGGCTGAAATATCAAGAAGTTTGAGGAAACCTGCAACAACCGGATCTGATCTGAATATAATGTGCTTCAACTTGTAATCCTGCTGTGTATGAAGAAACAGATGTGTGGAAGCCCAGGTGAAAGCTTTTGTTAAATCCACCTCCCTAATGGACAACAGGTGACGTGGTAAAAGATGTTAAAGCCCTGATGATGTTTGTGAAGTAAGCCTCGCATTAGACAGAGCAAAACATTTTATTTTCCGTACAGCTGCATTACACTCCAGCTAGTGTCGGATTAGATCATTGTTTATTTATCATTTACAACAGAGGTTTGGCGGACGTGAACTGACCCTGTAATTAGAAGTCATGGCTGGAATTAATCAACCAATTAAATAAGCAGGCTCAACATATATCATCCTCTAGTTGTTTTGAGTGGATAAACAAACTGTTGAAAAATACTGAAATACCATTATTATTATTATTATTATTATATAAATTTAAAGAAGACTGCTATACGCTAAAGGGGGGAGAATTTCAGCACAACTTCATGAGCGTGTTGAATGATGTTGTAACCTAAGCATTAGCATGAGCTACTTGTCAACATAGCACATAACGTTAAGCTGGATCAATCGATATCGAAATGTATCAATAAATAAGATCTCTGCTGTATTACTGTGTTGTAAGTGGCCTTTAATCGATGACAAAATGATGCTGTGTGGCAAGATGCAAGATGTATTACAGTTACTGAGTATTATTCTTTCTGTGACATTGTATGATTTACAATTACAATTACTCTTGAACATCTGGGTTCCCGTGTTTTGATGGAAGTTAGAGGAACCAGAGGGGTTTTTTATGACGCCACTGACAGGCAACTAAATCTCCCGTGTCAAAAAAATGAAATAACTGATTTTTCTGCGTTTGAACATTGTTGGAAACATTTGGGATAGTGGAAAATATTTAATATAGGTATACTCATTTTTAGACATTTTAATGCAGAAATGTTGCATATTATACCTTTAACAGCAATTTACTGGTGAAAGAAGTCATTATTGTTATAGGTTATTGTTGTTACGTTTTTAATAAATCATTTAAATTCCCCCCTTTTTTACCGTGAGTTTTGCGATCCGTTGCATCCCTAGTCTTAATGTCAATAATCAACTGGGGAAGTGTCATGGTGATATCTGTTAGTTAAAATATTTTCCCTATTCACCTGTAGTGTCTCTTTAACATGGGCTGCAATGGGAAATCGGTATTTTTCAATACTTTTCACCATTTGGATTTCTTAGGACTTTTTATATGTTACAGATGATACTTTTATGAGACTAGATCAGTTGAAAGAGTTTCTGTTGCAATTTGTGTGGGGTCATGTTGACTGTACTAAGAGACGGAAAGTCAGAGGGAGGCAGGGAGAGGGAAATAAATAAATGTGACATGAAATAAAAGTCCTCTCAAGCATCATCAGAGTAGGGTTCCAAAGCATAGACTGTACATATTAATATCAACAGTGTATGTCCCAAAGTCATTTTAGCATATGCTGAAAGCAACACTGGTACACCAGCGCTGTTGCCTTGGAAATGACAACATCCAGTCTAAGAATATGAAAAACAGGCCTTTTTTTGTTTCTATTTTCAAGTGATTTTTTTTTAATATGAAATATAAAATGAAAATTAAAGCATATTTTAAATATTGCTCATCCCCTTTTTACAATGAAAATGAAAAAAATGCCTAAGTATTTCAATTTCAAATTTTGTATTTTAAAACAAAAATAAAAAATAAACATTTTTTTTCTTTTTTAATACTTGTTTATGAAAGGAAAATTGAATGACCAAAAGATACACTGACCGCAGCCGTAGTCCTGTACTACATTATTTTCATGATTCTGCGCTTATATTTTTTTATGATTTTTAAATTGTTAAATTTTTTTATGTTTACATTTTATCTTGAAAATAAAACTGTGACAACAGCAAATCCTTTATTTTATTGAAAAATGTGCTAGAGGTGCATTTTTGGGTTCATCCATTCTCTAACTTTACCCTTGTTCACTAGCCGTTAGAAGCAACGTTCAAAGGCTGATGGTTTTGGTTGCGCAGGACCACTTTTTTAATTTCTGGCACTTAATTTTGAAGTTGACAATGGCTGAGCCTGTATCGTAGCCTAAATGAGCAAAAGAACAAACATAAAAAATTGTTCAGGCTTTTAAAATGAGGCCTAATGAGCGAACTGCCCCAACCTGCAGTGAAGATTCTGCCGAGAGCAGCAAAAAGGCAGAGCCGTGAATCTGCTGCTAACACCAGTGCTGCAGATGGTAGCATTAGCATTAGCACTACAACAGTAGCTAGCAGCCAGCTAGCGTTACATGATTGCCCGCATCCTAGTCTATATCCACGACGTTCCACTTCCGGGATTGCTCCGGTACCAACGGAAATTCTGCCGGATTACACTCATTTAGGCCGGATATCCATTACCTTGAGTTTTCTTTGTGTCGGTGTTCTAACGTCCGGTGGATTTATGAGGACTGTGGTTAACTGCTCCTCAGATCTCTGCAGGGTAAATCCAGACAGCTAGCTAGACTATCTGTCTAATCTGAGTTTTCTGTTGCACGACTAAAACAACCTTTGACATGTTCCACCAAAACAAGTTCCTTCCTGAGGCTATTTTGCAGAGGGGCCAGTGCCGTTACTGTCAAGCCCTGAAAATAGAACCTATGTGTAGCGATTGACTATCCAATGTATATTTTTGCATTTTGCATAACATCCTGATTAAATGTGTAGCCCCAGATTGGGTTTGTGTGAAAACATTCTGCACACCGCTACATATTTTAGTAGTCTGCTGTAGCCTACGATATTCCAAAAGTATATCTGCAAACTTGTGTGGCTGTTTGTGTGTGGTGCACAGGGCATGAAGTTAACTTTTTTGACCACCAGCCAGTTGTTTTTTTTGCCTCATAAAGGTGAAAAACAGGAATTGCTGTGTCTCTATGATACTACCCTGTCCTATTGATGGTAGCCTACTCGTGGACATTGCGCCGTCATCACGTGCTGTAGTAGGGGGTCCGCCTTGATAATCCTGCATAGGGGCCTGGTGTTGGCTCGTTACGCCACTGCATATAAGAGATGAGATGACTGACAAAATCAGGAGTAGCCTACGCACACCACAACAACAAAAAAACACTGGTGAATGCACACAATAACACATGAGTTGTTGCAAAAAAGTTGCAATTTTTTTGTATAGTTCTTAAAAATAAAAAAATAAAAAAATAGGAAACTTGTTTTGGGGAGAATAATAATTATTACTATTAATTAATTACTCTGGGCTGAGATTTTCTAGGAACCTTACCAAAAAAGCTCAGGATGCTGCAAATGTTGGTACAATATGAAAATGGCCGGTGGATTTAAGACACAAAATAATAATTTACTGAATTAATCAAATATGAACATATCTGTCACTGTCAGTGGATTGTTGATCTTTACATTGTTAGTTAATTTCCTAACCTGGTCTGGGAAACACATTCATACGGTTTAATAAAGTACTTATTGGATTTTAACTTATCATTGCACTTATAATAACAAGCGTAGCTGTCCTCAATTTAGGTCATCCTGTACATCTCATCTGTGTTTTTTCCTGCATCCACCGTGTGTGATTGTGTGTGTTTTGTGTGTGTGCACGTCAGTCGCGGGGAAACGGAGCAACAGCCACGCCCGCTGCAGAGAGCCGACAGTATTGAAACAGCAGCCGCTGACTTTAGAGTGAAAAATCGTTACAGCGTACATTGATGTTAAAATGTATACAGGTTGGCAGGACGGTCTGAAATGTTTTGCACATTCTTTCGCTGTACATTTTGTTGGTATATGTGAGATTTTCGAGTCACACACACGTCTCGTCTTCATAACAGAAACGAGGAAATTAATTTGACCCGTTCTCACTCCCGCTTGGTCAGTGGCTGCACGTGGGACTGCTGGGATTGTGTGAGTAATGAAAATGCGATAGGGGGCCCCGGCTGTCAATCAATGTCTTCCAGTGATGCGGGCCCCTGATTGGACCAGGCCCGTAAGCAACCACGTACCCTGCTTACCGATAGTTACGCGTCTGAATCACTCAATTCTCATTGGCTACCTGTCAATGTAGATTGACAGTTTTTTTCAATTGGAAAATTCACCCGCATTTGGCGGGTGGTCGGGTGTGGGGCAAGGTGGAGGGTGGGGGTGTAGCCTTGACCAACTGCCATGCTTCGCTTGTTTTCAAGCCATGATGTGTCGCTCTCTCTCATGGGCGGGCCAAATTCTCTGGGCAGGCGAAGCAGAGAAAGGGGAGGTAACCTTTCCCCTTATGACATCATAAGGAGGAGATTCCAGATTGGCCCATCTGAGTTTTCATTTTCTCAAAGGCAGAGCAGGATACCCAGGGCTTGGTTATACACCATGTTTAGCCACTGGGGCCCATAGGCAGGCTAGGGGAACTCTTAATGTTAAAAAACCTCATAAATTGACATTTTCATGCCATGGGACCTTTAACGTTAAAGTTAGCCTAAAAGCGGACGGGCGGTTCTTGTATGTACCATAAAATAGAATCCTGCCAGCGCCACTTTCCTTTGGTAGTTGACTGAATGCTCTCACTGTTTCACTTGTGTCTGACTGAAAGTTAACTGTTGTTGCAAACTGTATGGGGATCTACTTTTGAGCTAACTAAATAAGCTACATATGTGGTTTTACCTGAGTTTACATTTCAAGAATCTCTACAATGGATGTGGCAAAGTTAGCATGAGCCACAGTTAGTGACAATGAACACAAGTATGAGAATAGAATAAGACCCAATTTCTTTTTTCTAAAAAAACAAAACAAAGGTATGTCTTAAAAATGGCGCCATGTTCTAATCGAAACCAAATAGGTTTATTTTGTGTATACAGTGTGGTGGCCATTTTTAGGGAAACTCAGCATGTCAGACTAAACTCTGTCAGAATTAGCTCAACGTCCATCATCATTCTCAGCTGGACTGTGTGAGCTTAAGGCCAACATGGAACCAGAGTATGTGAGCGGAGTGGAGCGGGAGCGAGCGGGGAGCGGGAGCGAGCGGGGAGTGCGAGCGGGGAGTGCGAGCGGGGAGTGCGAGTGGGGAGCGCGAGCGGGCGGGTCTTAGACAGAGCGCAGAGCGGCATTTTTAAAAGGACGGAGCGTCGCTCTATTTCCAGCTCCAATTTTGCTCCGCTCACACCACGAGTCTGAAGCATGCTCAGTCAAGCCTGACCCAGAATCCATCGGTCTTGCACTGTCATCAACGGACTATTTTCATTCAAAACTCAGCTCAATAATGGAGTTCAAAAAGTACTTCAAAAAAGAAAACGAGAAATCATACAGGTGTACTATTAAAAAACTAACTGTGAAAATGTGATATACATGTAGAGTTTTTCCTTTTTTGGAGCGAGCGGGGGGCGATTTGAGTGGAGTGCGAAGCAAACTGCGTTGAGCGCTGAGCGATAATGAGCGGAGCAGATGATGTAGCTTTGAGCGGGGGAGCGGAGGGGTGAACAGTTCCGTGAGCGATGAGCGGAGATTCTCACCGCTCCACTCCGCTCATATGCTCTGCATGGAACATATGTTAATAAGCATTATGCTCTAAGTGCATATTAGCATGTAAACAAACAAATGCTATTGTTTGCACGTTGACATGCAAATGCTGCAATCTGCTAGCAAACCGAAAAATGCACCCCATGCTATTATACTGTTTGGTGTAAAATATTCATCATGTGAGACTTCATTGGTGGGTTAGAAGCTTTAAAAAGGCGGGGAGACTGAGACCACTGAGAAGCATTTAAACTTAATTACAGAAAACATAATTGAAGAGCTGAATAAATGAAAACCACCAATATGCAAGATTATTTGGTTATTAAATGTCTTTATTTGTCTGTCATTGACATCCATCACACTGACACCGAATGGCCCAATTTTCAGGCAACCAATGTACTGGTCTGACGTCTACTTAATGAAACTTGAGACATGAGCTGAAGTTGAAGCCCAGTTTTTCAGAAAGGACTTTCTACTATTCTCCAGACACACGGCATCACTTCAGAAGCGTTGGAGCAGAGCTGCAGGGCGACTGACAGACTGGCAGGCTGCTTGCTGTTTTTTTCCCCCAGGAGGAAACATGTCCCTAAGTCAAATTAGATCTGCTGACATCCCCTCCGCTCTCCCCTTTTTTTCTCTCGCTGTATGCGAGCTGAGCCTGCAGTACATCTGAGGCCTCAGAAGACGAGTCGCAGGAACGGCAGAGCCGAGGAAAACGTGGCGTTCTCCGTCACAGATGGCACCGCCGAATGCATCTGAGAACATCATGCTCTGCTGAGGAAGCGTCAAATTGAATTTGTCGGAGGAAAACAGTTGTGCTGAGTTAGGTGCTGTCGTTTTAATGTAGCGCTCTGTCTCGCTCGCGCACACACACAGACACACACACACACACACATACACACACACACACACACACACACACACTCACACACACACACACACACAAGCAATGCACATACAATGCAGTTAGCTTAGCCTTTTTAATATTTCATAGAAGTATCAGTAAATAACACCTGGCATCAATTTATTGAACCTAACGTGTCCTTATTGTTTACCACCAACAATTACAACCCCAGTGTATTGGTAATGTATTGGCTGCATTTTAGAGGACACATCTTTTAATTAATTAAGCTTAGCGTTAGTTCATGCAGGACACGGAAGTCATACGCCCGCTGACTGAAATATCATTCCTATCAGAAACACACCAATCACAGCCATTCTCACATCAAGGCTGTCCTTTTAATTGTGACTCCCTCCTCACTGATCCCTGCTACACATGACGCTGCTTCACTCACTGCTGCTGCCGCTGGCAACGCTTTGCCAATCCCCAGCCTCTACCTTCTTAGTTCAGAGTCCTAACATGACTCAAAGGTTTCAATGTCTTTCTTTTGGCTCACTCTTTTTTTGTTTGTTTTTTTACCCAGGGGGGTTTCTGCATGGTGCTCCATGTTTCAGCTTAGCATGCTGCTTGGCTGGTCCAGGGAGCATCAAGAGCAGAGCCATCAGCGCCAAGCATAACTGTATTTCCACTTGTTGCAATAAATGGTTAAATCTATGGCGAGATAGTCTATATCCACGACGTTCCACTTCTGTGATTTTTTTATGTTCTGCCGGAAATTCCGCCGGATGTCCGTTTTCGGATGTCCGTTACCTTCAGCTTTCTTTGTGTTGTAATTTAAAACTCCGGTGGATTTCCACCAAAACAAGTTCCTTCCTGAGGCTATTTTGCAGAGGCACCGTTTCTCCGCTCGGCACTTAGCACCGCCCAAGACGATTGTTTGTTGAAAAGACTTCCTTTTCTTCTGGAAGGAGACGAAAAGGAAGCATGTTGTCAGTCCTTCTCAGTTGGACAACTTTCGATGTGAACCTGTCACTCATGTTGACGAGCTGTCATGTAGCACAGAGCTGAGGCAATCAGTGTGAAGCTGCAACAAACACTGAAGAAACAGATGGTGATGAAAAGAAATGCTTTCATTTCCCACTACTTAAAACTATTGTAGTTATGACCAACCTTAGCATGCAACACACAGGATAACAGACATCTATTTTTTTTTTAAATACTATGCATAATATGCTGAGAGCAATAATTTGCTCTCAGCGAAGGCGGTCGCTTTCTCCCTCTCCCTCCCAGGCCTACCCTGCTTGCTATCTTGTCTCTTGTCTCGTGAGTTAACTTTCTAGAGACTCTCCCTGCAAGGCTCAGGCTCTAAAATACCCGAATCATAGAGCTGATTAACTGGTCTCTCAGCGCAATTGACACTGTATTCTCGAGGAGGAGCACTGGTACAGGTGAGCCAGCATGTCTGGGAGAAATGGCGTGTTGTGTGTCTCTCTGCTCTTTCCGTGGAGGACGTTGAGGATATCTACCTATTCGGAACCATGATAACTGGACTGCTGCTGATTGGAGGATGCTTTGCCCTGGTTTATCGAGAAATTAAAAAGACTCTGGTAGCTGTCCGAAGCCCAAGGAAGCTGCCTGGCCAAACTGGGACTATCAGTGCGCAAACTGGGACTATTAATCGCGTGATGGAATACAACATGGTAATGATCCGCGGCTTGGATACCATCATGAAGAAGGTCACGGATTTGGAAAGTAAAATTGACCAGTTGATCGGATGAACAATAGAATGTCTGTTTAAATTAGAGCAGCCATTCCTGTAGACCAAACAATCACAAACAAAATCTTTCGGCCCCCTTATCCTGAACGGCCTTGCCAAGGCCAGTCAGTCACCCTGTTGGGGCTCTGCAAGCGAGACGCTCTTGGTCCTCCCCCGTCTTTCCCACTGCCTGCTGATTGTCGTATCGGTTCAGGACTGTTCAGGGGTGTATCCATGGCAACGTGCTGTGTTATCGCTATAACATTCTGCGGACTGAGACACTAGTGGGGCTGCCGGGCTGGGCGTTTCTCAGCAGGTCAACCCCCCCCCCCACCCCATCCTATACCCTCAGTCCCACGCCTTCGCCGCTAAATGTGCAACTGTACATTTATGTTATGTTATGTTCTGTTATGTTATGTTGTGTTATGTATGTAGCAGTGCAAATGTACCGTTTGTGTGCTTACGTTCTGAGGTGTTTTTTCCTGTTCCCACACTGTTCTTATCTTTATGAGGATAGTCTGAGAGCTGCTTTTTTTTCCCTCCCCTCTCCTCATGTCTTGCTGTATCTGTCCCTGCGAGAGTTAAGAGAGAGTTGGGTTGGCGCCGCATATGGCGACTCGGTGTGTCTGTGCGTGTTGCTTTAATGTGACATGCACTTACAACACCAAGACAAATTCCTTGTGTGTGTAAACGTACTTGGCAATAAAGCTTTTTCTGATTCTGATTCTGAAACTGAATCCATCTATATTTAGTCAAAATGTTTAATCTAATATACAGTAGTCTCGCATTGTCAGCTCTATCTCCACAGCGCTCTGGAGTACAGTCTGGCTACACCACAGATGCATTCTGGGGGAAAAAACAAGGAGGGACAAAGCCTGACATTCGTCACGTGAGCCACACGCCGGATGTCAAGCTTCATCCTGGAAATGTACTTCCATTGATTCAGACTAAAGTTATTATCACCAGGGCCACTAGTATGTCTTATAACTAGGGCTGTCAATCGATTAAAAAATGTAATCTAATTAATTACATACTCTGTGATTAATTAATCGAAATTAATCGCATACATAATTAACGGTGCTTGAACCGTTAATTAGAAAAGAAAAGAAAAAAGAAGGGTACTAAACAACAGTTGGTGACATTAAAGAACGGCTTGTTTATTGCTAAGGCCAGATGGTCAAAATTAAATGATTTAATAATGTATAACAATAACAATAACTTATTTCACTAGTAAATTGCTGTTGAACAACAAAAACGCGTTATTTTATTTTGACAGCCCTACTTATAACCTCTACACATCCACGGTCCATTCATTCAGGTGTTTTGAGTTATTTTGGCTGATTAGTGTAGGACAATTTACTCCACCCAAATCCAACCCGAACGGCACTCTAATCAGCCAGAATAACTCAGAAGAACTGTGTGGGTGTGCAGAGCCTAGGTCTTATTCTGAGCAACAATCACATTACCTGGAAACTTCCACAGCCAATGCTAGTATGCATTAGCCTTTAGCTTCAGGCCCAACTAAATGTTTGACTTTTTTCCTGAGGTGATGCACTTAAGAGAGGAGACACACCAGCCCGATAATTGGCCGTCGGACCGTCTGGCGAGGTCGGTGACTCGAGTCTGTTCGGTGTGTCCCGTGCCGTTGGCCGTCCGAGGAGCCGTCGGCCTTCATTTGGGCCGACCCAACATGTTCAGTCGGAGACAGGGCAGTCGGGACTCGCCCGGAAATGGGGAGAGGATGAGCCTCTCAAAATCTGATGAAAATCTTTTAAACTGACCTTTGTCAATCTGAAATGAAGACAGATTCAGAAACTGCACGGCCTATTTCTCGCTTAAAATGTTTTCAAAAACACGTTTCGGTGAACTATTTTAGTACAATATGAGATCGTATTCTGAACAAGCGGCCATGACAGTCTGGCTGTGAATATCCGGAGAAAAAAGAACCACGTGAAAAAAGAAACACGTGACGCATTCGTCCAATCAGCTGCCAGTTTTAATTTTCTGGGAAATAATCAGACTGTTAATGGAAACAATACAGAGCAGCGCCGCCTGCTGCTATGGAGATGTATTACGCGCAGAGCATAAGCTCAAGTCGGCGTCACCTCAGTGTGTTCTGAGGCATTTTTTGGACCTCGGGGACCCGACTGATCAGTCCGACTGCCTTTTCTGCCGACGGTCGGCCCGTCTGGCTGGTGTGTCAGGGCCCTAAAAGCACAGAAGAAGCTAGTTAGGGGACATTGAGCTGCGATTGTTTTGCCAAACTACTTTTTGTCAAATCAAGATTAAAGGTTCGTACTCAATAAAGAAATTAGTTCACATTTAAGACAGTCAATGTTTTTTTGCAACGTATTATTGTAGTAATTAAAGCAGTTTTTCCATGTAAGCCTCAGATGCATCTGTATTTCATTATTATATCTTTTCTAATCAAGAAATGAATAACAAAAAAAAGGAAAGGAAGGGAAAGAAATGACGTGAAGTTTGATATAAAATCATGGCCATTACACATCCTCCCTCTATTTCACACCTTGTTGGTATTCAGGATCCAGCAGCCAGTTCAATATGTGTGACGATTAGCAAGCTCCCGTGAGTCGGCTAATCACGGTTCACGGTACATGACTTGCCAAACTGAATCACACAATCCTGAACGGGAGACGAACCTGAGTGATGAAGCAGCAGTTGGGCTCTGACGTGTGTGTGTATATTTTTCTTCCTGTTTGTACAGTGTGCACGTGATGTGTAGTTTTTAAGCTATTGAATGTGTTTTATTTTCTCTTTAAATGTGCATTCTTTCTTCCTACTCATTTCTTAATTTGCGTATGTATGAGTGTGAACACTGTGTGTTCTTGTGTCTATTTTCTGGTTCGCGTTGTGTTTTTTTGTACGTGTGTGTTAACGCATGAATGCAGGCTCGTGTGTGCGTGTGTAGCCTATCTTCTGTGCTGCTGTCTGCCTACAGATGGGATGTCTCACATGCTGAGCGGACAGGCGTATTGAGACGGGGGAGGGGATGGATGGGGGGGGGGGGGGGGGGGGGGGCAAGTGGGAGGTGGTCATTTTAACGTGAGTCAGCTTTCCTCTGACCTTCCCCATACGACTGATGTCTGATGTAGCCGGAGGAGGTCCGCTTCAAAAGGTGTTATGAATATTCAGCGTTTCCTCTCTCCTTCCTCCACCAGGCAATCCATCATTCATAAACATGCCTTTACAGCCGGGTGGAAGTAAGTGTGTGTGCGTGTGTGTGTGTGTGTGTTTCCTATTTTTGCCAAATGTGCTCATCTTGCAGGTCATTTTCTTAAAGGATATTTCCAGTTTTATCACAATTTGTCTTGTTTTTGTAGTTTTGTCCGTCCTTTCTATCAGTTATTTAAACACTGGACTCACACAGTTAAGTGCTGAGGCCTGGGAACATTATGAGAAAGCAGCCAATCAGACAGGTTGTAAACAAATCCTTAGTTTAGCCAAACTACGAAAATAACATAGAACTATTGATTACAGTGGCTTTGAGTATGATTATTAGCATTCAATGTTAAGATGCTGTAGTGGTTCCATGTGAGCTGTGTGATTACTTTGTGGACAGTTGGGTAGCTAAATGGCAGAAATGCTGTTACGCGGGAACAGAACAGACTCAAATGCAGCTCACAACAAAAATAGGTTTATTGAGGAATTAGCCTTTCGCCGAGCCCCGCCCCCCCCCCCCCCCCCCCCCCCCCCCCCCCCCTTAGTTACTGTTGCTACGTCCGACAAACAAATGGTCAAACACGACCAGCGCGACAGATTGCCATGACGGGAAGAGGTAGGCCTATACCCGTGCGTGTCAGTGACCTTTTTTGGAGCAATACCTCCGTGATATCCTCCAGATCGAGGCAAAAGGGGTTACAGTATGCAGTAGAGGGATCTATTCAAAATATAAAAATACGCAATGAAGGAGACACGACTACGATCGAGGCTAATGCTTACCGGTCTCAAGCAGACGCCAGGTGTGGGGGGAGCAGCTGAGGAGATAACGGAGAGCACCCGCGGCGCTACCATTGGGCCATTTTAGGTCGGCGCTCATTTTGACCCAGGCCTATAGTGAGTAGTGAGTGATTTTCATTCTAGCAGTTCATCCAATAAGCAGCCCGAGAAAAGCTTTGAGTGAAAACTTCTCAGCCAATCAGCGGCTTCTACCCCACGTGTGGACTCTTAAGCCTGCCCACAGGCTGCATCATCACCAGCAAGTGATCCAATGAAATGAATGACGTTGCCGCGCAAGCTTTTCAAGCAAGCTCAATGAGACAGACACAGACGGTAGCTATCAGCTAATATGAAACGCAAAGCAGCTTGTTTTCATTTAAATTCAGCAAGAAACGCTCCGAGGAGCAGGAGGAGGAAACTCCTGCCATTTTAAATAATGCGGTTACAAGTGACGAGTTACCATCCTGCTCGGCTGCCCTCTCCCCATCAAGTCCTTCCGTAGCCACCCCCTCACACCAGCAAGGCAAGTAGGCAACAGTTAACGTTTAGCCGCTTTCAGACCGAGTAGTTACAGGAACGTAGTTATAGGAAAGGTCCACTTCTAAACAGATATAGCTACCAACTACTCACCCCCAAAACTGTTTTTTCCAATTGCATTCCCACTGGCCAAGTGGCCATAGGGACTGGTAGGAGGGGTAAGGGAAAAATAAAAGCCTCTTATTTACGAGAGCGGTCTGAGGGACCTCCAGCTCACAGCGGAGTCTCTGAGCATAACTGGCCGAGCGACGAGCTAGCGGCCGGGGCAGGCACCTGCTGGCTGTCGCCTCACTTCATGGAGCTCCGAAAACTTTGAAGCAAATTGTCAATTCGGCATCAATTTTCGCAAGACTGCCTATATTAGAAATCTAAACAGTTAATTTATCGCCTAAAACGTTGTTATAAGTGCAATTAGTGATAAATAAAAGGGCGAAAATTGTTAAAATTGTCCCGTTGTTGGTCTGTCTGTACCGGAAACGACCCTCGTTGACCTAGGTTCATATGCTGAAAAGAGAAGACCCGGCCCTGAAGTAGGAGCTGAAAGAGTTACAGGAGCTGCGACCCGAGGGACTTAAAAACCCCTAAATTGGTCCAGTCGGAACACGAGAAAAAAAAATTAAAAGGGTTCTAGGAATTTTATGTTCCAAGAACTGCAAAAATCCCTCCGGACTGAAAGCGGCTGTTAACGTTAGTGTCTGGCTGTAATAATTCCGTTTCAGTCTTTTTGTAGGCTTACTGCCAAGGTGTATGTCTTTGTCCACTTCAGCACTGAGCTGAGGACAGCGACACAAGAGCCACACAGGTAGGCTACTGAGTCGCTGTCCTCAGTTTTTTTTTTTTTTTTTTGGCTTATTTTAACTGGCCCATCCAGTTTTCTGGAGGCACACAATCAAAAGCCTGGCGCCGCTAGTGACGGAGAGACTGAGAGGCTGGATAATCGGGGAAGCGCGAGGAGACCGTAGCCGAGGAGCCGAGGGAAAGACACTGGGGCTGGAGAGCAGAGGAAAAAAAAAAAAAAAAACAGAAAACTCACAGCCAGCCGACCCCAACCATTACATATGCATCATGTTTTAGTAGCATGTTATCTGTGTTTTGGAAGTGAATATTTGAAAGTGTCATAAATTAAGCAGTAACTTCTAAGTTTTACTCTAATATACACTAGTGCAGTGCCCGTTGAGAACGGGCAGGTTGTTTGGTCTGTGCTGCTTTCAGCCTTCTGGAGAGCCGCTCATTTAAACAACTTCACTCTCTGCACTAATAATAATAATAATAATAATAATACATTTTATTTATAGGCACCTTTCAAAGCACTCAAGGTCACCTTACAAGAAAAAACAATATGCTAAGTGAAAAACAATATAACAGTCGCAAAAAAATCAGAACAGCAATTGATGTGAAGTACTGCACTTCTTTGGGTGCTGAGAAATACACCTGCCATGACATAGCTGCTTCCCCAAGCATTACTAGAGTATATATGCATTTGCTAACAGCTAGTTGTTTGAAACCAGGCTATTTCCAGGAACAAAACCATTCATTTTGAAAGTTACACGGCTGCAGTGTAATATCCCCGCTCTCTTTCTTAATGTGTTCTAGAATGTACTGTTGGGAGCGACGGTGAGCGAGCTTTACCCAGCATGCCGTTCGGCGGTATCAATTCAGCAAAACAAAAACATACTTTATTTCTTAATCGTCACAAACACATTACAGTGACATTACAAGCATTAGGAGCAGTGGACAGCTGTATACAGCATCTTGGGAGCAACTTAGGGTTCAGTGTCTTGTTTAGGGGGCTGGGATTGAGCCGCCAACCTTGTGGTTATGGGGATGACCACTCTACTTCCAAGCTACAAGCTAATAAGGGTCCTCTCTCAATACACTACACAGTGTGTGTACTAATAAATATGTCCCGTCTCAAAAACTTTGTCCTCAGCAATCCACCCACCAAGTGTGAAGGCGATCGGAGGAACGGTTGTGGAGAAAATCAAAGGACAGACAGATAGACAGAGTTTCTGTTAAAAAAAGTGCAATATTTATCTTTGAAATGTGATGGTAGGGAAGAAGTACACAGTCAAAATGTAAATATTAAAGTAAACTACCAATAATTTACAGTTGTACATATGTATGTACTGTAAATTCATAGTATGTTTTTGAACTGCATACTGACACTTATTGTTTTCTCTACTTGTTCTTTTAAAATCCTACCTGCAGTACAGGAAGCCAAAGAAAAAACACCCCAGTAAGGGTTCTGACTTCAAGTATACGCCTTAAATATCCTATTAAGTTGCCTAAATCTAACTCTAGGGTAAAATATGTTAACAGGAGTAAAATATAAGTGTGTGTGAACTGCTTTAACTGTCTACAGGGTCCATTTGTCAGCAGTGCCTCTGCAGAATAACGAAAGTACCGGTGTGCAGGTGTGTGTGTGTGTCCGTGTGTGTGTTTGTATGTGTGTGTGTCCCTGTTTATGTGTTAGTAAAGTATTTGCATTATCTGTCGTTGCTCTGAGCGCGGCTGCAGCTCATATATTAGCTCAGTAAATCTTTGTACACAAACAGACTAAAAGGTAAATCTGTCCTCTCGTCACAGTAAACAGAGCAGGAGGAGGTGAAAATGCAGCTCCTGCTATCTTTTGGTTGGCCAACACAAAATAATAACCCCAATTTAAACATAATAATACCACTCGTACTTGGAGATAAACAGGCACTGTGTTCCCCTCGCTTTTATTTTCAGCTGCACTGACACAGTATATGCAAGTAGAAGGTACATGTTTGCCATTTGGAGCAATTCCCAACCAATATTTACCTCCGGAAAGCAGAAACGGTGGACCTTTGTCATCTCTGGAGAATGGATTAATCACCAAATGGAAATGTTTTTACGTCATACATTAAAGATAATGGTTGTGTCTTGGAGGATGCTTTCTGAAATGTAATCTGCCTCTTAAATGCTGTTTTCTGAGAAGAACCCTTAGTGATGTTTAGTCAGTAAAGATGTTCTTTTGCGGCATTTCTGAGGTATTTTACCTTAAAAGGCTGTTCAACATTAGCCTGGCTCCGCCCTCCTACGTACTTCTGCTCAATTTTCATTTCCCTTCAGTACTCCATCTGGGATCGCGGTATATTCTTGTTTTTTTTCCGGCCAAATATTTGGCGGTCCAGTCAGCGAACAGAGGGAGTGGCTGGGAACGATGACGTTAGGACATGCGCGAGAAAAGATGCGAGCAAAGACATTCGGTCCGTTGTGGCAGCAACGCTGCCGAATAGCCAGAAGTTAAAGCACGAGCGAGAACAATATTTGCTGAGTTTTGTTGGTGGCCATGATGTTGTGGCCCTCCTCCCCACGGGGTTCAGGTTTGATTTTCCAGCTCGCTCCGTTAGTCGTGAAGGAGTTGGCTAAAGCTAACACTAGCGATACTAATGCTAAATATAAGCCGATAGTTGTAGGTCCCCCCTCTTGTTGCACATACGTCACGACCAAACGTCAGCGATTGGTTATGGCAGATCCAGAGTGGCTCTGGGTAGATCCAATTACAAAACTGTTTTAAACTTCAACAGAGTACCTTCAAGGAAGTTAACACTTGTCAATGGAGAGTGGCCAGACTCTCTGTACAAATGAAATGTCTGGTAGGACCAGGCTAGATCAACATTGGTTTGTGTAAGACTACCGTCAACGCTTTATTTTTTTAAAAGCTTGTAATTTCTTAAGAACTTTTCCGAAATGTCCTGTAATTTTGGTAGTAATTGTAAAATGAAGACATTTTTCAATTCAGTTCAATGCAGGCATTCATTTCAGTAAATTCAATTGCAGTGTAAAGTGTGTCTTTTAGTCAAAACATCAACAATCATGTCAGCTAAACATGCAACATGTGAAATTTGTCTAAATGTAAAAATACAATAGTTCAAATTGTACAGCTATGGAGAATAAAGTTTCCAGTAAACGGATATCAAGCTGATTTAATTAGATTTTTGCCCAAGAACGGGCAGAAAAACACCAAACGGAGCTGAATATTATGGCTTACAAAGTCGTTCTATACTCGCATGTTAGCAACATTTGTCTTCTTACTTATCTAACAGACACAGCAAAATTATGTTTAGGAGTCTTTGTTTCCACCTGTTGAATGTAAGTCCAATATAAACTCTCTTTTAGCTCTGTGGTACCCCCCGTAAAAACCTCAAATTGATGTTTTTACATGTACTGATTAAACAAAGGAAATGCAATTAGTGAGCATTATGCTTTTTTCACTTTGGACAGAACCAGGGTATACGTTTCCCCCAGTTTACAGTCTTTATGCTAAGCTAAGCTAATAGCTCTAGCTCTGTAATTAACTCAGACGTGAGGTTGATATTGATCTTCTCATCTTAGAAAGAAAGGTAACGTCAAAGCATATTTCCCTAAATGTTCCAACTGTTACGTTAACTATTTAATTTATATGATATACAGTCAAAAAAGGGAGGCTAAAGGCTATTTGACAAAGGAGAGTTAAAGTGCAACCAAGAGTAGCAACAAAAAACAAAAGCAATCTGAGGTTTAAGGACTTTCAATCAAGACAAACACACAGCGACAGTGAAGCATCTTTTCTTTGATTTCAAATGAAACAGAATTCAGTGTGGCCGCGGCTTTAGTGGACAAACAGGCGAAGAAGAAGCTGAGTCATGTTCCTGGTCATGTGTGACGAGAGCCAACATGACTGTGAGGGCTCATGTGTGTTTTAGTTTTGGAGGGTGGGTGGTGTGTTTTTTGCAGGCACATGTGTGGTCTGAAAGACTGTGCTGTGTGTGTGTGTGTGTGTGTGTGATAGGAGATGAGTGTGTGTCTGTGATGTTTATGCATGTGTCTGTAAATGTGACATGGAAGTGAGTCTGTGTCTGAGAATGCATTTTTTTACTACTGTGTCTGTGCATCTGTTTTTGTAGCGTGTGTTGAGTTTTTTAACTTGTGTGCACGTGTGTGTGTGTGTGTGTGTGTGTGTGTGTGTGAGACATAGATAGCTCCTGACAGCATGCAGGGAGCTGGCACACGGCTGTCCTGTCCTCCACCCACAGTCCTGTCTGACACGGTAAACATATCCTCACTTTATGTCTGTATTTCCCCAATGAGACTCAGGACGACTGCTCAGGAGCACACACACACACACACACACACACACACACACACACACACACACACACACACACACACACACACACACACACACACACACACACACACACACACACACACAGTTCAGATGATGCAGGGCCAAACAGAGACCCTTGAACGGAAGTGACAGAGTGTGGACTGCAGACTGTCCTGTTTAATTCCCACATCACCATCACAGTGAGAGAATTGCTTAAATGTGGACAGGCATCTCTAGTGAAAAAACAAAACCATAAGTCCAAAAAAGTCCAACTTGATTTAGGGTTGGAGAAAGATGTGTTGGTTTCCAGTTCACACCCAGGCGGTGGTGTGCACAGACTGGGCCAACATGAAAGGCAGCCTGTTCACATACAGTGATGGGGAATCACAAAGTTTAATTTTGGTGCTTAGGGCACACCAAAAGGGCAGTTGGGCTGCTGTCGTCACGTCACAGGTTCCAGTGCTTCCAAAATGTTTAAAAAAATAAAAAGCCACTTTGCCCTCGACTGCACAGTTTGAACCTAGGGAACTACATTGAGAATGCTTTTACACCTGAGCTGTCTGAGCCGTTTAAACCGAACCCTGGAGCGTTCATTGGATAGTCTGGTTGGTTTGAGGCGGTGTGAAAGCTTATTCCAACACTAAAGCGGACCAAACAACCGAACTCTGGGCCGCCTGAAAGCGGTGGTCTCGGTAACAAAAGTAAGAATGGTGCAAGTTTTTTTTATTTGCAATTTAAATTCATTCAACCTCGCAAACAATTTACTGATATATACATGATTTAATGGATGATCCATAACCTATTATGACCGTACGTCGCTGGCTGTCTGTGTGACAACACATCATCTCTCTCTCATCAGCAGTGTTGGGAGTAACGCGTTACAAAAGTAACACAATTACAGTAATGTATTCCTTTTTGCTGTAACGCAGTAATATAACGCATTAATAATTAACCCTTGTGTTGTCTTTGTTTCAACCTTGGAAAAAAACAGTTTTTTCTGACATTTGTGACGCCTTTTTTTCACAATTTGTTTTTGCTTTTTCAAACGTTATAAATTTTGACATTTTTCTTTTACAAATTTTCAGCGCTTATTTCTACGTCCCATATTTTCTGATATAAAACAAAAATTTAAAACGGGCCAATGTGACCCGAAGTCAACACAAGGGTTAAATGTCTGTAATATTATACCCGTTGCTCTCAGGTACTCGAGTTACAATGATTTTAACGCAACATTTAGTGGTGTTTTGTTTTTTTAAGAATTCACCAACACCGCGAAACATTTCTTCACAGGAAAAAAAAAAGGTGTGAGTATTATTTCCTGTTGCTGTATTCGATGGTTGAGATGACTGCAGAGACAGCTACATTTGCGAGATGGACATTATTTTCAGGAGTTATTTCGCTGCGTTGAAGCGAGCTGTCCCGTCACTGTTCCCGTGGTCAGAACCAGAACCAGAGACGGTACGGACAACATCTGTGTCCCAACAGGTGACGGTACGGACAACATCTGTGTCCCAACACGTGACGGTACGTCAGTGCAGACTGCAGTGTGTCCGAGCTGCTGACAGATAAAAACATGTCGCCAATTAATGTTTAGGCTTGCTGCACATAAATACCATTGCATTTTATCAGCCGTGAAAAGTAACTACACTCTAAAAAAAAATCTTAATTTTAAAGTAAATTACTCTAAATTTTTACAGTAGTTTTTCCGTTTTTTTTTAAAAATAGTATAAAAACCAGTAAAATTACAGATATTATCTGTAAATTAACAACCCGCCTGTTATTTTACGTGTTATGCCAATAATGACAAACTACAGTTATTTCCCATTTTTTTTTACAGAAAATTACTGTAATAATTATATTTGACTGTTATTAAATGTTTTGCTCGTTATATAAAGGTTTATCTCCATACTGACAATTTAAGATTTTTTCATTTTAAGGTAAATCTCATTAGTTGTATATGGTTTTACGTTCAAGAGAGAAAGAGGGAGAGACAGAGAGAGACCAACAGAGAGAGACAGTGGGACAGACAGAGATGGAGACATCAAAGCTTAATGAAATAAGATTTTACCCACTGTAATTTGTAAATGAAAAAAAAAATTATAATAATAATAATGTGGAGCAGAAACTTTTTGCTATATGTGATTTAGTGTGTAATTACTGTTTAGTGTAAAGGCAAGATTCAGAATAACACAAATGACAGTGGTGCAAACACTTTATTTTTAGACTTGGCAGAAAAGGCACATCACAAAATATAGCCTTGGTGTTAACACTCCTGGACCAACCAGGGAAAAAAATAATGAACCACAGATAGAAACAGCGGTGTGTCGTTCACACTCTTGGCCAAACTGGCGGACATCAAGGAGCATCAATAAACAAAACAGCTCTCATGGAAACATCCATAAAAAGGTGGGTTCCAGGAAGACCTTCTTTCTAAACCCTTTCAGACGTCATATCTGTATGGAAAGAGAAGAAAGAAATGTGATTTTGAGTAAATCCCCATTTTAAAATAGTTGTTTCTTTTCTTTACACAAACTCATGTTTTATATCAGGAAGTGTTTTACCATTTTACCAATTCAAAAGCATGATTATGTTATCTCTGAGTCATATAGTCCAATGTGTTCCATTTGTAGTAGGTTAAGGTGATTGCTATAGTTTTCATCAGTCAATTGAGCAATCAATCTACAGTTTAATTCAATTTCCTAGTCCTAGGACTGTCACAATAACAAATTGTTGGAGGATATATCGTCCCAGAAAAAAATCACGATAAACGATATTGCCAACATCATGTCAAGACCAGTTCATCCCAGTCATTTAACGATACTATAACATAATAATGCAAGTACATCCTTTAGAAAAAGCAATATACTCTTATATTTATTATATTCCTTTTATATATTCTCAAGAATATATAAAAGGAATCAAATTGAAATGAAAAGACATTAAACTATCCTAAATCAAATTAATATTTACAAAAAATTAAACCACATCCCAATCCGACAATTTTTTTTTATCAATAACTCCTAAATCAAAAAACTAGGGTTGTCAAAATAATTTAAAAAAATAACGCAGATTAATCCATTCCATATTGACGTATGACCCGGAGCCGTTTTAGCCACCAGTGGACTGTAAAATGAAGGAGGGAGACGAGAATGTGCTGCCTGGATCATTGATTGGAACATTTACTTTATCTTCTTCCTGGCTACCGAAATCTGAATTAGATTAAATTTTTTAATCGATTGACAGCCCTACAAAAAACACAATTCAAATCTGCACCTTAGTATGCTATTGTTCCCAAAACTAACAGGACACAGGAGCTGTTTTGTGACTGAATGATGTATTCATTTATTGCTTGACTGATGATTGTGTTTGTTTGGTGAGGGAGTCATCTTACCCCTTTACTCTGTCCATTCAAAATTGGCAATATTGGAAATGAGGCTCAGCACCCTTGGGTAGACAGCATACTGGTGTCCCTTGTCTTTTCGTTTGACTTTGGTCCCCTGATCTGGGTTGATTTTGAAGATACATCTGTTGGAAAAATTATTTTCCTTTTAACCTAAGACATTCAAAGTGTTAACTAATCCTGGCATCAAAAAGCCAGTAAACAGCATCTTTAACCCTTGTGTTGTCTTCGTTTCAACCTTGAAAAAAACACTTTTTTTCTGACATTTGTGACGCTTTTTTTCACAATTTATTTTTGCTTTTTCCGTTTAAATTTTTTTAAATTGTTCTTCTACACATTTTCAGCACTTATTTCTACATCCAATATTTTCTGATATAAAACAAAAATTTAAAACGGGCCAATGTGACCCGAAGTCAACACAAGGGTTAAGACAGAGGAGTGAGTAAAGGAGTGGTGAGAGGAGTGAAGAGAGGAGAGGAGCAGAGCAGAGCGAGGAAAGGAGCAGTGAGAGTAGTGAAGAAAAGAGCAGGGGGAGGAGTGAAGAGAGGAGCAGTGAGAGGAGTGAAGAGAAGAGCAGGGGGAGGAGTGAAGAGAGGAGCCGTGAGAGGAGTGAAGAGAAGAGCAGGGGGAGGAGTGAAGAGAGGAGCCGTGAGAGGAGTGAAGAGAAGAGCAGGGGGAGGAGTGAAGAGAGGAGCAGTGAGAGGAGTGAAGAGAAGAGCAGGGGGAGGAGTGAAGAGAGGAGCAGTGAGAGGAGTGAAGAGAAGAGCAGGGGGAGGAGTGAAGAGAGGAGCAGTGAGAGGAGTGAAGAGAAGAGCAGGGGGAGGAGTGAAGAGAGGAGCAGTGAGAGGAGTGAAGAGAGGAGCAGGTGGCGGAGTGAAGAGCAGGGAGAGGAGTGAAGAGAGGAGCAGGGAGAGATGAGAGTTTTTAAAGGAACAACTTTTTCTTCCTCCTTTTCAAAAAAATAAAAAATACCTTAAAAGCAATGTGTAATGCATACTGAAAGCTTACCTCTGTAAGAACTCCAGAGTAGCAGCAAGTTCCACTGGGTAGTCAATGTTGTCGTTGACTACGACCTGGTCCACTGCAACCATGAACATCTTGGCAGTAAGTGGGCTGTTACCTGTGAACAGTGCAAGAACAGTATGTTCCATAGTAAGTAAATAGCTTCCTTAATGTATATGGATCCAATCATGTTAAGTAAGCCAGGAGCTGTGTTCTGCACACTGCTTAGTTGACTTAATTCTTGAATAGCCCATACTGTGTCTATACTGCAAAAGAAAAACTGCCATGTAAAAAATGAAAACAAGGTAGCAAAAAACATGATTTTGTCAGCTATAAACACTTTTTTGCAGTGTACAGTACAGTTACCATTACCATTACCCCTGTAGACATTAGAATAACTATTTCAATGAACAGATGAAAATTGTTTTTTGGCACACCTACCACAGACCACAATGCAGGGTGTCCATGGTAGCTTGGTGGTGTCCACATCAGTTACAATGGCAGTGTCATCGACATTTAGGAACATCTTGTCTTGCTGCTCTTTGAAATGGGCAATAAGCATCAGTACAGCCGCACTAGTTTCATCACCTCCTGCCAGGGCTTGGCTCAGAATAGTTCTTGCTGTGCTGGATGACTCAGTTTTAACAAACTGAAAGTACCGCAGGATTCTTCTGAACTTGGTGGTTGTGGACTCTCCAAAGCTGTCACCTAACTGGACACCTGTTAGTTCTCTGAAATGAAGCCTCATTCCATCTTCCTGGCAGAGGAAAGGCCATTCCTTAAGAATCTCTTCCGTCTGTTTCAGTCCTGATAGTATGTCTCTCCTATGTGAGGGAAACGTGTCCACTATCAGTCTTTCTATTTTTTTCGCATCTTTGTCTTTGTTGTTGAACATCTTAATGAGTTCTTCTTGTTTTTGCTTTTGCAATTGTTTTGTTTCACCAAGAGGAAGCTCTGGCTCAGAGTTAATACAGCCATATGCATCTTTGCACACTCTCTTCGCATCATCAGGGCTGCTACTTTCAGGAAGCCTTTTATGGGCAGAAGCAGCTTGGAGTCGTCTGCAATTATCTAGCCGAGATATGAACTGTTTTACAAGAGAGTCATACCCAGTGCCGACAAGCTGACCCTCAATCTCATCTTGGAAGGATTTTGGGTAGCGAAATACCATCTTCCTTGAAATTTCAGTAAGGTGTTTCCTGGTTTCTTGCAGACAGTCAGTATTTCACCAGCCACAATCCTAATAATCTCCCTTCTCTGTGCAGCAGAAGGCCTCTTTCCAGAATCCAACAGTTTTCTTGTACTGGAGGGCATCTTATTCCAGGGTATGTCAAATCTGTAATGCCAGCTATTATCTTCTCTGAACCTGATCTCTGATGCAGTAGGTGAGGCTATGACCAAAGCTGGACTGCTTGTAGCAGTGGATTTCGGTGTGGAGTGAACACTCATGTGGATATCATCACTCAGCATATCATCACTCATGAATGATTCCTCAGTGCTGGATTCTTCAATGTGGCTAGTAGATATTGAGGAGGATTTATCCTACACTCTAGTCACAAAATCTAAATAACAAAAGGACATAATCACGTCAGTCAGTATCCTTCATGTATAATTTTCACTTAGTCTTCGGTCTAGTGAGTCAATCCTAATCTTGTTGCAATCATCACAAATGGCACTGTACTATTATGTACTGCAAATGTACTATTTTACTTACTTTTAATGCAGGCCATAACTTTCCTGACCTCTATTGGCATCAGGACTGCTGCAAGGTCATCTGCCTCCACATACTTAAGGTCCTGAGCTGAACAGACTCCAATGTTTTTGCTACAGAATCCTCTTGGTTCAAGAACAAGCTGAGGGATGAGGATAGATCATTCACCCATCCAGCCATGACTGCAAGAGGGGACAAAAGATCAATTACTGTTTAGTGGATAAAAGATTGTGGATTACACATTACAGCACAATTACTATGTGACTTTGATTAAATACACGTCATTTTCCCCCAATGACACACTAGTCGAAAACTTCTGATTGTAAACCCCAACACCTCATCACACTCTTACTGATCAACAACACTGTGCTTAAGAGATATGACATTATTCCCATTCAGATTGTAAAGAGGCAATGGGTAGGAATCTAGGCAGCGTTCTGCGTTAATGCAGTGCATATCCTCATCTGCTTGTTTTACTTCATAGAGTCCATACTCTGATAAATACACTGAAGTGTGCGATGTCACCAGAAAGCACACCTTTTTGTCATTGACTATCAAAACAAGCTCAATCTGACCAAACTTGATTGACTCATCAGACTCACGTTTGAGGCAAAGAAAAGATCCCTTTTTGTAAAGGGTGCCCTTAAAATCTACCTTAGTTGACACAGAATCCGGTTCTGTAAACATGTGTGCTTCAACTGCATTGCGCACTGCATCACTGTACAGGTGAGCATGATATGGAGTAACGTTTTTTGTCTTCAGCACTGGTGAAAAAAAGGAGTTCGAGCTGAGGGTTGTTTGGAGGAGTTGGTGCTGGTTTGCGACAGACTGGCATATATTCTTAAAGTTTTGTATCCTCCTCACACACCTCTTGAAGTAGGAGTGTTTACTCTCAAATCTCATTGTCCATAGCCGTATTAGGGGGCCCAGTTTGAGGATCAATGATGCATAATGGAGAAGATAGTGGTGCTTGGGTTTCAGGTGATCAGAAGGAAACATTGTTTGCCTTGTTTCCAGATATTCAATCACAACAATGTTGAGGTAAGCTACCTGGGCAGTGGTGATCTTGGGTGCACACACTAGTTCCACAAGTTCTTTCAGAGTGATCACTAGTTGCCACACTGGGTCACGAGGATCAACTTGTCACCAATAATGACAGGCAGGAGTCTAAGGAGACACCAGTTCTCAGCTGCTTGGCCACCTATTCTGATGGCCTTTTCATTCACCTGACAAGGAGATGAGCTGGAATCTGAGTCCTTGTAGGAAAATTGTGTGATTCGCCTGTTCAGCTGAGAGTATGTGAGCCAATGCTTGACGTTTATGAAGTAACGCAAGAAAATGGCCAAGTCATAAGCTACAACTCCCTCAAACAAGTCATGACCTATGCATGGAGGAAGGCCTGCCTGACATACATGGAAATATTTCAGTGTGTTAAAGATGGAGTCACAATAGATGCCTTTGACGTCATTCACATCACTCTCCTGCAATAACTGCACTGCTTCTTTGTAGTTATCGAATGTTCGAATAGGAAAGGTCTGACTCACACTCTCAAGTTGGCCTCTTTGTATCTCACAATACCTGTAGAAATACTTGGAAGTGCTGGAATTCTGTGTGTAGCCACCAATTCAGTGTGATCCCAAATTGTCACCTACAATAGATATTATTGTTGCTCGAACCACATGACCAGGTTACAAGTCCATGTTCTTCAAGCTGTCTTAGGTCTGACATCATTCTCTCAAACACTATGTCCTGACAAAAGGATTTAAAGTCTGTCTCTTTGCACAACAGTACTAACTGCATATGGTCAATACTGGAACGATGGAATGGTTCAAAGTCAGCAAGTGTGAAGTATACTCCCACAAGCTTATGTTTTTTCCTAGCTGACCCAAGTGGGTTGACAACTTCAAATGCATCCTGATACAATATCAGTTTTAAGATGATGTCACCAGCTTGTAGAAACAGCTCATTGGATTTGAAGACAGAGCCATCAGAAATATCACTTAACACGCCATCAGAAACAGGACGATTTTGAGACTTGACACACTCTTCCCACACAACAGGATCTTTTAGAATAGCTCTTAAAGTGTCATGCAAGGGTATGTATTATGCATAACTGTCTCTTCTATGTTCATTGGTGCCCAGAAAAACATTTTCTGGGTGCACATAGGCAAAGTTCTTCTCAAAATACTGCCTCCTGATATATTCAGTAGAGAGCTGAGAACTACATGAAGCATGCAAATCCGCTTCCTGAAGACTCTGGAAAACTGAATCAATCTCAGCATCTGACATATTAGTATTTCCTCTAAGTGTCTCTTTAATTTTGTCTTTTGTGTACTGATGACAAATATCATTCAGGCCATTGATCTCTTCAACAATCATTTGAATAGTTGATGAAGGAACCAGATACTTTGCCTGGAGTTGCATGTAAAAAAGTCACAGATTCCTTATGTACAAAGACCTTATATCAATATCTTCTGTAACCTGAGACTGATTTTCACTTTGGTCCATTCCGGTTTCAGTTTCATTGGGCTCAATCTGAGAGGATACAGATGGCTCGAAGTATGTGACTCTAGTATTTACAGTTTCATGTTTATGTGTTCTTGAAACATAGGATGTAAATGAGGACTTCACTTTGAACGACTTGTTACAATTGCCAAATGGGCAATGTACTAACTCATGCTTCTTTAAATGTACCTTGAGGTGTGCAACAAGATCTTTCAAATATACGCATTTCTTCTTACAACGCACATCATCACATACAAATGACCTTTGTGTGTCTTCCAACTGTGAAACAGGACTGTTTTAAAGCAGTGTATTTGGTGAATTTTTGTTTGCACTCTGCAAAGCAACATGGATAGTAGCTAGTTGCCTCATGTCTATGCAGAAGCTGATGATCAACATAGCTTTTAATACTTTTCAGGGAGATACTACATGAACTGCATGTGAACTTTGGCATAACATATGCATAACATATGCCATTGTAGCCCACTGTAGGAAAATCTCCAGAATACTCTACCCAGTACAATATAAAACTCAAGGTTGTGAGATGTGACATACCAAAAGTAGTGGTCGACTAACTCTTTGTCCTTGACAGAGTGGCTCTCTGTAGAAGCAGCACCTGCAGCCAGTGGGAAAAAATACAGCACCTGACATTTTAAGTTAGTGAAACGCAGCAAGAAACTTGGCACAACAAGAAATGCCAAATAATTTTGTGAAAAAAAATCGTTGATAACCCATTAAGTAAGACATAAACTGAATACCACTACTTTTTTTTTTCTTCGTATCTATGTACATATGTACAGACTCTGACTGCGGTAACACATTTCCTGTGACGGACAATAAAGTATATGTATTATTATTATTATTATAGTAATTACTAATGCTAGCACTTGATGCACATGGCCAAAATGTGCTGATGGCTATGCTAGATAACTAGCTAGCTAACGTTAGCTAGCCTTATGACGTCACCTTAATCCTCATTTATATTCTTATATGCACTGTAGTTAAGTTATTTCTTACCTTCTTCTGATCTTTTGGAAGTATCAAAGACTGCGAAAACAGTGGGGAAAAATCTAGACTGTCGGAAGAAAAAATCGCGTAGGTTAAGCTTTCTGCAGACGGCATGTGCTCTCCGTGTGGTTCAGTGACTGTGTTCACGGACGTAGCCAGCAGTGCGTGGATCGGGGGCGGTGCAGCAGCGCGTTCAAATCCAATCGTTCTGCTTGTTCGGTATTGCCAACACAATGAGAAAGCGGAGAAGGTGTATTAAATGTACAATAACTACTCAAAAGACCACTCAGTAACTGGTCAAGACAACAGGCAGATGACAAGGACCACAAGACAGACCAGTGTCTTTAGCGCCCCTAGTGGTAGTGACCACCGGTCCGTGCCAGGTAGGAGCTGGTTGCGAGGAGCTGGTCAGGACTGTGAGGCAGGTCACAAACACACTGACCTGCATAATCGATAGTACTACTCATACAACTACGACTAATAATTGAATCATTGTTATTATGATTTCTATTAATAATAGTGATCAATAACATTGGATAGACAAACGATTATGGCTTCTCACATCAGGCGATTCTGCTAACACAGTGAGACACGTGACAAGTTGTATTAAAAATAAATACAAACAAACACACCACAGATCACTCAACTGGTCCAAACAACAGAACAGATCACAGATGAGGTGGTCAGGACCAGTCATTTTAGTGCCCTTTGTGCCAGTAAGAAGCTGGTCATGACCGCTGTGCCACTAGTCGCGACCGGTGTATTTAGCACCCCTAGTGGTTGTGACCACTGGTCCATGTCAGAGACCAGCTGGTCCTGACCACACGGATCTTCATAATCAATAATAATAACAATAATAATCATAATATATCTGATAAAGTGTATTTTATAGACAAAAGATTATGATCGGTGACATTTATCCAGCTAACAGTGCTGCCAAAACGACAGGAAAGGGGAGAAAATACTAAAGCCGCTTCACAGACCACAGGGACCACAGGGCAGACCACTGAGGAGCTGGTCGGGACCAGTGTCTCTAGCGTCCCTAGTGGTTGTGACCACTGGTCCCTGCCAGAGACCATGGTCCGTGCCACAGAGCAACTGGTCGCGACCACTGATGAGCTGTTCGCGACCAGTGTCTCTAGCGCCCCTAGTGGCAGTAACCACTGGTCCATGCCAGAGACCATGGTCCCGGGACAGACCACGGAATCGGCTACAACCCCTGCTGTCCAAACGCTTGCTTTGGCAATATGTACAGTGTTAAAGCCGTTTGATAAAGCCATTTGGATTTGAATTTGTATGATTGGTCAATGTGGCTGCCATCCAGGAAACTGGCCAATGAGCACTGAGCGCGCCTTCATTTGAAAGTACGTCAGTTTGAATGCTGCAGGACTTCAGCGCTACTCTGTTGCTCCACTCCTAATGAATTACGTGGATCATTACCTGGATTATTTTACATCTGCCTGCGAAATTATTATTTGAGTGAATTTGAGTTGTGGGATTTCAACGGAGAACAAAGGAGAACAAATATTTATTTTTAGGCTGATAACAATTTTGTTAAAAACAATAATTTATTAGGTGAAAATACTTAGAACAAGAATCTATCAATAGAACGATTTTCACAACTAAGAAAATTCACTCTTTCATTTCACTTCTAACAAGTGGCTCAGTTCAGTGTACAAATCCAACTGTTACACCCCCACGCTAGTAGGGGGAAGACAGTGCCTCTGCTTTCAGGTGACCGATTCAAGTCCTGTCCTGACTGCCGTATACAACACATATACATACCTGGCGAACAAGGCAGACAAAGATCCGTTCGTTTGGTCCCAAATTCAAACTGAAATACCGCCATTGACTAAAACATATCCTGACTACACTTCACCGACGGTGTTATAATGCAAGGTAGCACGAAGATACCAAGAAAGACGTTGTTTGCGGTCAACATTAAAGACTTTTCTCCGCCTAAGACTGCTAACCCGAATGCTAACGCGGGAAACAAGTTAGCTTTCCACAGCTAGCTATGCCGTGAGCGCTGCTAGCCCCATGGATACATCAAAGTTGGCCACAGAGACTGAGCTTTCCCTCGGTAATGTTTTAACCACCATAAGGAACCTGGATAACAAGGTGAGAGATTTTGGTAAACAACTTAAAGAAAGCTCCAACATGGTTGCCAGCATTATACAGCAACAATGGAGCTAGGTATCTAGCTAACGTTAACGTAATGCATTATGTGTCCCTAAGAGCCGATGTGGGTTTAGGGTTTAACACTTATCTTAACGATACATCCGAGGGCTGTATGATGTAAAGCCTGTAACGTGGATGAGACATAAAGCCATGGATGTATTAAGAGAAGCTGTGTTCACGAAACTGCAGGCTAACCTAGGACATAATGATTACACCTCCTTGGTTGTCTAAATACATCCATCATTTATTTAGATAATCATGGTAAGACCTCAAGTACAGACTGTTTATTTACACTTCAAATATTCGTTTTGCAATCAGTATAAATTGTATGGTCTTTTATTTCAGATCCATTCCACAAGCAAGAAAGAATTTCAGGACTGAGCGTGTGTCTGGAACCCCTGTCCATAAGTTAACATTTATGCATGCGTTTAAGAAACCAGGGTCATATTTCTTTTTTTGGTTTCCGCATCTATGGCGTATTGCTGCCCTTCGCTGTTCTCTAATCGCTAATCACAACTTAATTAAAAGTCAGTCATATTTCCTACCATGGAACTACTGAAATTCAACATGGTGCATATCACATGACTGTTCTGATGAGTTTGTCTCTTTCGCCCTTTTTCAGGTCAGCAGATGTTACTGCCTCCACCACCTGCGTGTAAGTGTTTTTTTGTTGATTGTTTAATGTAACAGCATAGGTTAATCTTTTGCAATGGCATGTGCAAGAAACCTACCATAAATGAACTGACCAATATTCATATCTACTTTCTTTTTAGATCAGTCAACACCACACAGGAAACCAGCCGGTCGCCCAGAGCTGGATGGGTCTATTGTAACACAAGCTCTGCCAGCCACTTCATCTTGGGACCCTGTTGAAGGTACAGGGGCTTTGAATTTTCCATTTCCAATTAAATACAATTTCATGATAAGGAACTTGAGAGTAACTTAACTTTTTTGTTGTTGTAAACAGCAGAACTCATTACACAGAGGCAAGAAGACTCACTTAAGTTGTTCACATATGAAAGTATATAATGTATAACAACTAAACCATTAATTATTCCATAGCCATGAGGACATCCATTACCCGCATGGTACAGCAGATTGACACATTTGAGGAAAAGATGGATGAGCTGCTCATGCTCTTAAGAAGCTCCCAGTCACCTCCCTCTGCTCCAGTCGATGACGTGTTGCTGTCGCCCTGCTCGACAGTCACCGAGCTGCAGGAGTTAGACAGGAGTCTCGGTCAACAGGAGAGGAGGAACAAAATGGTAATTAAGTGGCCCTACCCTGCCCTAAGATAACACTATATAATTGCATAAATTCAAATATCATTATAACTGAACTGACTTCTCTTACAAAATGATATTGTACAAGCTCTCCAATTTGTTCTACATGTGTAATTTGTATTTCTTTATGTTTTACAGCAACTTTCCCTGACAACCTTTGGAGGTTTGACCGGAGGTACTGCCATCCGTCGCATGCTACTGCGAGTGGGAACCAATGACGTTCTAAAACCGTATAGCCTGCGGGGTAGAAAGACAAAGAAAGCCTTCCAGGACCTGACAATCTGCAGAGTTATAGCAGGCAGGTGTTATTTTATTGTTCACATCAGTATTGTGCTTAGCTTGGCTGATAAGAGGTTTTAATTTGACTTCTAACTTTGCTTCTACTTGCTACTCTAGCGGCCTCCCAGAAATACTTCCCCGCGCTTACTGCAGCAGACGTGGAGGACCCCACAGTGCTCCCCCCCCCTTCAAAATAGCCAACAGCCCAGTGTCAAAAGGTGGACTCATTCAAGTTTCTGGGCTCCATCATTTCCCAGGACCTGAAGTGGGAGTCAAACATCAACGCCATCCTTAAAAAGGCTCAGCAGAGGATGCAATTCCTACGGCAACTCTGGAAGCATGGCCTACCACGAGAGCTATTGGCCATCTTCTACACTGCTGCCATCCTCCTGCCTCCCCCCCCTCTGGCAGGCGCTACAGATCCCTGCACACAAAAACAACCAGACACAAGAACAGCTTCTTTCCCACTGCCATCACTATCCTGAACTGCTGATAAGTGGGGTCACTTTGGCCCTTCATCTACACATTACCTACTTTATCATTCCAATATGCATTTTGCACACTACATTTGCACTTTTACTTTGCACTCTACATTTATACAATATATTGTGTTATGTGCCTATATGTATGTTGTCTCTATTGTACAGTATGTGTCTATATGGCCAATAAAACTGATTCTTATATATATATATATATATATATATATATATATATATATATATATATATATATATATATATATATATATATATTTGTTTTATTTTTTGGTACCATGGTTGTTAAAGTTTTTTAAAGGTTAGGGGAATGTTAAAAAATAACGTTAGGGGAACGTTCTCTAAAGGTTACAACGGTAGGAGAACGTTAGGGGAACGTTTCTCTAAGGGTTACAACGGTAGGGGAACGTTCTCTAAAGGTTACAACGGTAGGGCAACGTTCTCTAAAGGTTGCAACGTTCCCAGAACGTTCTGGGAAGGGTCGATGTAACCAAAAACTAACGTTCCCTAAACGCCAGGAAAACTTTCCATGGGAACCAAAAACTAACCTTCAAGGCACGTTCCCGCAAAAATTGTTACCTGGGATAACTGTTATCCTGGCGATATCAGGTAAGAAAACATTTCCCTGTTATTTTCTAAGTTAATAACCTAACGTAATGTTTGTGTTCATATCCATAATTTAGACTGTAACGTTGTCAGACTGTTAGGTTAGCTAAATGCTGAGTAATTAACGTTAACTGATGTTACAGGTAACTTTATGTGGTAACGTTATCTAAAATTAGCTTGGTAAGCTCGGCATGATTCATGTTAGCAAAACACAACGTTAATATTGAGTGTGGTTTTAGTCGAGATGGTTTGCTTGTTCTATTTACAGGCAGAACATATTTATAATACCATTAACTTTATGTTACTAACATTACAGACACTTGTTGCTGAGTCAACCTAAGGTACAGCTCAGTAATAATGTTATCTTACGTTACGTTGTTTTAACGTAATTGTACTTGCTTGTGTAATAACGGTAGCAGTTTTAGTGAGTGGTAACAGCCTTACTGCCTTCTGAAAATATTAATTTAAAAGTTATAATGCAGCCTAACTTCTTGTCACAGTGTGTGTGTGTGTGTGTGTGTGTGTGAGAGAGAGAGAGAGAGAGAGAGAGAGAGAGAGAGAGAGAGAGAGAGAGAGAGAGAGAGAGAGATGTAATGCTATGTTATGCTCATTAGAACTAACTGGAATCTTTTTGTTTGTCCCCTGCCCTGCCTTGTTAGCTTTAGATGGTCAGATGTGACTATTTCACATTAGATAGATCTATAGATATCCATCCATCCATCCATCCATCTTTGTCCGCTTATCCGGTATCGGGTCGCGTGGGTAGCAGCTCCAGCAGGGGACCCCAAACTTCCCTTTCCCGAGCCACATTAACCAGCTCCGACTGGGGGATCCCGAGGCGTTCCCAGGCGAGGTTGGAGATATAATCCCTCCACCTAGTCCTGGGTCTTCCCCGAGGCCTCCTCCCAGCTGGACGTGCCTGGAACACCTCCCCAGGGAGGCGCCCAGGGGGCATCCTTACCAGATGCTGAACCACCTCAACTGGCTCCTTTCAATGCAAAGGAGCAGTGGCTCTGCTCTGAGCTCCTCACGGATGACTGAGCTTCTCACCCTATCTCTAAGGGAGACGCCAGCCACCCTCCTGAGGAAACCCATTTCGGCCGCTTGTACCCTGGATCTTGTTCTTTCGGTCATGACCCAGCCAGATCTATAGATAGATAAATAGATATACTTTATTGATCCCAAGTTGGGAAATTGCAGTGCAGCAGCAGCATTACACACAGTAACAACACAGTAAGTAAAAATATAAAAATATCAGGTGCAGTGAACAGTTAACAGCTTGTTATAACATCCAAAATGTTAAGCTACACAAACATTGTGTAACTGTGAGGATTTAGGCTAATCTCGTCCTTGTTTAATGGATATTTCATTTACTTAACCCTTACAAACTGTTCATATCCAATGCCCTCACAGTATGGTCCAGGTCAAATTTGACCTGGTCCAAGAAAGTCCTCATAAAATGTGTCTATACCATTTTTTGAACTACAGATCTATTTAGAATATGTATATAGCCTATCATACATTAATACATTCATTATTAATCCTTAATTTATTGCAAACTAGTCAGTGCATTCAATGCAGTAGTAGGAAACTTTGCGTGTGTGGAACTTGCAAATGTGCGTCCCACATTTGCTGCAGGTTGTCCCTGTTTAGCAGTCCTTTTTTAGAGAACAGAGGTTGCATCTCCTTCTCTTTTGTCCCTTTATGCACACACACACACATTGATTTGATTCCAATTAGTCTATTTTTAGATTATATTGTTACATTGCAGATGCAGGTGCAAGTCTCTGTGTCAAGGCACCCTCTGACCTCTGTATGACCTTCTTATGTGCACCATATATGACCACTCCGATGCTGTTTCACTATTTCACTGTTTCAAGGTTTCCCCATGGCCCCCCAAGTAATTTAAAGTAATTTCCCCTTGGGATAATTACAGTATTTCTGATTCTGAAGACCAGCAGGGGCCTGTCCCACTGCTGTCTAATGTCAAAACGGGTCAATTTTGACCTGAACAGTATGTAAGGGTAACAAGCAGTCTAAGTTTCAATGAATGTAAATGTATGTTAAGTTCTATGTACGTGTTTACATAATACATACATTCATTGACATTATTTTAATTCCAGAGAGATGCTCATCAAGGCAAGGTGATGATTGCCAGAGGGAAAAGTAAGTTAAAAAATATACAGCCTATACTACAAAACATTTTAAGGAAGCAATATTTGAATGTTTAAGAGGTATTTATATGAATCATACTATTTGCCTAATAAATCCTGATCAGTCTGAGAGACTGAATGAGATTGAATGCTTATCATTGCTACCATCCTTACCTCTCATCTGGTGTTCCTTATCTAGTTGAGAGTTGGCACCCTGGTCGAGCCTGCCATCAGTGTGTGAATGGGTGAATGATAGACATGTATTGTAGAGTGCTTTGAGTGGTTGATAATACTAGAAAAGCACTAGATATGCAAGAACAATCCATTTACCATATTCTTCACTGTGTCCATCTGTACTTCACACAGCAAAGAACCTGTAGTTGTGCATCACCTGTGTGATCATGAGAAAGCTGAAGAACCAGGAGTGACAAGATATCACCGGCTGCTGGGGTGCAGCATTAAACCCAGGGACAGGTAGGAAAGCAGAGGCAAAACATACAGAGAATGAAACCAAGTTCACATCAGTCATAATAATAATATTATGTAAGAATTAATGTATGTGTGAGGCTGTTGATTAATAATTTTTCATGCCTATGTCTCCAACAGGCTGGCTAATATTCTTTGTTTGTCTGTGTGTTTTCCCCTCATGAACCAGACATTTTGGAAATGAAAAGTCTCCTGCCACAAGATCTTAGGAGCCAGTGAGTATTCATGTTATCCTGACATAAAGACTGTGAATGTATAATGTGCATACTAGTGGCCATATTACTGCCAGTTTGTCAGCACAAAGACAAACAATATTGTACTCATCTACAGTGCCTTGCGAAAGTATTCGGCCCCCTTGAACTTTTCGACCTTTTGCCACATTTCAGGCTTCAAACATAAAGATATAAAACTGTAATTTTTTGTGAAGAATCAACAACAAGTGGGACACAATCATGAAGTGGAACGAAATTTATTGGATATTTTAAACTTTTTTAACAGATAAAAAACTGAAAAATTGGGCGTGCAAAATTATTCAGCCCCTTTACTTTCAGTGCAGCAAACTCTCTCCAGAAGTTCAGTGAGGATCTCTGAATGATCCAATGTTGACCTAAATGACTAATGATGAAAAATAGAATCCACCTGTGTGTAATCAAGTCTCCGTATAAATGCACCTGCTCTGTGATAGTCTCAGAGGTCCGTTTAAAGAGCAGAGAGCATCATGAAGAACAAGGAACACACCAGGCAGGTCCCAGATACTGTTGTGGAGAAGTTTAAAGCCGGATTTGGATACAAAAAGATTTCCCAAGCTTTAAACATTCCAAGGAGCACTGTGCAAGCAATAATATTGAAATGGAAGGAGTATCAGACCACTGCAAATCTACGAAGACCCGGCCGTCCCTCTAAACTTTCAGCTCATACAAGGAGAAGACTGATCAGAGATGCACTCAAGAGGCCCATGATCACTCTGGATGAACTGCAGAGATCTACAGCTGAGGTGGGAGACTCTGTCCATAGGACAACAATCAGTCGTATACTGCACAAATCTGGCCTTTATGGAAGGGAGGCAAGAAGAAAGCCATTTCTTAAAGATATCCATAAAAAGTGTCGTTTAAAGTTTGCCACAAGCCACCTGGGAGACACACCAAACATGTGGAAGAAGGTGCTCTGGTCAGATGAAACCAAAATCGAACTTTTTGGCAACAATGCATAACGTTATGTTTGGTGTAAAAGCAACACAGCTCATCACCCTGAACACACCATCCCCACTGTCAAACATGGTGGTGGCAGCATCATGGTTTGGGCCTGCTTTTCTTCAGCAGGGACAGGGAAGATAGTTAAAATTGATGGGAAGATGGATGGAGCCAAATACAGGACCATTCTGGAAGAAAACCTGATGGAGTCTGCAAAAGACCTGAGACTGGGACGGAGATTTGTCTTCCAACAAGACAATGATCCAAAACATAAAGCAAAATCTACAATGGAATGGTTCACAAATAAACATATCCAGGTGTTAGAATGGCCAAGTCAAAGTCCAGACCTGAATCCAATCGAGAATCTGTGGAAAGAACTGAAAACTGCTGTTCACAAACGCTCTCCATCCAACCTCACTGAGCTCCAGCTGTTTTGCAAGGAGGAATGGGCAAAAATTTCAGTCTCTCGATGTGCAAAACTGATAGAGACATACCCCAAGCGACTTACAGCTGGAATCGCAGCAAAAGGTGGCGCTACAAAGTATTAACTTAAGGGGGCTGAATCATTTTGCACGCCCAATTTTTCAGTTTTTTATCTGTTAAAACAGTTTGAAATATCCAATAAATTTCGTTCCACTTCATGATTGTGTCCCACTTGTTGTTGATTCTTCACAAAAAATTACAGTTTTATCTCTTTATGTTTGAAGCCTGAAATGTGGCAAAAGGTCGAAAAGTTCAAGGGGGCCGAATACTTTCGCAAGGCACTGTATATGCTGTGTATGAATCCAGTGGTGCCAAATGGTTAAACAACTTCTTTTGTTAGTGAGGACTAGTGTAGGACTGTATTTAAAGCTTAAATCTTTCAAATATGAAAATGTACATAGTGGCACAAACATGAATTCCATTCCACACATAAACATAAATCCCTGTTTTCTATGACTTTTCCATCATGCTAGCCAGTAGTATTTGTAACACACTGGGAGTGTGCAGTAATGTAAGTTGGCTGGTCATTCCCCAAAGTGATCCAGGAAATAGCTCTGCAGTCCAATGGCCACTTTAACTAACTCTAACCCTAACTGACTTTAACATCCTTTCTGGGTAAAAACCTTTAACTATAATGTCTCATAGAAAATGTAAATGATGTTTGTTTAAGAAGGTAGCTCACTTTAAATTAAAAATCAGTCATAACCTAACCCTCATTCTGAAGGGGTCAGGTTATTTTTTTCAATTCACAAAACACTCCTGGAGTTTCACATGAAAACCGCATCCTCCCAAACAACTATAGTCAACAGCAGCTTTGTTTCAAACGTTAAAAAACAACTTTACAAAAACATAAAAGGCCTTCATACTGCTTGTCGATCGTAATCCAAGTTTTCAAAAGTCCAGACAAGCCACATTGACCTGAAAAGTTGTCATTTACACCATGTGTTTAGCAGAAATCTTCACTGTAGCTTCTTAGCTGGGAGCTGTGTTAACGTACACACTGCTTGATCTGTGGGTGTGGGTTTGCTTGACCACAGTGCAGAGCTAAGAACCTGAGGATTCTTGAGTTGTTTTTTGCATTTAAAACGTCACTATTTTCTGCAGTTGTTTGGGAAAATGCTACAACACTGATTTCCTGTCCAGAAAGTCCAGCAATGTTCATTTAAAATGAACTATAAATAAAATCCTACTTTTTACAGTAAAGACCTTTCAGTAATATTTTCTCTCTGTGTGTGTCCCCTCCAGGAGCAGATCCAGACAATTACTGGCCATTTGGAGGAAGTCTGATCTTTCTGCTGTGTTGCACCTCTGTTACAGATTCATTGACCTTTTGTGGTATGTTTTAATTTTACTTAATAATACACTGTAGGGTTAGGATTCAGATCAGAACTACCTTATACAGAGCCCCCAAGGGTTAGGAGAATGAAGAAGAAGAAGAAGACCACAACTCCCTCTGCTCAACAGCACAATATGTTGCTTCCTCCATCCATTTCAAAGGGAAAATCTTGACCTCATTGTGATAGAAATGCTTACAGACCCACATGGTGAAGTACAATTTTTTGTTTTTCAGTTCCTCCTGAGGGGCTCTAAAGAACTGTTTGTGAATAATTGGTTGATATTGTAAATTTACATCTGAATACATTAAATAAAAGGATTTTAGAATCAATAGTGGTGTTTACTTTATTTGTAGTTAATTTCCTACGACATTTTAATTGAAACAATGAAAATGATGTACAGTGCCTTGCGAAAGTATTCGGCCCCCTTGAACTTTTCGACCTTTTGCCACATTTCAGGCTTCAAACATAAAGATATAAAACTGCAACATCCAGCCTGTTTCAGAAAGAGAGGTAACTTTACCTCAGTCATTTACTATGGTAACTGAGTCTGTGAACCTAACCTGGTCGGGAGCAGGTTTTCTTCAATAAACCTCCTCCCTCTGACACAGCGCTCTTTCATTTTCTCTTTCATTTTCTCTTTCATTTTCTCTTTCATTCATTCAGTCTATATCAGGCTTTTCGGTTCCAGAACAGCTGATTTGAGTTGGTTAAATCAACTCAGAGTAAGTTCACTCAGAGTTAAGCGCGTGCACCACCACAATAAAAAGGCAGCATGAATGGAGCCATGATACTACGATTCACCATGGTAACAACCACAAACAAACTGGTCGGCGGAAATACTCATGCGCACATGTATTTCGTTAAAAAAGCAACAGCGGCTGCTGCAAAAGAGAGATAATTTGCGTGGGAGAAAATTGCGGCTAGAGTAAATGCTTAAGTTCCAATATTGTGTATTAATATCATATTTAATCATAAGTATAATATTACATTTAGTTGCAATCCTGCGGGCGAAAAAGTAGGCTACTAGGCCTACTACTCCCATTCTGAGGCTGCAGCACCATCATTGACAGAATTATAATTCCTAATCTTTTATTTCAAAGGGTTTACATCATTCACCTGCAATACTGTGGAACTCCTTTTTACTGTCCAGGGAACACTACAAAAACGTTTAAAACACGTTTCAGAGTGAGTCACACTTTTCTGACAGTGCTTTGCTATACAGTGGCTTTATTAAAATGCTCCGCATCACCAATGTTGTAAAGAAAACTGCTGTTTGCAAAAAAACGTAATGTGACACAAATAATCTGCTGGGATGTAGAGCATGTCCACGATGGGTGACGTTAGTGATATGAGGATGGATAACGTTATGTAGGCTACGTGACTGATAGACTGGGAAGAAAAAAACGATACCGCTCAGATAGGTAGTTATCTGGAAATAAAAATGCATCTATAGTCGGGGCCTCAATATCATCTCCCGACATATGTTTAAACTCTGCGAAGTAATACAGCTTCTTCATCAACAGAATTGTCGACAGAAGGAAATGCCATGTTTTGATAAAAACGTATAGTCTGCCTAACATGGTTAATAAACCAACCCTGTTTTTTTTTTTATTCATGCAGATAACAAACTGTGCTAAAATGCGCCTGATATAGACTGAATGAATGAATGAGAAAATGAAAGAGCGCTGTGTCAGAGGGAGGAGGTTTATTGAAGAAAACCTGCTCCCGACCAGGTTAGGTTCACAGACTCAGTTACCATAGTAAATGACTGAGGTAAAGTTACCTCTCTTTCTGAAACAGGCTGGAGTAACACCTCTCTCAGGGTTAACAAACTCAGTTTACACTAAACCTGCTTTCTGAAACGGACCCGTGGTACTTGCCCAGGTACTTTCCCTTTATCTTCAGGGCTCTTCAGCTGCAGTGGAAATGCTAGGAAGTATGTGCAAATGGATTTTTTAGTTCCTGATTTATTTCCAGAGTTTAGCTCCTAGCTCTCTTGGGACAATTTTGTTGAAAGGGGGTCAATAAGCTCCACCAGTGGAACTTGTGTTATTCATGTGGATAAAGTAAAATTTTCATGGATGCGCAGCAGCTGAAAATGTAAATTTTGCAATGTAAATTGAAAGGAGTGGCTCAGTTCTTGGGTTGCCAGAACCGCAAATGTAACCAATGCTGGAAACACAAACTACACTACAACACTTGGTATGGTTTGAGACCCCACACATAACAAGTGATTTCACACACACAACACGTTCTGACAGAGTACAGGCACCAAACGTTACACAGTAATAAGCATCCAGTCTGACCTCAGAAACGTCACTCATATCTGTGTCTCAGTAAGTCTTTTAAACAGCTCTATCTTGTACATTTGCACAAAGGAAACAATAAAAACATAGAGAAGATCTAAAAGAAGCTGTGGCTTTGAAACAGACTAGAGATTAGCAGCCCTGCAGTGTGACAGTCTGGTGTGGTGTGATCAGGAGACACTGTACTGTGCTTGAAATGTTGTATTTTTATCACACAGAGAAACATTATGGATCATTAATGTTACCTATTATGTTATTGCAGCAGGCTGAGTACAATACAGTATGCAGTACAGCTTTTATTGGATATTGATGGTGACTCCCAAACTGGGAGACGACTACTACTACTACTAGTAGTAGTGCATTGCCAGACCTTCCTCCACAGCGCTGAGGAGGGTCTGGCTAGTCCACACAGCATTCCGGGATGGGAGAAAAATGTGCTCTGGTTTATTGGCATTTCCTTAAACCAATCACAATCGTCTTCGTACGGAGCCACGGTGCCGCTGCAAAATAGCCTTGGGATGGAACTTGTGTTGGTGGAACATGTGAACGTTCAAAAGTAGTTTTAGTCGTGCAACAGAAAACTCAGATTGGACAGATAGTCTAGCTAGCTGTCTAGATTTACCCTGCAGAGATCTGAGGAGCAGTTAACCATAGTCCTCATAAATCCACCGGAGGTTAGAACGCCAACACAAAGAAAGAGGAAGGGGACGGACATCCGGCTGAAGAGAGGGACATCCTGTGGAACGTTGTGTATATAGACTACTGGTATATAGACTGTACCTGGTAATACTACATACCAGGGCATAATTATGAGTTATCGGCTTGAAACATGTATAGGCCTTTAAATTCAAAGTTGGTAACACTTATTTTTACAGGTCCATAAATTTCAATATTTCCCAGAAACAAATATGTAACTTTGTATAAATCATAGGAAAGAATGAAACGAAAAGCTCCATTTTAACCAAAGTAAATATTCATTCAATCCATCATTATATATTATTGGAAACTTTATTCTCAATATATGTTGGTTAGCATGGTTTTTACCTGACTTGCCAACTAAATAACTCTAGTAATTCATTATTCGAAATTGTACAACACATTGCCTATAATTAATAAAAATGATACCAAAGTACAAAGTTTTTGGAAAGTATTAAAAGGTTGAACGACATAAGAAATGTAACTAAAAACAAAATTAAATTTGGGGTGACAAGCTGTTTGACATCTGTTATCTATTCTTCAGTTTATAGTGCAAAACTGACAGTCCCATCAGCCTCAGCTCTATTACAGCTGTGTTTAGTGCTAAATATCACAGGTTAGCATGCTGACGCGCTAAGCTAAGATGGTGACCATGGTACACACAACACCCACATGAACATTGTCATTTGAGCATGTTAGTATTCCAATGTTAGCATTTAGCGTGAAGGACTGCTGTGTGTCACAGAGCTGTTAGCATGGCTGCAGACTTTCACTCTTTTTTTATGTGTTGAAACCCAACACAATATAAATCAAGAGGAGCGTTCCAAATGGCTACCGAAAACACATACTGTACAGACAATTGGTTGCTGTCATTTAATAAAAAGCAAATGCTTTAGTGGACATAATCTGACATGGTAAAACTCATTTTCAATCTCAGCTCAATGTGTCTCCTGGTGTGAAACAAGATGCTAACTGATTGTGGAAGAAACCATTTAACTTGAAGTGGATCCGATATGCAGAGCGTGGCTACGGTCTCTACTACATGTTCATTTTCCATTTCTTCACAGACATGCTGTTTCAATCCTGAAAACTGAAGGGGCACTGTGGAATCTATTAGATCCTCTCAATGTATTTTCTGCAGAAACCTGAATGACAAATCGTTAAATCTACAACAGTTCAGTGAATTTTATTATTGGGATATGACTGGATGTTCCAATATTAAGCAGCATATTCTGGCATGTAAATTTATCGTTTGATGTAGCAAGTATTATAGGCTTGTGAGTCTCATATGTTTCCATTATTTCTACATAACGTTGGTAATGTTTCCTGGACTATGCTTTTATCTGTGCTACCCGAGCGTATTCAGTTCTGTCAATTCTGTGTTGTGTAACTGTCTTGTAATGTGTCAGCAATAATTAGCCAAGTCTGGTTTTATGCACGCCTTTGTACTTGGTGATTAAAGTGATTCTGCTGCTGATCAAAGAGGAGAACGTTCAGGGAGGAAGAGGCCAAAGCATTACAGTCCTTCCTTTTATCCTCTCCAAAACGTCCACTGTTTGAAACTGCCTGTGACATCTGTGGATAGTGAATGATCTGAAAGATAAAAAAGCCCTTCTGGCATCAACCATGACTCACATCAACACTGTTAAGACGTTTTGATAAAATAGCATTTGAATAGCTGAGGAGTTGACCTGGAATACTCAGGATGACGGCTCTTATTAGTATCAACTTAAACACAAAACTTGGCACATGGTTAACACTTGTGTTGTCCTCCCGTCGACTATGAACTTTCTCCTTCCGGGTCAGAAATTGAATATGAAGTTTTTTTGTCACTTTTTAAAAATGCTTTTGGTGCTTTTTTAAATGTTTTTGTCGCTTTTTTTTAACACTTACTACTACTTTAAAATTCATGATCAATAAACCTAATTTATATGACATTATACCTTTTTTTTGTTTAAAGAAAGAAATTATGAATTATTTTTGACTAATGTTAAAGGGGTGATAGAATGATTATATAGGGTATTTCACACTGTTCCTTAAGGTCTCCGAATAGGGTATGTAACATTGGTTGGGCTGAAAATGTCCCGGGTGCTGTTCTATGCTCCCTAATGCAACCCTGTGGAATAGCACTAGAATGAAGCAAAAGGTTTTCTCCCTTATATGGTATGCTCATGAATATTTAGATAAGCTGCGCACTGATTGGTTGGTTTACAACGAGGAAAGTACACACGTCTCCATGCATAGGAAAGAGGTGTCAATGGGACTTTGAGGTTCTATGTATGCCTATTTTACCCACCGAACTGTCGTTATTCAACTATGACAAGGTAAACTCGGTTTGCCTTATATCACCCCTTTAAGATCAGAGGATGTTGAGTCAATCACAGACCGGTTTATGTCAAAGTTTAGTCACAACACTGTTTTACAACTAATTTCAAATGCTATGAAATTGAATAAAACCCCCAAAATTCAATGGAAGTAATCATTAATTGCACATGCGTAGAATGTTGCATGGGTTCCATAAAACGTACATCCATGCATCCAAGTTATTTTGGGACAATTTGGTTGTAAGAAACTCATATTATTGATATAAAAAAACTTTGGAAACGGGTCATATTTGGCCCACAAGGGTTAAGATTTCATAGGAAACAAATTGCGTTCACCCAGTTTGTAGTACTCAAGACTAGGGATCGACCGATACTGGTTTTTCAGGGCCGATGCCGATACCGATTATTAGTAGTTAATGAGACAGATAACCGATATTTGGAACCAATATGCGTTTACAGTGAAAATTAAAATCTTTAAGTCAAAATGAAGATTTTGGAATGTTACAAACTCCAACACAAAACTTGGTTTAGATGCTTTTAGCAATTATTTAATAAATGATAAACTTTCAACATAATGGCCAGTAACAGAGAGTCAGATAGTGTTGTGGGCGGGACATTAAGTCCGACTCAGTGGTGAGTGAAACCGAAGCAGAGGGACAGACACAGAGCTGTAGCCGAGCCAAAGTAGAAGACTTTTTAATTCATTAACTTTATCGGTTATCAGGCAAATAACGATACAGATAATCTGTAAACTGCCAAAAAACGGGCCGATAATCATCTATCCCTACTCAAGACCTTTTGAAGGTCTAGGAATCGGCCACATTGTCTCGGTCTGGGATGAATAGGACTCATGATTTTATTTCAAGATTGGTCAAGACCACAACTGCAGGGATATCACTACACTGCCTGTGTATCGTCTGATTTTATGTGATTGGGTGTAAAACTTCCTGCTTCAAAAGCAACCAATAACTTGACTCATTTCTAATTTAACCCCCTCTCCCTACCCCCTTAACACGCACTACCAAGAAAGTGAATGCAGGAGACAGTTTTCTGATCTGATGAAGCTGTGCCTTCCAAAACTGTTACAAATCCCGGTTGAAAAAATAAATCTGTTTTGTGATCTGACGCAGTCGTGGTTAAGGTTTGGTTATATTTAGGGAAAGAGTATGATTTGGACGAAAATAACTACTTGGTTATTGTTAGGGAAACGTGATTTGGGAAAACAAAATACTTTGCTAACAGAAGCAAATGTATATTGTAGTTATTTTTTAATCTTCTATCAATCATTTTTCTCTACCACCCTATTTATTTTCTCATGAGAGGGGGATTCCCCAGCAGTGAGGATGAGAATTAACATATTGCATTAGAGCAGGGAAAGTAAAGATTAAAAGTAAAAGTGGAAATGAAAGATTTCTTTAGGACGAAGTGATTGTGTGGTTTCGGCTCACATGAGATCTGCCGACTGAACGTTTCGACAGGCTGTCTGGAATCATCCGCACTCTCAGTCAGAGGAGAAATGGTTATTTCTGACCTTAGATGTGGTTACGGCACAATGTCTATTTTTTTCTTTTTATTTCTTCCTTCTGTACAGCTGCTTATTAGCTACTGGGAGATGTTTGCCTGCCGGGGCTCTGACAGCATAATCCTGCAGATGAAAACCCATTAATCACCTTATAAAAAACAGTGGTTGAATGTAACTAAGTACATTTACTCGAGGTACTTAAGAACAAATTTGAGTTACTTTACTTGAGTCTTTTCTTTTCATGCCACTTTCTACTTCTACTCCGCTACATTTCAGAGAGAAATATTGTACTTTTTACTCCACTACATTCATCTGACAGCTTTAGTTACTAGTTACTTTACACATTAAGATGTTGGCACACAAAACACATGTAGTTTATAAAATCTGATGTTTCATTATAAATTAAACTAGCCAACAAGATAACGACCAAGTCCAGCTGAAATTATTAGACCTTTAAACACACAACTGTTTGGATCCTTTACAGTTTCTACAATGTTTTAGTTTTTTTCTGCATTGAGTTACCAGAGGAATCCGACGTGCCGGGGCCTGATGATTACAAGGCAATGCCTGGCTCATTAAAGCAGATCTGGGTACAGAGCCAGCGGGGAGGAACGTTTGCAGAAATCAGTTTCTCTTGGAGAGGCATTCACATACAGCAAGAGAGAGACATTATCATGATAAACACATGCTTCAAATTAACTTTTTGGATCAGCAGCCACCCTGGGACACCCTTCTGTCTGTCCAGTTTGATTTAAACCATTCTTACACTGTATTCATGCCTGAAAACTTTCACATATCTTTATATACATTTTGGAAAAGTACTTTTCTAAATGTTTATTATGTAGTCTTTTAAAATATACACCGTATATTCAATTCAATATTTATAGTGGGTCAAATTCTAACAGACGTTATCTCAGGACAATGTACAGCTAGAGTACACACTATAATTTAGAGACCCAACAATTCCCAATACACAATATTGTTATTGTAATCCTGCTAATAATCCCTATTTTACTTAAAGTATTGATTATCTGATTATGTCTTATGTCTTACTTGTCTGTAACTTTAATCAAATACAGTTAAATACTAGTAGAGATAAAACAATAATAAATCAAAAGTAGATACATGAAAGGAAGAAATAATAAATCCATAAAGCAAACACGCACAAAAAGACGGTGACATTAAAAGTGAGCCGGATTAAACACAGTAACAACAAAGCAACTCATTAAAAGTGTGTTTAAAGTGCTCATATTATGCTCATTTCAGGTTCATAATTGCATTTTGAGGTTGTACCAGAATAAGGTTACATGGTTTAATTTTCAACAAACACCATATTTTTGTTGTACTGCACATTGCTGCAGATCCTCTTTTCACCCTGTGTGTTGAGCTCACTGTTTTAGCTAAAGAGTGAGGCATCGCACTTCTATCCCATCTTTGTTGGGAGGCGCACATGCGCAGTAGCTAGGTAAGGAACACATCAGCTAGCTAGCTGTTTGTTTCTACAACTTCAGTTAGTACAAGGCAGGATTAGCCGGGAGACTTCTTCTAAACGAAGGCGCACTTCCAACTTTGCGTGGAATACCTGCAGAACAGGGACATGTAAGTAGTTCTTTTGTAGATTATGGTCAACTAGTGTGTGTTGTAGCCGTGTTTTTCCAATGAGAATGAGCTAGCATGCTACGGTTAGCCACCTCGTCTCAGCTACTGATGTAGAAAGCTCTGCAGATTTTGAACAGCACACTTGGAGACTGAAGGCAGAAGATATTCAGAAACCTGTATCTCATCCCTTTTTTCCAAGTTTGTATGCGTGTGGAAGCACCAGAGACATAAAATAACACCCCAAATCCCAGAAAAGGGGATTTTTCCATAATATGGACACTTTAAAGTGCCCATATTATGCTCATTTTCAGGTTCATAATTGTATTTAAAGGTTGTACCTGAATAGGTTTACATGGTTTAATTTTCAAAAAACACCATATTTTGTTGTACCGCACATTGCTGCAGCTCCTCTTTTCACCCTGTGTGTTGAGCTCTCTGTTTTAGCTACAGAGTGAGGCATCTCATTTCTGTTCCATCTTTGTTGGGAGTCGCACATGCTCAGTACTTAGGTAAGGACAACCAGCCAGTCAGTATGAGGGCGTGCCATGCTAGCAGCTAGGTGAGCATTATAACGTGTATTACGTGTGGACTACAATAGAGCTGTTTGGAGCAGTTTGTGAACAGTGTTTTCTGTTGGAGATGGTAAGTCTCTTTGGGGTGGACTTTGGGCTTTTTCACTTTGTCAACCTAAAACGTGCACAAAAAGATATATAACACAATAAAGGAATGGGAAAAAGCCAAAAAGCATAATATGAGTACTTTAAAGTGGCCATATTATGAAAAAATTACCTTTTCTGGGATTTGGGGTGTTATTTTGTGTCACTGGTGCTTTCACACGCATACAAACTTTGAAAAAAAAAAACATCCATGCTGTTTTGAGTGAGATACAGGTTTCTGAATGTGTCCTGCCTTCAGTCTCCAGGTGAGCTGGTCAAAATCTGCACGGCTTTCTACGTCACTAGCTGAGACGAGGGGCCTAGGGGGCTAACTGTTAGCATGCTAGCTTGTTCTCAATGGCAAAACACTGCTACAACACACACAAATTCACTCTAATCTACAAAATAAATTGTATATAATTACTTACATGTCCCTGTTCTGCAGGTATTCCACACAAAGTTGGAAATGCGCCCTCATTTAGAAGAAGTCTCCCGGCTAATCCTGCCTTGTACAGGCAGAAGTTGGAGAAACAGCTAGCTAGCTCATGTAATCCTTACCTAGCTACTGCGCATGTGCGACTGACAACAAAGATCTTACAGAAGTTGAGAGGTCTCACTCTGTAGCTAAAACAGAGACCTTACACAGGGTAAAAAGAGGAGCTGCAGCAATGTGCAGTACAACAAAAATATGGTGTTTTTTTTTTTTAAACTAAACCATGTAAACCTATTCTGATACAATCTCAAATTACATTCATGAACCTGAAAATGAGAATAATATGGCCAATTTAAGAGACACTGTACACTGTGTAGAATTTACAGTTTAGCTTAACCCAGCACGTATCATCTTCTCCAACCAACACCTTTGTTCATTTAGATCAAACCAAAGCAAGCTGACTCTACCTCAGGATTCCTGCTGCTTTTCCATGAAAGCGAATAATAAGACATAAAGAATTAGCCTGGGTATTTCCTCACACGGCAGGGAATATTGTTTTTTATTACCCAATTTAAGGAACATTTCAGTAAGTTAGATTTGTAGTGGGGCTCCTGTACTTGGACATTCTGCTTATATGCACCATCGTGCAGAAACCTGATTGCTTTGTCAATGTCAAATGTATTGATATAGCACATTCAAACCACTGTGGTTGACCAATGTGCAGAATATCAAATATAAAAATGATCACATAAAAATACATTGTTACAAATAACATGGAACAACAAAACACATTAAAAGACATTTGACGCCCAGACTCAGCTAGGACCAAAGGCCAGAGTAAAAGGTGTGTCTTTAGCAGGGACTTAAAAGTATATATAGTCTGCGCCTCTCGAATATACAATGGAAGGCTATTCCAGAGGATGGGAGCACCCACCGCAAAAGCTCGATCCCCTCTACTTTTTAGCATAGCTTTTGGGATATCCAAAAGCAGGTGGCTGGTTGACCTCAATGTTCTGACTGGTGAATAGTGGTGTAAAAGTTCAGCCAGATGTGATCTTTATCCACATCAGATTAGATCTTTATTAGTTGCAGTTATGTTGCCGGTGGTTGCAGAGGCAGGATGGTCCGATAGACTGAATGAAAAAAACAGAAGGTCAAGGGTTCAACTGTTGCAGCTCGCAATGTGTTTGAGGGGGCGGGCATAAGTAATTCAGCAATTCATAAATGTAATACAAGAAGTAAAGATATTTACCACTAATGTACTGCATCTGTCATTAACTGGAAGTTTATACAGGTCAAACTATTTTAATTATAGCAATATCAGTCTCAAGGCACATCGTTTTTATTGCATCTGCTGTGCAAGTTTGTTATATTAGCCCACTTATAAATCCGTCTCTGCACTCGCCTTTTGAAATTCCAAATTGTGCATGTCTAGTTTTTGAAAGAGCACGGCCATTTTGACACTGGGCTTGTGAGAAAACACAAAATTGGAGCATTGCAAAGTTTTTTTCAGGCAGCAGCAGTGGGCTAGAATACAATAAGTCAATTATGAGGAGGGAGGATGTGTTTGCTTGTTGTTTGCTGCATTACAGATGAGGTAATTGAGCGTAAGTGGAAATTGTGTGCATCCAGCAATGTGTGGTATATTAGAGAGCCGTTTACAGAACAGCTGATGGTGATTAAATTAAAGAGGGAAGGTTATCTGAGGATGCTGTCTGTCATCCAGTCACCACACAAATGTGACTTTGTCATGTACGAAAACACATATTTTATGTTCCTGTCTGGGGTTTTTTTTCATTCATTGACATTGAGGTCCTTCTGAGGCCATGATGAGGATGATTTATTGCTTAACCAAGATGATTTTTCTTAACCAAGTGTTTAAGCATTGTACTTTTACTATCATCATTTACTATCATTATCAAAACATTAATCAAGTGGTGTAGCTGAAAAAACAGGATTTGATTATGTTGGCAAAATAAATACAAAAAGATGTACAAACACATTCAATCACAAAAGTTTGTGGTTGTGTTGAGAAAAAACTTAATCTGCACAGCATGACTGTACAATTCCTCCAAAACACATTAGCCCATGCAGATTAGTTGCAAATACATTTGGTGCCCAAGATGGAAAGTGCACAACTTGATTTCTGACAAGTCAGATTAGTGTCTGATATCTGATTTCACGCTATTACAATAATAATAATGATTTCTCTAATAAGTTGTTTTAAATTATTACTTTGTTTGACTTGGATTTGTCTCAATTGATCTGGACTCAAGACTTAACTTGGACATTTCATGAATGGCTTGTGACTTCAATTGAACCTGTACGGATTTATTTTGACTTGGACCTGTCTCAAGTATCTTTTAAATTGACATGGACTCTTCTCGATTACCTTGAAACTTGAGTTGTCAAAACAGATTTTTACCTGAGACTCGATTTGTGACGATTAACCTTGTCTTAAGACTCGACTGGGACTTCCACTCATTGACTTTAGACTTGACTGAGATTAGCTATGAAAAACTTTTCCTACAGTACAGTAGACCTGTCTCAAATAACTTGAATGAATTTCACAATTTACTTTGATGAGAATTGACTTTAGACTGGTTATGAAAGACTTGAGTTTTGACTTGGAGACATTTTGATTGACCTTAACTTGAGACTTGACTGGGACTTATGTCCATCAAGTTTGACTTTTGTCTTAATCTTGTTTTGATTACCATTCAATTGACTTGAACTTGTTTCGACTGACTTGGACTTGAGTGTTGACTTGGCCTTTTCCTAAACGACTCAACCCATGACTTGGACTTGTCTCGATTTTGACTTAGGACTTTACATGAACATTTCTCAAATGACTTGGTATATGACTTGTCTTGACTATTTGTGTGTGTGTGTGTGTGTGTGTGTCTGATGAGGAGGAAGTCACGGTGTGAAAGTCAGTCCTTGTTTATTTTTTGGTGTGAATGAGTGTGTGTCTGACTGAGAGGGACTCACAGAGCGGGCGAGTCACTCTGTGTCTATTTTTCTGTCCAAGTGATGACTCTCTAAGACGTCTTCGCCTTATCTCATGTTGACTCACAGTACGGGCCTGACTGCAAGGTGTTTCCACTTGGGCTACACACACACACACACACTTATACACCCACATACACAAACAAACTCATCCTCGACATCCCTCAGACATGACACAATCACCTCAACAGCTGCCTCATCAAGGAAGGGAGAGGAGAAAATGAGAAAGAGATAAAAGAAGAGAGACGTTTGAGGACAGAGTCATCAGAGAGGAATGAATGGAAAATATTCTGTGCGTGCGTGCGTGCATGTGTGTGTGTGTGTGTGTGTGCGTGCTGGCTGGTCCTTGGTCCCTGGTCCCTGGTTACTTACATGATAATTACCTGAGCAGCTCTGTGATTAGACTCACATCACAGCGCTGCGATGGCAGCAAATGACAAAGCGACAAGGTCTTGTAAAAGCACTAACTCATAAAGACACACAAACTAAAAAGCACAGAATAGCACACAATGGACTTTTTGTCCTTCCCTGTCCCCCCTCAGCAAGAATAAACAGAGGCTAAGTCGTCAGAAAGTGGCAAAGCAAAATGCTTTCGAGGGTCGTTAGGATTATAGGCAGCACTACAAGCTAGCAAGCTATATGTATATAAACTTAGCACAAAAAGTAAGGAAATTTGTGTTTGGTAGATTATTTCTCTGTGGTAACAATGCTTTTTGGCAATATATCTTATACCGTTGGAAAGCCTGTTTAAATCCCTTTCAAATGGTGCCCAATTTGTAAGGAACATGCATTTGTGGGACGAGCAGTAGCGCTGGGTATGTGGGTTGCGCCCATTAAAAATGTGCCAAATCTTCTCTGTCATTGCCCTTCACCGTCAAGCCCGTTTGCGCTGGTGACGGCAACACGTGCACTGGAACCTGAACATGTGGAGAAATGTTATATTCAGTGATGAGTCCAGATTCTGCTTATGGCAGTTGGATCGTAGGATCAAAGTGTGGAGAAGACGCGGAGAACGCTATTCTGATTGCTGCACCGATAGAGTAACACCTTTTGGTGGAGGCAGTGTGATGGTGTGGGGCGGCATCTCCCTCACTGGAAAAACAAGACTTGTCATCATTGGAGGCAATCTCAATGCGGAGAGATATAGAGATGAGATTCTGCAACTAGTGGCAATCCCATATCTCCACAGTCTGGGACCGAACTCTATCCTCCAAGATGACAGCACTCGCCCCCACAGGGCGGGGTTTATCAGAGACTACCTCCAGAATGTGGGAGTGGAGAGGATGGAATGGCCTGCCAGCAGTCCTGACCTCAACCCTATTGAACACTTGTGGGATCAGCTTGGGCGTGCTGTTCGTGCCAGATTGACCAACACAACCACGGTGGCTGACTTGCGACAAATGCTGGTTGAAAAATGGGATGCAATCCCACAGCAGTGTGTGACCAGCCTAGTGACCAGCATGAGGTGGAGGTGTCAGGCTGATGTGGCTGTGTATGGTTCTTCCACACGCTACTGAGGCTCCTGTTTGTGAAATGAATAAATTGTTAAATTTCCAATATGTCTTGTTTCTTCAAACTTCAATCATCCAATCCACCAAACGAGTCAATGGCAGAATAAGCTGTTTGGCATTGGCAGAGAAGATTTGGAAAAATTTTAATGGGCGCAACCCACATACTCAGCGATGATGCTCATCCCACAAATTCATGTTCCTTACAAATTGGGCACCATTTGAAAGGGAACTAAACAGGCTTTCCAACGGTATAAGACTTATTGCCAAAAAGCATTGTTACCACAGAGAAATAATCTACCAAACAAGATTAAAGCTCAAACAGTTACACCATCTACTCAATACTATAATGTGACTGGCAGCAAACTATCCAGCACGGTTGGCTGTGCAGTGTTTAGTTCTGCAGAGACAAAGTGTGGTAAACTGAAATGATATCCACTGTTAAGACAAGGTGTGTCATTGGTTTATGATGTTGGCGTTTATGAATTTGCATGGTAAAAATTGCCAAAGTTTGGTGACAAAGTTACATGAATTGATTTTTTTGCAACTTGCGGACGGTGGAACAAGTTGTAAACACGATTGACCTGGTTGTTCTGGAGAACTTGTTAGCAAATGGTTGCCTATTTACACATTCAGCGGTTATAGGGCAACATGATGATTCTTAAGGAGTCTTTGTGTTTGTGTCCACCTGATGAATGTCAAATATTCTCTCTTTTAGCTCTGTTTTTGGTCTCTACTATCTGCTGAGGGAAATATCTCCCTCTTTAGCTTCTAAATGCTCCACTCTGTTCTAGGGATCGACCGATACTGGTTTTTCAGGGCCAATACGATTATTAGTAGTTAATAAAACCAATAACTGATATTTGGAACAGATATCAGTGAAATATACAGTTCATATACAGTGAAAATGAAAATCTTTGAGTCAAAATTAAGATTTTGGAATGTTACAAACTCCAACACAAAATTATTTAATAAATGAAAAATTTTCAACATAATAGTAACAGAGAGTCAGATCACAAAGTAGCACACTTTCTAATTAATGAACTTTATCTGAAATCTGGCAAATAAAACGACACACACACACACACACACACACACACACACACACACACACACACACACACACATGCACACACAGAGGACCCCCAGAGGGTACTACAAGCTACAGGTCTCTTGATGCTTGTTAACATTGCCCGCTCTGTGAGTCCCTCTCAGTCAGACACACACACACACACACACACACACACACACAAACATACAAATGTAGAGCAGCTGAAGTTTGCAGTGTAATTAGAAGGGCACGTCCTCAATGTCCTATTGTGCCTCCTTTCAGTGAAGTTACTGTAAACAGAATGATGCACAACAGAGCTGACCCCACAGCATCTGTCTCCTGTGTTTATGGTAAACAAAGGTTACACTGAGCACAGCATTACGCGCGCACACACACACACACACACACACACACACACACACACACACACACACACACACACACACACACTCACTCTCGCTGACACTCTCCCACCTACAAACAGATGTGCTCAGGATTAGTGACACACACTGGGAGCTAATTCTCTCCTACAATTCCCAGAGCTGCTGTGTGTTGTATATTGAAGACACATATTACATTACAGTGCTGCTGGTGGTGGTGGTGGTGGTGGTGGTGTGTGTGTGTGTGTGTGTGTGTGTGTGTGTGTGTGTGTGTGTGTGTGTGTGTGTGTGTGTGTGTGTCTGAGTGCAGCTGCAATCGAATCAGTTCAACCTTCTCTTCTACACACTTCATTAACATGCAGATATTTTTTTCAGTGGCAAAATACAATTTGCTGGAAAAAAGGACGAATCAGGTTTGTGATCAAATGACCTTCAACATTCACTACACACTTTTTGCAACTGGATATTCCGTGTGAATCAGTAAAGTGGTTAAGATGAAGATGCATTTTATAGATGTTGTGGTTGCTCACCTATTTCTGGTTCATAATTGTGTAGTTGTTATGTGTCAGCCAGTGCTGTTTTTACAGTTTGTAATCACGTCCAACAGAAACACTTGTCTAAACCTTTTATTGGAAGTGTGTTAAGCTTAGCTGTGCACCAGCACGCAAAAGGATGTCGGAAGAAAAACACTCACACACATATGGACTGTGATCAGGGAGGAATCTCTGTCATCACAGATGGTCTCTGGCATTCATCATCTGATATCTGATTTTTAATCATCGCCTGATGTATTAGCACAATGACACATTGTTTTAACCCTTGTATATGTCAGTTTATCCATCACAACAGACTCAAAGGTTGCAAAAGCAGATATGTTGTGTCGTGAGTGTGTGAGAAAAATGGCTTAGTACACAAATGAGGAGAAGTTCACACTCACAGAGGAATACATCAATTAAATGGTAAACATTTATATTATATCTGCCTCTCATTGTCAGAGTAATTTTAGCTTTTAAGTGTCTTTGCTGACAGGAAAATGCAAAACAGACACTGTAGATGTGATATCTTTTTAATGCTAACACGCATCAAGAGACCGGTAGCTTGTTAGCTGCAGGCCTGTAGTACCCTCTGGGGGTCGTGTGTGTGTGTGTGTGTGTGTGTGTGTGTGTGTGTGTGTGAGAGAGTGTGTGTGTGTGTGTGTGTGTGTGTATGTGAGATAAAATAAGATGCAATGAGATACGATTAACTTTATTGATCCCTGAAGCAAAATCCCGTCATTGCAGCAGCAGACAGTAGACAAGTAGATTGGACTACTGAGACCAGAAAGGTAATAAGGACTGGAATATAAAACGTAATAATCTCTGAAAACAATATTCATGATGCTGATATTATGTTTCTCCCCGATGAGTAAATGGGTTTTGTTCTATAATTGCAATCAACAGATATAGTCATATAGCTAGTCAGAATGCACAGGTATCACACCCACTTAAAGTCACCAACAAAAGCCCAAATAAATAACATTTCATCCCCTGCAAATGACGCACTCCAATCACCAAATTAGCTCTTTAGGTAGAAAAATATATTTCAACAAACAAGGGTGCCTATTGGTGCCTATGATAACATTATAGTGAGGTATGTGCACCAAAATGAATTCATTTTTTATAAATCTGACCACTGGTCACATTAATCCCATCACATTAGTCCCATTAATATGCATTTGTCCATATAAACTGAAAAAAAGAATAGCGTTCTGTCACTGCAAGCCAGCACAAAACTCTGATTCTTCCAACGATATCTTTTAATCTGCTGGAGTTAACTAACAGAAGCGTCTATGGAAGCTGGAAGCGGCCATGTACATTACAACTTCTGTTAAACAATGCATTATCCCTCTGTAGAAGCTCCCCTATCCTTTTTTTTTTTTTTTTTTAAATATATTGGTCAAATGGTTTCCAGATTTTTTCATACACCCCCAATTTGTTTTTTAATACATATCTTAGTCTCTCCGTGGACATACATTGCGCCATATTCTTGATCCAATCACCAATTGTAGGTGCCTCCATTTTCTTCCAGATGAGAGCTATAGTCCTTTTTGCCTGCAGCATTCTTCCAATAATCTTAGCAATACTGGTGGCTTCAGGTTTGTGGCTTGTTCTCCGGCTCCTCCCGTCCACATGTGTAAGTGTCTTCAATCAAGACACTGGTTTCATTAAATATTAGATGCATTTTGTTGTTTTTTACGACTGCACCGTTATATCTGATTGGAAGTTCTGAATGCCCAGTGCATCACCATGAATTATGTTTTTTTTTCCTGTAATTTTTAACTTTGAAAACGTGACCTGGACTTCTTTGGGTCTCAGTACACTTGGCAATCCAACATTCTTTGTAACAGTGTTCCACATATATAAAATATATATAAATATTGATGCTGTCCAAATCGGATCATATGCTTACATTCACATTACAACCATATGCTTCTTCAATAACTCTTTATTGACAGTTTGACCCTCTAATGCTGAGCCTCAATTCCCTGTGGAATATCTGCACCAGCTCTCTGATTGGCTCAAAACTAACGGAGGTCCTCAGTGACTTGACAGCGTGTTTCCATTGTGCCCATTCATCCCAATGTTGCCATTCCCTGCCTACATATGAAGCGTGTGTATCTATAGCTGAGGTCAGAGGTCAGCCAGTCACTCTTTCTTGTCCCGCCATCTTTTTTCTCATCCAGGGACCTCTGGTGTTAAACTGACACATCTGTCGGGCCCGGGGGGGGGGGGGGGGGGGGGGGCTCCTTTTTACTGGAGCAATGGAGCAGAAGGCAGGAGAGGAGGAGGACTAGAGCTTGTGCCTCCACACAAGACTCGTCACGCACACACACATGCATGCACACACACACACACACACACACACACACACACACACACACACACACATACACACACACTCCATCTGGCCCGTGCCTCAACAGATGCTCCTGACAGAGACCTCCTACACACACACACACACACACACACACACACACACACACACACACACACACACACACACACACATTTACTTGGAAACATACAGGTAAACTACACACATTTTGTAAATACAAACAGATGCAAACTGATACACACATCCTGAAACACACACACAGGCATTTGCAGGTACACATACAGATAACACACCCCTTGTGGCTGCAGGTGTGTCCTTTTCATACCTCATAAGTCAATCAATACCTCCCACTCACCCAAGAATAGCAATTTAAACGATTCACTGTCAGTCCTCCTCCGCTCCGTCTCTCGCCAAAACACCATTATCAACCCCCCCCCTCCCCATTCATTTTGACGCCTCCGTCAGAGCCCACATAGCAAGCATTAATAGAAACCAACAAAAGGGCGCTATGCAAACCCAGGGCCTCTTAGCCATGTCTGGTTATTGTGGCTGCACACTTTTCCTCCACATTCCTGCATACTTGAAGGCACATGTGCACATACTTTCACAATCACTGCTGAAATACGGATATTTAAAAAAAAAAGATACTAGCATTAAAGGGGTTTGAAATCTCATTTAACATGTCAGATATGAGTTGGCTCATTTGAATACAAACTTTTACAACAATGAGGCGGCACAGTGGTGCAGTGGTTAGCCCTGTCGCCTGACTAGAAAAGCAACAACAAGCACGAAGAGCCAGCCAGAGAATCAGTGCAGACATGGAATGCCTCTGTGGTAAGAGTCATGGAGCTCAATCTTTGTAGTTTTAATATAAAAAAGGAAATTTTTAACCTTATTTAGATTTTTTAAATAGCAGGTAAAAGTTTAAAGCTGCAAAAAGGACACTTGTTGAGACGTCATCATTTTTTATTCATAGTGCCCATGTGTGTAATGTATGCGTGGTGTTTTTTTTGGAGCACATCAGGGCTCTTACAAATGCATTTTGTGAAGACTGAACTGGGCTCTGGAGGCCATGCTGCACATCACCAAACCAAAATGATTTAAACCCTGTTGAGTGCACGAACAACACACATTGCAGTTGAAACAAGCAATGATGAAACTACATATTTCTGGCTTGTTGCTGCGATAATAAAAGTGCTGATTGCTCTGCTTGCTCCTGCCTTTCTGAAATGAAAGGAAGTGGGTACATGATGTTCTCTCTGGAAGAACAGAGTTCTGAGACATTTATCATCTCATCCAGCAGACATTTATCATCTTGTCAAAGACGTTACCCACGTATAGCAGCTACTTCCAGCTCTATTTTTGCCTGATACAGTGAAGCAGTTTAGCTTGTGAAACTGAGGATGGTGACAATGATTGAATGTGTTGTGCCACTTGGAGTGCAAACAGGCCCCTGAAAAAGTCCAAAATGTGGACATTGGCAGCCACCACATCCAAACCATTTCAGAATAATCTAATACCCTTTTTTCCACCAAATACTGTATATGCTGTTTCTTTTAAACACAGATAAACCCGCTAAAAATAGCCAATAGGCTCCTTTCCAAGTACCAGTACGAGTGTGCCTGTCCAGTGTTTCCCATACATAGGTTCTACTTGGGTGCCCCGTCCAGGTAGATTGAGACCCACCCAGGTAGATTATAACCAAATTAAAATTTTTCCCCAAAAAGGGTGTATTTTTTACAGCGCACACAGACCAGCAGCCTTCAGCCCCTCTCCTCGTGAAGTCGCGGGCCGCGTGCATGACAGCGTCAATGTTGCACTTCAGGCTCAGAGGCTATTGTTAGTAGTAGCATGCTGCTGGTCTTGCTGTGGGATTAACTGTACTAGCTAATTAAACCGTAGAAATGCCGCGGCCACACCGCTGTGAAAGCTCCCCGAACGTCAGTTATCAGAGTCTGGTTGTTACCCTGTCCCTAGCAGTCTCCTCCACAAGCGTATAACGGAGCTGACCGCATTTAACCGCTAACGGAGCTAATCGCTGCTAACCGAGCCTTCAGTTCTCTGTGCCTGTAGCCATTAACTGTATTTATGGACTTGAGCCCGAGTAAAACCCCTAATTTTATTAAATTGGCTGTAAAAGTTTTAAACTACAACTAAAACTACAGAAATCTGCTAAGATGAGATCTTAATGAGTACAACAGGACATCAGAACAGCATGTTTAGGATCCTCTAAACACAAATTAAAACACAATGTTCTAACAAACAAAATGAACAATAATTTACATTAGATAGCCCTAGTCTGTAACGTTTGGGCTCCAGGTAACCTGGTATTTTATCTGCTGAACCGTTAACATTTGGCAAAAAAATCATCATGGCTACACTTTTCTTTCATTTGTTTTAAATTTAACAAGCAAGTTGTATTTTAGCAGAATATTGAAGCAGCAGAAAGGTGGAACTGAGTAAATTTGAATATCTGTTAATTTAAGTAATATCGCAATATTCAACAACGTTATGGCATATCGCATATTTTCCTCAAATTGTACCTACCAATAACTACCCTGAAATTGTGCCAGATGCAGAATAGTGTCGCAATAATTGTATCTGCATCATCGTTAAGTCTAATTTGTTTAATATGTAAATAGCAGTGTTGGGGAAGTTACTTTTAAAAAGCAGTGTTTGTTCATTACTTGTTAAAAAAGTAATCTGTTACTTTACTTAGTTACCCCTTATGGAAAGTACTTTTATGTTACTTTTAAAAGCATGCATCTCTGGCAGAGACTGAAGTTAATTATACAAAAACTATCTTTGACCATAACGCCAATCTCTGGTTTATCAGTGAAGTGTCTGAACTCCACTGCAGGCTGGATTCTCTACTCAAAGATTAACGGCTGATTCATTATGAACGAGTCCAGCGCGGGTTGAATGCACATCAGCAGGTTATTGGCGTGTTAGTACACGGTGTTAGTGTATACTATGTAATGTCTGTATGGACTTGTACCGGTCGCGCAACCACGATGGTCTGACACATGCAGCCTCTTTTCTGGAAATCCTTGCGTGTCCGTGCAACCGACACAAGTCCACAGCGGTACGCTGCGTGTATGTATGAGGCCATCTCCACCGCATCCATCTGTGAGGTTGTCAGCTTTGTGTCTGCCTGGCTCAGAGCGCCGTCCAGCAAAAAGCCACGAAGCTTAAAACAATCTCAAAAGTTAGCTTTGGCTGCTTCTCGCTTGCCATGATTGCTCTGCTACCAGCCTCTGTCACGTCCCGTGTGGAGCTTGTGAGCTGAGACGGCAGTGTTGCTGTTAAATCTGTCCCTGGGAAAAGTAACGTTGCGCCGAATTGAAAAGGAAATATGTTTCGTTACCAAATTTACAGTAGTAGCGCGTTACACTACTTTTTACCCGAAAAAAGTAGTTATGTTACTGTAACGCGTTACACCCAACAATGGTAAGTAGTTATTCTTTCTAAATGATCAGTTAATGTAATGTAGTCATTGTTTTAAAAAAAATAGTTCATAAACCTTCATTTGACTAGTGTATTACAGAACCCAGCCATCACGCACCGCGCCGTCACATCCTGCACCCCCCCACCACCACAAGTAAATTCTTAACCTGTGGGAAACACTGCTGTCTGTTGTTGCGTCATGTTCGATGTCACAAACGTGCTGGAAAACAGGGTTAAATTTGCCCGCTACATCTTTCTGATACAGTGCACAAAACTGCAAAACTCTTCTGTACATTCACTTGATAGCTTCGCAAAAAAAAAAAAACATAAACTCTCCTTTTGCTCAGACCACACACTCCCCAGACACCGCCAAACACACACACTACGTACTGACTCTGAGATACACTCCTCTTACAACATAGGGTAATGACCCTATGTTGTAATGAAGCATCATGGAGGCTGGTGTAAATTTTAAAGTGGTTAGTTCTTTTTTATTTTTGTTACTTATTCAGTCTCTTTTAAACTTGGTGCCGACTAATGTGATGTTCAAGCGCAGCTTTGGTAAGATTTATTTATTTGATTAGGACAATGTACATTAATCAACATTTCTAAATGTGTCAGTGTTAGCCAGACGGCTAATTTTCAACTGTAGTCCTATTTACCTAGCTTGCATGTCTTTCTGGTGGGAGGAAACCAGAGGAGAACCCACGCAAACACTGGGAGAACATGTAAACTCCACAGACAAAGGCCCTGCCTGCAGAAGTGCTAACCAATGAGCCATCCTGCTGCCCCTTGAGAAGACTGACGTAATTTGAGATGACAGAAAATTGGCGTATATCTACCCGGGTGTCCTGTTTACATCACTGCTGTTCTGAGCTGGAGCTGAGAAATACCCGTGCCTACTGCCAAGTAATTTGTCCTGGGAGTGAATGGCAATTGTAACCTTTCCCGCTCCGACAAAAGCCAGACGTTAGTGGGTGTAAGTTAGGGTGACCAGACGTCCCGGTTTGACCGGGACAGTCCTGATTCTGAGTTGCGTGTCCCGAGTCCTGACAAAAGCCTGTCGCGACGCTAAAATGTCCCATTGTCACAATGCCTCTTCTTATCTGTATCATTTTAACCAGTCGCTCCAGGTCTGCTGGAAAGTCAGCAGACGAGCGCTGGGTGGATAATGTTCGCGCATTTCAAAAGCAGGGAGATTCCGTTAAAAATGTAGGTCTCCTTTGTCAGTTTGCCATGTGTCTACCGGGCACAAATGCTCCCGTTGAGCAGATCTTTTTTCTCATGAACAACACATGGACTGACAAGAGGAACCGTCAGCCAACAAATTGATTCTTGAGCAAATTCACTCCTCTAACAAATACTGTATACGGAATGAATGTTTCCAATAGGGAAGCTATCTGCTCTATCAAATGAGATTACATTTGTGTGTGTGTGTGTGTGTTGTTAGTTAGAATAACACTGGTAACACTTTATGGTAAGGATACATGAATTATCATGAATTCATGCATGAATTAATTGATGTAGGCCTATGTATTAGGGACCGTTCGGTATTTATGGAATGGACCACCGGAGGAAAATAGGGGAGGGTCATGTCTTTTTATTTTTTGTTGAGGGGAGGATCATCCAACAATTTTTAGTCACCCAACTTTTTTATTCATGAAAAGAGCAAAATTTCAAAGTGGCTTGTTTGGTGCATATTTGTTCATGTAGCTCTCAGTCTCGGCCCCCTAGCAGATGGGTCTGACCGCATACACGGAGTTTGCTGGTGGCTCAAACGGGTAATTGCATTGTTTAAAAAATGAGTGGAATAATTACGACCAGATATTTTAATAATATCTTAAATAACACAAAACAACTAAATGGTGGTAGGTAATACATCAGATTTCATATACTGCTTTAGTAAAAAAATATTACCTGGCTGACGATGGGAGCAGGACGCAAAAAAAAGAAAGTTACTGTTGCACTAGTCTGGACATCTTGCCGTGCCAACCTTGCAATAAAGGTTTCCTAAATGCCATGTATATAAATGTAATGTCAGCTTAATAATTGATTGCAGGTTTTGTGTAGATTTGGACTTTAATACGTTTATTCCACTTTGTTGAACGGCGAAGTGGAGAGGCCTCGTTCACCTGTTTGGAGCTGGCTGGTGAATGTGAAGCCTTGCTGGATACACCGTGACTCTGTTTGTGGATCTACTGATCGCTGTGGATTACTTTTTTCCGTGTCATTGGATTATGGCAAAATACGGATCTTTTTTCTTAACATGTCTTAACGTTTTATGGTGAGTTTGGAGAGGCATCTCAACAGACTGTAAGTCCAACACTGATTGTTCACCGTTACATTTTAGTTGAATTTAAGCGTCTGTCTATTGCGTTCCAAGACAGCCGTGACGCGAATGGATTTCATAAGGGCGAATTGTTAAATTGTTACAATGTAATTTAAAATATGCTTTAAAAATAAACATATGTGTTTTGGAATATAATGTTCAGCTTCGGCAGCTTTACCTATGTGCTAAAATATACAATGACAAAGCCTAGTGACGAGTCCATAGCAACCAGTGTTGAATTGGTGATTTCCCAGTGTCCTTTGCTGAATGGTCTCAATGTTTTATTGTTTTATTTCATATGAATACTAGTTTACTAGAGGAGTAACTTAGTATTTGAAGTGTGCATTTAGTTTCCATGCTTATTGTGTTTCCACCACAATGTTAGTGAGTAAATCTACCGAAATGGCCACCACACCATAACAGAGGAGTGTGATGTGTAAGATGAGAATGCAGGGGTTAACTCATGTATGTTATGGCTGTAAAAATCAAATGGCATCTGTACCAAAAGAGGCATAAGGGTTATCCCTCTTTTTCAAATCATTTTGGAGGGTCATAGAAAAATTGTTACTGGCAAGGGGAGGGTCAAGTCTTTTTAGGTTAGAGGCTGCAAAACTGCTCTGGGGGCCCCTTAATTAAATAACGAACAGTCCCTTATGTAATTAATGATTTATGTGTCACTGCATTCCTTAATTTCCCATGAATCATCAGGAATTGACATGTTCATAGTCTGTCATTCATGACCTCATACATGAACAACACAACTATAAAGCATTAGGTACGTGGGCACGTGATCATGATTATTTATTTTTCTGCAAAAAAATGTCATCATTACGCAAATTCTGATTTGAACACAACTTGTGCATAATGGTGTACCCACCTTACCATTAGCTTTAGTTGATGTGTTGTTCATGCATGAGGTCATGAATGAGAGGCTATGAACTCATGTCAATTCTTGATGATTCATAAGATATAAAGGAATGAAGTAATGCACAAATCATGAATTAATTCATGCATGACTTCATAATTCATGTAAAGTGTTACCATAACTTTAGTTCAAGCCAGTGGCAACAATTCCAAATAATTTGTTTAGTGCCATGCAATGAAAAATACCTTTTCACAAAGTTTTTTACAAGTTCAGTGGGTGCATTTTCAAAAAGAATGCTTTAATTCTGAAAAATAAAGTTGGTCCCACAGAAACTCACTCATATTATTTATTAGATATGTAGGCTACATACCAAGAACATTCATGAATATTAACTGAGATACCCCATTATGTTTTAAGCAGTAGGCCTGCGTGTTGTTGGCAAAATTGTGTCTAATCAGTCTGTGTCTATGTCTAACCTTTGGCTGGCACATGTTCACATTAAAAAGTGTGTGCGTGCACGACAGGCTTGTGCAAAATTCAGAATTTCAGAATTGGCCTCCATTCAATTCATGAATTGGAATTTGAATTGAATTGACTCTGCCCCACAGGAAGTTACTTTGGAAATGTAATTGCTTACTGTTATAAGTTACCCATTATAAATGTGGTTTGGATTACTTTATCAATGCAAAGCAATTTCCTTTTAATTTGATTAGTAACTAATTGAATAACACATTTTACCTCAGTAATACAACTAAATACAATTACATTAATTTTGTAATTTAATAACAATTTCATTACACGTAACTAGTCACTGTTGGGGGTAACTCCTTACGAAGTAATGCCATAATATAATCACATTTGCCTGTAACTGAGTAATGTAACACATTAGTGTTACTGTTACTGTTGTGTTGTGAGTTGAAGGTGTGTTCAAGCCCTTTATGAGCTATATGCCAGGCTCTTGCTGTGTTGCGCTACAGTAATGTAATGAGTAATGAGTTACTATCCATAGAGAATAACAAGTAAGGTAATGCATTATGTTTTTGCTTTTTTAAGTGAATAATGTGTATTACACGTTCTTGAGTAGTGACCCCAACACTGATGATATCAAATATCAGTAGCATAATACCATCAAGCGATGGTTTTCAAAATAAAAGACTGTTTGTCTGTGAACTTACTTGTAGATGCCTTTTGAAATTTGAAGTAGCCTTGATGGAGCCACAGACTGGAGCACTGCAGTGCTTGCATATGGCTCTGTGGTTTCCAGGTGTTCTTGTTGGAATTGGTTCTTCAAAATGAACTAGTGCAGATGACCTTTTAGGCCTGCTATTATTTTCCATGTCACTGTTATTACAGGTGTCCAAACTATATACATTTGTAATCTGAAGTTGTAAGGCACTTCTGAAAGTTAAAAAGTCCAGTGTTGACCGTCAAATTGTGTAGAAAAGACAAACAAATGTCCACCTCAAATTGTTTTGCAACCATTTTAAATACTTGATTAAAGTATAGCATTCTGGGAAATGGAGTCATGTTCCATCATCAAAATTACAATTAAAATAAATCAAACTTAATTATTTGTTTACTGTGACTAGAGCTTTTAACATTCATTGCTGGGGGAAAACATTTCCTGTTAATGTAATCTGTACAAGTAGTTCAAACTAATGGAGCTCAGCGAAAATTCTGGCAGGAAGACTTCTAAACTTAATCACACTTCTCTGTCTTCTAAAACTGAAAAGATGTTAGAGGCGCTCACTTTTAGCTAACCAATCAGAAGAGGCCCTGAATTTCTCAAGCCAATCACAGCACGACACCCCTGTTTTAAACCTGTCTCTCTCTGCTGCTCAGTTGTCATTTTAGGCTAAGAACACAACCCTCCTCCTCCTCTTGCTCCTCCGGCCTTCATCCTGCACAGCTCCTGGTTCCTCCTCTGACCAGACTGCGTCAGCTCCTCGGTTCGATATTCGGGTTCCTCACACCGCCATCAGTGTCTAGACTCCATTGGGGGATCAGCTTCTGGCCTTCTAACCCCCTAATTATATATCATTTAATAATGATGGAGTCTAATCTCCAAAGACTGTACATGTCATATCATGCATTCGTACAATAAATCTTTGCATATCTGCAATGAAGTCTCTCCTGATTGAAATATCATTTATAGAATATGTAATGCAATCATATCTGACATATATTGTAAAGCTTCATTGTTAAACACTTCATTTAAATTATGTATATGAGTTACTTAGAATTGTTATTGAATTCTGCTTCCTTTAATTCAAATTTGAATTGTAATTCTAGATCCTGTTTTTTACATCAATTCAGGGAAATCTGGTCATCCTAGTGTAAGTGGGTTTTTTGGCCAGTGGGAAAGGGTAGTCCTGTGTGGTTGTCGCCTTAAGAGTTCAATTCCCTGTGTAGCGTTCAGTTTTGTATTAATGTTAATGGGATCCGTGTCCCAATGGGGCTACCCATGCTTAAAATACATGCACTGATAGTATTGTAAAGAGGCTAAAAGCAGCAACAGCATGTTTGTGAAGAGTTGGTGTTATTTAATGTCTGTGTGGAAGAGAAATGCAGGAACAAAGAAAAGCCTGATTTATAGCGAGAGAATATCACAACTGTGGCTTTTCTCGTCCTCCTACTCCTGGCTCAATTAGCATGCTGCAGCAGGGTGAGAGTGAGGCCGCTACACGCTGAGCATCTAAATGTAGGAAATGGAAGCTTTAGAAGTTTTAATGGAGTGAGTGTGTTTGTGTGTGAGAGGGAGCTTAGTGAGGAGGAGGGGGAGCGAAATACAGAGCCGAGCGATGATGCTGAGTCATATTGTACCGAGTCGTTCTGACCCAGTTTTCACTCACATCGTATTTGCCATCACAATTTATTCATTCGACACAGTGCTGGTACTTTCTCAGTGATGCGGCTCTTAATAATGCATGTCGACCTAAAGTGGGATTGGGAAACGGCTGAAAGATATCAGAAAACACATCCATTTCTCTGTTTTTCCTACACTCAACTCACATTTTTAATAAAATCACAGAACACTGAGTCAGTCTGGGGTAATGTTTAATTCTGTAACATAAAATTGGCAAAGGTCAGAGTTTCAGTTGTTGCAAAAATCATTTATAAAGTACCAGTAACTTCCAAAGTATAAAGTGGCAGAAAATGGAAGTACCCTTATATCTGTACTTGAGTACAGTTGAGTAAATGTACTTAGTTACTTTCCACCTCTGAACAGATGCAGCTGTTGTTAGTGATTCAGTAGTCTCGCATTGCCAGACCTTCCTCCTCCTTCCTTCCCTCCAGGAGGAACTGGCGAGAAGAGAATTCAGAATTGTTGGATGGGATGAAAAAGTGCTCTGGTTTATTGGCATTTCTTTAAGCCAGTCACAATCATCTTGGGTGGCGCTAAGTGCCGCACGGAGCAATGGCGCCTCTGCAAAATAGCATCGGGAAGGAACTTGTTTTGGTGGAACATGTGTACGTTCAAAAGTTGTTTTAGTCGTGCAACATAAAACTCAGATTGGACAGATAGGCTAGCTAGCTGTCTGGATTTACCCTGCAGAGATCTGAGGAGCAGTTAACCATAGTCCTCAGAAATCCACCGGAGTTTAGAACGCCAACAGAAAGAAAGAGGAAGGTAACGGACAGCCGAAATGAAAGACATGCAGCCGAATTTCCGGCAGCACCGGAGCAATCCCAGAAGTGGAACGCCATGGATATAGACTAGTGATTCAGTGATGTAGATCTGACAACGAGGACACAATTAAAAGCTATTTAAATCATAAAATCCAGCTAACATTCTTTGACTCATTCTTTTATCTGATGCTTTACTAACAATACTACATTCTTCCACTGTTTGGTAACTTTGACCCTTGACCTCTTAATAATAATTATAATTTATATTCTTTATTGATCCCCAATGGGGAAAATACAATTTACACTGTGTTGTTATTAGACACTACACACAGGCCTGAAATACACACACACATGCTCAGGTCAAATACATGCACTAATGGAGAAATGTCAGAGTGAGTGACTGCTGAACAGGTGCCCTGAGCAGTTGGGGGGGGGGGGGGGGGGGGGGGTTCAGTGCCCTGCTCAAGAGCAGTGCCCAGGAGTTGAACTGGCATCTCTCCAGCTACCAATCCACCTCCTTTCTTTGGCCTATACGAGGACTTGAACCTTGAACTTGAACCTCTGGTTCCCAACCCAACTCCCTACGGACTGAGCTAATCAGATCTTAATCATATTTTTCACTCAGCGTAAAGCACTCTGTGTCAATACGTCAGCTAAATGGATACAGTGTAACATGAACGAGGAAGAATTGGGACATTCGCCTCCCACGCCTACCTTATCTGAACATCACAATGAAGAAAATCAAGCTGACGCATAAAGAAGCTTCTGAGGAAACAAGACAGGTGCATCACACCGCTGCTTTATCCTCTCCGGGTTCACACGCAGGTTTGGAAAAAGTCTGGAGAAGTATTAGAAACCAGGTTGATAACTTCAAAGATTTGAAAACTTTTGGCATCTCACAATAGAGTCAATATCACCATCTGCAGACAGAGCAGGCTCTTAAACTGGATGGAAGTATGAATTAATTAATTTTGAAATGGAAACTCTGAAGGAACTGTGATCTTTGTGGACCTCAGAGTGTCTGTCCGAAGGTGCTGTTGCTCTCAGGTTGACCCACACTGTGCAGGAGTTACATGGGGAGTTGGCATGGATGTCTTTCGTATCACTTGAAGTTTGTTTCCATGTTTGCTCTGTTGAAATTCACAGCAGTGCAAGAAAGTCAAATCTCGACACCACAAAAGTGTATTTTGTTACAGCACACCTAAACAAAACAAAAGTTGTAATGTACTACCCTGAGTTTCCGTTGTCCGGTAATTACCGGTCATTGACCGAAAAAAAATTGTCCCCGGTCAGAATGGAAATAATTACATCAATTTGAATTGTGTTAAAATATGCTACAGTGTTTCTCATATTTTTTGTTTTATTAAAACAATGAACAATCATATTTTTTCATTTAGAAATGACTGTAGCGTATGCGATAAATAAAAAATTACATGTTGCATTCTCGCTCTGATTGAATGCAGAAGACTACTGTAGTTTTACAACAAATTACAACAAGCAAGCGGGAAAGTCAAAGCCCCAGCGGCCGGTCTAACGTAAATGAAGCCAAGAAATTGGCAGCGAGGAGGAGTCGGCACCAGCTACAGCCCCTCTCATTAACGTTAATGCCATCCAGACACCATATATGATGACAGCTCTCCGTGGTTACAGAGGCTTGACTTTCTCAACATCCTGCAAGGTGAAATCTATCCAGAGTGGGTCGAACTGGCCAAGGTAGCCTGCGTAAAACCCGTCTCCAGTGTGCCAACAGAGAGAACTGCAGCAAAACAGTGCAGCCGCGTGAGGCAGAAGCTTATCCCTCAGTCACATTAGCTACAAGACAGCGAAAAAGCGGCAGGCTGCCATTCATTTTCAATGGGAGTGGCCGTTTGCGACGAGCTTGCTGCTGCCACGAGCAAGGCAGTGCCAAAATAGACAAGAAGTGTATTTTATGCAAATGCTGAGTGATGCGACAAAGCGACTGCCAATTGGAGTGAAGGCAGTGTGAGGGCAGCGTGACGTATGTACGTACATTGGTTGCTTGAGTCGAAGAAAATCATTCAAGATGGCGGAAACGCTTCAGGACATCGTATTTCTGTATATATCTGATATGGTTGGCATTTTAGCTCATATATTTTGTTACCCATATCGAGAAATAAATACTTTTATCAAGCGAGTGTGTGTCGCTGTCTTTTGTAGCTAATGTGACTGTAGGGTTATGCACATCGCGAGTTGCAGAAAGACTTTATAATTATTTTGATTTAAGTCGGCACTTGATCATTTTATGAGCCAGTTTGTTTGTACTGTAGTTTGTATTGTTTTCTCTCCTCTGCCTAGCAAATTGAAAATAGGCCTTATAATTCAGAACCCAGCTGGCATTTTAACGTTGAGTCACTGTTGAATCAACGTCAGGTGCCAGTGTTGGATAACCGTTGAATTATGTTTAGATTTTGCAAATCTAATCAATGTTGAAATAGCAACGTCACTATAAAGTCCTGCTTTTCAACATAGTTTATTTTGTTAAACTGTTTTCACTAAAGTATTGATGTGTTCAACAGTAACACCAAACACCTTGAAATGGATACATAAACACTAAGTTTGCAGACACGCACAGTCAGCTAGGAAGAAGCCAATTAGTAAGAAATATGCTTTATTACATGGTTGTAAGTGTGCCAACATTTCACACAACATAATTGTACACGTGTCAAACTTTAACCTTTAGAAAAATGGCCCAAACACTGGGCAACATTGAACACGGCTGGTTAAATCTTCCCTTGTTACTTCTTTCTGCCACCGCCAACCATCCTCTCTGGTGCATATTTCAAGTATTTTGGCCCTCCAACTAAAATTATTTTTCTTATTAATTATTATTCTGCATACTATATTCAATTAATTAAAACATTGTTACAAAACTACTATGTTAAAGCAAACTCACCACAGATTCTCTTGTAGAGACTGGTCTTCATCAAGGCAACCTTCCCACTTCTTCCTCTGAGGCTCATTATGGCCATCATTTTATTTGTCATAGTTCTGCCATGGTAAAACAGATTTATATTAGAATATTATATTGCAATCAAGTTCATTATGAAAATGTAGCAGAGAGCAAGTAAGTGGGTGTGTGGGGGGAGTGTATGACAGTATATGACAGGGAACATAATCACTATAAACTAATGCAAAAAAGGAACATAAAGTTACTTACGTAGCCATTGACTTCTTCACATGGTCTGCAGCATCAACGCCTCCCAACCTCTTCAGATGTTTACTCTGAAAAAGAGCAACAAGAAATTAAAAATATAACCAGAAAAAGTGGTCAGTAGAGTCCATACCTCCACAAAGCAGGCACGTGATGAGGACGAGGAGTTTGTAGTGGTCAACAAGGTGAACAAGCCAATTGTCATAATGAAACTTTGCCAGCACTTTACAAGATTAATTATTTAACCCTTTTGTTGTCTTCGTTTTTTTATAGCAGTTGTTGTCCTCCGAGGTACATTAGCTACTACTAGCATAACACACACACACTTCAGAAGTGCACTAAGTTACCAAATATCCCCATGTGTTCTTCCAAATCTCTGGAAAATAGAAGGAAGAAGAATGTGAAATCTCAACCTTATTTTTAAAGTTTGTGGATGGAAAGTGTGTCAATGTGCCACGTTCGACCAACAGAGACATCCCTAACACCCTAGCGCGCACACACACACTCCCTAGCACACAACGGCGAAGCACACAACGGCGGTTCGCGGTTAAACTAGCTAGTCCACACACACACACACACACGCACACACACACACACACACACACACACGGTTCGCAGTTAAACGAGTCTGCCCATACACACAATATTAATTAACACAAGAGTCACTGTACCGTTTACGGTACAGTTTGTGGCTGTGGCGCCACTGTAACCTCCATTCATAAACGTTTTTATAACTTTAAAGCATTAAATCTTCAAATTATACAGCCATGCGACACACCAATTGAAAGCTTAATCTCTCATGATTTAACTAAGCCCACACACAAAGCATAAGATGATTTATAGCAGTTATACAACTGCTACAAAGTTAAAGAAAATAAAACAATACAGTGTAAACAGCGCATCTGGTGTCTAGTGCATCCATACCTTTTTCCTTGTCCCTTTAGCCACTGTGGGGATTTTTTTGCCCAAAACTTTTTTTTCTTAACTCCCCAAGAGTCCAAGGAAATGGAATATCTAAGCCATTATATCCAAAACGAGCAGTTTGCCTAACAATCTTGACGTTTCTGACCGAATAACAACAGAAAATCTGTTGTTAATGAAAAATGAAAAACTGTTTTTCATTTCGGCTCTTCTGTCGAGGGTCCTAGCAACTTGATGTGGGCGTGACTGTATTCTCTGACTTCTAAGGTTTCAAATGCGGTCTACATTTTTAGCCAATGAGCAGACAAGAAGATAGATACCACATTTACCCCTGAAATTTTAACCCTGTAATGGCTGGAGCTGTGTCAAAGCAAAAACAGGGCCTCCTATAAACATTTCACACCTTGTACAATTTATAATGACTTATTTCTATATATTTATGTATATAGTTATTTCAAGTATGTGTATGATTGATGTGGGTGTGTTTGTGTATTTGATAAGTGTTTTATTTTGTACTTTATTGACTTTTTCTCTTTGCACTTTTTAAATGGAAATTTTTGAGTCTTTTGGCTTCTGGATTATTTCTGTAGTAAGCTGAGACATGTGGCTATGACATTGTGTTGTCTGTATCTGACATGATGTGTTTACAGCAGTGTATTTTAATAATTTTACAGATGTATGACTTGGACGGAAATAAAAACCCTCCATCCTAGCCTCTAAAACTCTGTACAGACCAATTAATTTATTAATTAATTAATTTGGGTATGATGTTTAGACCAAAAAGCTTGAAAATTCAAGCATTTCTTTTAATATATGGGCCAGAGTCAGGCACACTCAAAATGTATTTAGGAATTTTCTAGTTATAAAATGTGACTTCAAAAACTTTGCTTACTGTTTGTGCTTTTACCCCCAAATTCAGTCAGAACCGGTCCAGGTCAGAATCTGCTGCTAGCTTGACGATGACAACACAGACCCACGCATGCGCAATCGGGTGTTGCCTGGAACCGTCAGAGCCAATAGAATCCAGTTTGAGTCACCGCCTTTGTGTGATGGACAACCGCCGTCCTCCAATCAAGCCCTTGTATTGAACGATGTTCCAAAATGATCAATCAGACTGGAGTTGCTCTCAAAGTACGCCGGGAGATGTAGAGAGCGCTTTTATCACAACTCAACAAACGTTTAATTCAGAGTTGATCTTTCAACGTTGTATCATTATTCATGTATCAACACTTTTTCAACAGTTAATTGATCAGCATTGTTTGGATGTTGGAACGTTATTTTTCTACTGATATATTTCAACAAAATGTTTAAAAGTCATGGTTGTAAAAATAATGTTGATTTGAAGTACAACTCAAAAATTGTTGATATTTCTATGTTGAATCCGTAGTGAGTTAACAACACCACTTCAACTATTTGGTGTTCAACGTTGTTTTGACATTGAATTCATGTTTTTTCATAAACTGACATTATTTCAACAACATTTAAACGTTTAATGTCAGGCACAATTAAAGGCACAATGTTATGTATATTGATTACATTGTTTTGACCTTTCTGCCTGTAGCTTGTAGCCTACATTTCAATAAAAATAGTATAAATCTACATCCCTTGATTATATTATTCTTTATATGTCCTGCCTATCAATTGTTTTTAAGCGCAATAAACACGGAAAATATTTGACCTTAACTTTTCCCATTTGACCAGTAAAATTACCTGCACCAATTTGTTCTAGCGGAAAGTCTGGTACTACCTGTGAGTGCAAAAAAAAAGATTAAGAAATTCTTTAAAAAAGTGTATTTTGTACAGTTTTTTGAGCATGCAAACAGTGTGGCTCTAAGAATGCTGATGTCAGTTGCTCAGTTGCTTAGAGTAAAATATCTCCACAACTACTGGATGAATTGCAATGACATTTAGTACAGACATTCATGGTGCAAAGAGGATGAATTCTACTAACTTTGTTGATCTGCTGACTTTTCATAACCATAAGGTTAACATTATTGTTTTTTGGTGAAATATTTTGACGAATCGCAAATGGACTGCCATCCACATTTTCCTCACAATGAAACCCTTGTTATCCTTTTGTTCTGTGGACACTTACGGACTAGAGGAATATATATAAGCCAGGAATGGACAGGGATTGAGCGTTTAGGACAGCCTACAGGTAGGGAAGCGTCATCATTTTGTCCTTTTTTTCTTCTTTTTTTTTCAATAGCATGAGCACTAAGATCATGAATAATGCTTCGATGCTTATGATTTCAGTAAAATGAACTGAATGATTGAATTGCAGAGAATTTTACCAATCAAACAATCTACAGCATGTCCATATTGACAAAAGTTTTGAAGTTTTGTGTTTAAATACTTATTATGTAACATGTCAGAACTCACATAAATTACGTAACTGGTGACCCGGTGGGTGTTAACAGGTTTAAGCCACACTACTGCAAACCAATGACATTCCCATCAGCCTCAGCTGTGCTTCGTGTTTGGTGCTAATTTGCAAATGTCAGCATGCTAACGTGCTAATCCAGCAGACAACAGACAAAAGAAAAAGAAAAAAAAAGCAGCAACTGGAAAAACAAACAGGTAACATTATTAGGCAGTAATCGATTATGATCTGTCACTGCATCGATGCAGAATTGCCCAGGTCCGCAATGCATTGATGCAATGATTCATTTCTACATCCCTATTTGCCACTAGTGCTAGTTTGGCATTTTCTCTGTAGCTTTTTCATGTGTAGCTTGAGAAAGCAAGGCGAGGCGGTGTAAGGCGATCTTTAGATGTCCTTTACACCTGTCTGAAATCCTCCTCCTGATTGGTCTGCTAGACTGGGTAGACCCAGCCCGATCTGCCGGCAATTTGATTTTGCCCTGCAGCTCAGGCTGGAAACCTGTACATTTATCTATCCTGCTTCCGTTACAAATCTGCATGGACCATTCACACACTGGCTTATCCACCTGGCGCGCTATTGGCAGGTTTAACATGATGACGATAGAGAAGCAACGGCAAGCAGATTTTTGTTTACATTCAACATGGCGTCCACCGAATCGCAGCAACCCGTTGATGCCGCTGTCACTGCTGTTTTAAGAGACTTCAAAGGCAAGTACGTCACCCGGATCATTGGTCTGATTGGTTGAAGGACTATCCAATTGCGCACAGAGTTGTTTGAACTATGCCCGTTGATCATGCCTCTTGTGCAGTAGAAAATACAGAGCAGACTCCCCAGACTAATGTTCAATCCTAAAACATTGAACTTGGTCTGGTGATAGCCAGACTAGTGGCCTGCCTCATCTGATCACCTTCCAATGCCACTGACTTCTGAGTGCATTAAACCTGCACTTACATGCATGTTTCATTATCTAGACATTGGAAGATATGTAAAACCTGTACAGCTGTAGTCAAGGGTGTAACTTTAGTTTGAGAAGTGGGGGTCCAGGGGATCCCATTTCCTCCATTTCTACATACGTTTGGGGACTATGGTGATACAAAATTCAGGAAATGATTAAGTTGATCATAACGATAAATTCTCCCAGAAAGAAAAGTCCTAAACTATGTCACTTTCTTTATTGTTTAATATAGGGGCCTGATCGTCAAGACTTGAGAGAGTCATACTATAGTGTCAAAAACTTTCACAATTTGAAAGTGACGACAACACAAAGAGGATTTTGAAAAGTTGGGGTGACATGTCCCCAACTGTCCCCAGTGGAAATTACGCTCTAGGCTGGAGTTGCCTCTTCTGTTTAACTGTATAACTTTGCCCAGCTTTCTGTGGCTCATAACTTTTGCCTCTATGGGCCTTTCCCATTTCCTAAATTTATACCTCCTTGACTCCTCGATCCTCCGGATTGTGACCCGGAAATCGTTCTCAGCGCGTCATGTTGAAGGACGTCCCAATTCCTAAAATGCACATTGAGGAATGAGGATCAAGCATCGAGGAGGCTCCTCCGAGGATACACTGATGTATGTGTGAAATAATACACAATCAACAAGGAAAATATTATTAACGTTCTCTAAAAGGTGAACATAGCAGAGCTGCTGTCGGACAGACAGCTTCATTTGTAAGATCGTCCGAGAGACGCTTGAGAAACGGCAGTTTAACTTCATTAGGATTATTTCAGAATCTAAAGGTCTAGTTCTGTTCACTCTGTCCAATTTATAACTACAGTTAGTTTTGCTGCTTAAATATCTGACAATATTAGCTGCAGTGGTATTTCTGCATGCATGGAAACTTTTACAAACAGCATCTCTAATCATTAAAAGTAAATTGTTACTTATACATTAATACAATACATCATTTAAAAAGCAACGGAGCCTGCAGGGACTGCCAGGGTCCATGCGGGTCCCTAAATCAGAGAAAATAATTCATTCAGGTGTGTGGAAGGTGGTAGATGTTTGTTTGTTTGTGTGTTTATAATATATTCCTAGCCTTTATATTTCTTTACATACAAACATTTGTAGTGTTTTACACTAAATATATAGCCATACTGTGTATAGGCCTAGGCCATAGGATATTATAAATATATAGGCCTATGTGTGTGTGTGTGTGTGTGTGTGTGTGTGTGTGTGTGTGTGTGTGTGTGTGTGTGTGTGTGTGTTAAATACAACAAATAAAAATGTACGACCCCTGTACATTCTTATCCACGTTGTGAATTGAATTCAAAGTAAATACAGAAGTTGTCATGAACATTTGCTCCTCTGACAGAGATCAGAAATTGCAGTGTATGACAGAACGATAGACAGCTGATACAGTGGTGCTGCATGTCATATTTAATTGACGTTGCTTTTAATGACGGCTCGGAGGGCAGAGATTTGTTAGAGATTAGTTTGTTAAATGTCTGTTGCCTCGACTCCTCTCTCCTCGGGGCTCTTCCTTGACTCCTCGGCTCGAATCTCCTGTGGGCGGGATTAAGACGCGAGCAGAGGAATCAAGGAGAGGAATCGGGGATGCACAAACTGGGAAAGGGGAAATGCCCAACGTCTGAGTTGTATCAAAGCCGAACAGAAATCCTCTTTAACCCCATCTTTGTCTTTGTTTCTCCTCTGGATGGCTGGGGTGGATTTAACCTCTGAAATCAATGGCTTATAAGTGGGATTCCCCTGGTCAGTGCGTTTCATGAGAAGAGCAGGTGTTCTTTGTGTTTTCTGTTCTTTGCGTTCACAGACGACTTTTATCGGCTCTACACCTTTTCTGTCTTAATGCTGCTGGGGTTTTTTCCTGTGTTGAGAAGCAGATCAGAGGGTAGACCCAAAACCTGCTGCACAAACACAGTTTGCATGCCTGTGACTGATTGATGATGAAAAGTTGTGGCAGGCAGCCCCCTCAGGTTTTTTCCTTCAGTATTTGGCCTTGGATCGGACCTGTCAGCACACGCTCAGCATAGAGGCGTCGAACATTTGATCCACTTACATGGCAACTGAACAGTCAGACATACTGTATTTAGGCAAATTGGGTGGATTTGGGATACTCCTGTGTAGCACTGCAACTACAGATTATTTTCATCATTGATTAATCTGGCGATTATTTTCTCGATTAATGGATTAGTTGTTTGGAAAATATGTCAGAAAATGGTGAAAAATGTCGATCAGCCCATGAGTGATGACATCCTCAAATGTCTAGTTTTGTCCACAACTCAAAGATATTCAGTTTACTGTCACAGAGGAGTGAAGAAAACAAAAATAGTGAAAATATTCACATTTAACAAGCTGGAATCAGAGAGTTTATTCTTTTTTTTTTCTTTTTTTTTTTATTAAAAAATGACTCCAACCGACTGAATTGATTATTAAAGTAGTTGGTGTTTAATTTAAAAGTTGACAAGAAGAATGCACTTATTGGAAGTTTCTTTGGATAAAACATTTCAGCTTAATGAAATGTAGTCAAGTCAAGTCATCTTTATTCATATAGCACATTTAAAACAGCTACAAGCTGACCCAAAGTGTCTTACAACCAGGGTAGATGGGGTGAAGTATGCCTTGATACATAGATAAACAACAGCAGGCTACATAAATAAAAAAGAACATAACAAACACAACATCATAAAACAACTTGCAAGGTAAAACCAACGTCAATAAAGAACACAGTTAGAAGAGTTAATTAAATCAGCAATAGCTTAAAAGCAGTATAGGGAATAAAAAGACAGATCGAGAAGTGGCTTGACAGAAGCCAGGCAGCCTCAGACATCGCAAAAAGCAAGGGGGGAAAAATGGGTCTTTAAATTAGATTTGAAGTTTTCAGTTGTAGAACATGCCTTAATATTGGAGGGGAGGCTGTTCCAAATATAATGTAATAACAAAACCTAATTGATTAATCGTTGTGTCACTCCTGTGTGTGTGTGTGTGTGTGTGTGTGTGTGTGTGTGTGTGTGTGTGTGTGTGTGTGTGCGTGTGTGTTAACCCCTGACCCCAACACACACCCTGCAAACACACACACTTTCGCCCCTCGTAACCCCAACTAACTTCACTGACACACACTCGCCCCTAAAGCCGCCCACCCCATAAAGCTGCGAGGGCTTTGTGTTCTTCTCTGCTTCCTGTTGGGTCAGTAGATCCTAACAGGATTCTAGTTGAAGGCTCAACTCTTTTGTTTTGATTTCATAGCAATGACTTTGAGTCATTTATTTTTAGACCTCATTTGCCACTTGCGTAATTGAGCATGTATACAATTCGAAATAGTTAAACTAACGCTGTAAGAATGATTTGAATTGCTAAAATTTCAATCAAGAGTTAAAAAAGTGCCAATATAAAATCCCAAATTCCAACCTTGCTGTTGAATATACATTTATAATATACAGTAGTTGCAACAATTGGTTGGTTCCCCACTTCGCTCCAAACTAAAATATCTCTACAACCACTGGATGGACTGACATGAAGTTTGGTTCAGATATTCACGTTCTCCTCATAATGAATTGTAACTTTGGTGATCCTTTCACTTGTCATGTAGCGCCATCTTCAGAGGTCAATTACATTCCTATCAGCCTCAGCCAAGGCGTAGGTTTGGTTTCAACATTGCGGGTACACATTATAACCGGGATCGTCCCCCAGAAAGTTTCTTTATTTCCTGCACTCTAAGAAATAAATCGGTAAAATAATAGAAAAGGACTGGCAGCTCATTACCTGGAATTTCCACTGTAAATAAGAAATGGAAATTATGTTTGTAGCTACAGTTAAAATACAGAACATTTTCAGTTTTTTGGCCTGTATGAAATTCTCTCATACAAAGCTGCTCAGTTAGTAAACTTCTGAAAACATTGAAAACACTTTAAAATGTCGTAATCTCCCATAACCAATCATTTTTTGAGGGGGACAAATCTACCTCTTCTAAATATTGGGGGGGACATATCCCTTTGCATCCCCCCCGAAATATACGCCTATGGCCTTAGCTGTTCTTTGTGTTTAGTGCTACAGTAATTGGCCAATGTTAGCAATGCTAGCAACTAAGATGATAAACAAAGGCTGAGTTCTAAATCTCATACTTTTTCTTCTTACTTTTAGTAAGTACTGCAACTACCCTTCCAAAGTACCAGCCTGGTCCCACAGAATTCTGTGAAATGATCACGAATTGTTAACAGCGCATTACGTGGTGATGGCACGGAATGTGTGAAAAATCTGTGTGACCACCACAGAAAACAATGCCAATGTAAAGTCAATGAGAAGATGACGTAGGATTAAGAGCGACTATGGTAGCGAGTACTATGTAAGGCCAAAATTCCGCGTAAGGAGGTTGGTTGGGGTGGTGGATGGGTCAAACACAGGACTTTCACCCAGGAGACCGGATTTTGTGTCCCGCATGTCAAGTTTCCTAAAGTCGCTTTCTTATTTTCCGTCCCGTTCTTCCCGCGTGTCACGGAACCGTAAGCCCACCCACGACCTTTTCCTTAACCCAACCGTCCCATTCTTCCTGCGTGTCACAGAACCGTAAGCCCACCCATGACCTTTTCCTTAACTTAAGGGGCCGTGTTATTTAACGGAATTCTTTCATGGGCCCATCACGGAATTTTCGGCGATCCGTGTTCATCTCACAGAATTCTTCCATGGGCCCATCACGGAATGTTTTGCGATTCCGTGAAACTGCCACAGATTTTGAGTTAAGGGGCCGTGTTCATTTCACGGAATTCTGTGAGATCAGGTTGCAAAGTACATACTATTGCATGGAGTATGCATACAATTGCGACATACTACTTCTTCATAACATTGTGCGTTGAACTTTGACACTTTTGCTTTTGATTGATGCTGCACAAGGGATTGTGGGTCAGAATAGAAAATGTGACAGGATGCAATAGAACATGCTGGTATTTTTGGCATGCTGCATTTGACATAATATTCTATGTATTGGGACACACTAATGGTAAAAAATTAGAGCTGCTAAACATCAGAATGTTAAAATTGTCATAGTGAGCATGTTAGTATGCTGTATTTAGCTCAAAGCCCCCTGTGCCTAAGTACAACCCCACAGAACTGTTAGAATGACTTACAATAGAAATAAGGGTATTAAATGTGATGGATTATTGCTTTAAACATGAAACAAGCTAAACTTAGCACAAAAAGTAAGGAAATTTGTGTTTGGTAGATTATTTCTCTGTGGTAAAAATGTTTTTACATTCATTTTTGGCAATATATCTTATACCGTTGGAAAGCCTGTTTAGTTCCCTTTCAAATGGTGCCCCATTTGTAAGGAACATGCATTTGTGGGATGAGCAGCACCACTGACTATGTGGGTTGCGCCCATGAAAAATTCTCTGCCAATGCCAAACAGCTTATTCTGCCATTGACTCTGGATTGGATGATTCTGCCTATGGCAGTTGGATCGTAGGGTCAAAGTGTAGAGAAGACGCGGAGAACGCTATGCTGATTGCTGCACCGATAGAGTAACACCTTTTGGTGGAGACAGTGTGATGGTGTGGGGCGGCATCTCCCTCACTGGAAAAACAAGGCTTGTCATCATTGGAGGCAATCTCAATGCAGAGAGATATAGAGATGAGATTCTGCAACCAGTGGCAATCCCATATCTCCACAGTCTGGGACCGAACTCTATCCTCCAAGATGACAATGCTCGCCCCCACAGGGCGGGGTTTATCAGAGACTACCTCCAGAATGTGGGAGTGGAGAGGATGGAATGGCCTGCCAGCAGTCCTGACCTCAACCCCACTGAACACTTGTGGGATCAGTTTGGGCATGCTGTTCGTGCCAGAGTGACCAACACAACCACGTTGGCTGACTTGCGACAAATGCTGGTTGAAAAATGGGATGCAATCCCACAGCAGTGTGTGACCAGCCTAGTGACCAGCATGAGGTGGAGGTGCCAGGCTGTTGTGGCTGTGTATGGTTCTTCCACACGCTACTGAGGCTCCTAAATAAATTGTTCAATTGGCAATATGTCTTGTTTATTCAAACTTCAATCATCCAATCCACCAAACACCAAACGAGTCAATGGCAGAATAAGCTGTTTGGCATTGGCAGAGAAGATTTGGCAAATTTTTCATGGGCGCAACCCACATACCCAGCGCTGCTGCTCATCCCACAAATGCATGTTCCTTACAAATGGGGCACCATTTGAAAGGGAACTAAACAGGCTTTCCAACGGTATAAGATATATTGCCAAAAATTAATGTAAAAACATTTTTACCACAGAGAAATAATCTACCAAACACAAATTTCCTTACTTTTTGTGGTAAGTTTAGCTTGTTTCATGTTTAAAGCAATAATCCATCACATTTAATACCCTTTGAAAGGGAACTAAACAGGCTTTACAACGGTATAAGATTTATTGCCAAAAAGCATTGTTACCACAGAGAAATAATCTACCAAACACAAATTTCCTTCCTTCCCTAAGTTTACTTCAAGTAAATGTAATTTCTCAGGTGAACATCTGTAGTGTTTTTCAGTACAACATGTTAGAGATCCAGGGAGGAGCTCTTTCTTCTTTGCATGCACATAACATACAGTACTGTACATATGTACACACTCACTCACTCATACACACACACACACACACACACACACACACACACACGTGGAGAGGTACTTATCTCACACAGAAGAGTACTCATAAATACATCAATATCCACATACAAGTGTTGCCTATAAATATGCAGAGCATCGCTGCAAGAGAATATGCAGGGTCACAGTGCAAGTGATGGTGTGGGATAGATGTGAGTGTGTGTGTGTGTGTGTGTGTGTGTGTGTGTGTGTGTGTGTGTGTGTGTGTGTGTGTGTGGGTGTGTGTGTGTGTGTGTAGTGTTTCTCTTATTGGTGAACTTTCATTTTTGGGATCACCACAAGGCAAACAATCTCTACAAACTTAACATACACTGTACAGACTGTAGTATAAAATCATTGTTTTATTTCCTTGAATATCATGTTGATGAGTTGACAACTTGCATCTATTTTGTTAGTAATATTGTTAGTGGAACAATAATTGCTCTTACAAGTTCAACATCTTAGAGGTGGAATAATACCAACCATTCAAAATAGTGATGCTCTGTTTTCTAAAATATAGTTTCAACAAATAAGTAAGATACATTTCCACAACTCCCTCTCGAAGAAGAGGGAAGAATATTAATAATGACTTCAGTTTATAATTATTTGGTTTTAGTTTTAGTTTATGTTTCATAGAACACAAAAAAACAAATGACATTGAAGAAATACATGTGAGGGTGTGGAAACGTGTAACAAGAGAAGTAACAAAAAGAGAAATTATTTATAAAAGCAAATAATATGGGGGGTTAGGGGCAGTAGAAATGTGTATAAGACTGTATATTGCTTTTGTTAAAAATGTTACAGCAGCCATCTCCAGGAATGCTCTCTGGGCCGGTGACTGCTCCAAGTGGAGGAAAAGGAGAGGGAGAGCCAGACAAAGTCCTGAATATAACCTCATTTATGGTGATTTTATGTATGAATATGAAAAACTTCAGATAGACTGGAATGGCGTTGGAGTTGCTATGTAACAACAAAAAAATGTCCAATGATTTACTGCAACGAAAGATGAGACACAACAGCATCTCTTAATGCAGTGGTTCCCAACCTGGAGTCCGGGGACCCCTCAGGGGGGCGGCAAAGATCACAGGGGGTGTGCAAGTCTTTATATGTTTTGAGGTTGAGGTAAAAAAAAAAAAATTTGCACGTTAAACAAATTATGATAATACACTAGAATATATAATGTATACAAAAGTCTGTATGAAAACTATATATTTTTGTTCTCGCTTAAAATTGTAGGCAGGCTACTTAGTAGGCCAAACCTCTGGGACCTCTTAACCTGTGGCCCTTGCTGTCATCAGGTCAGCTGCTAGCTGCTATCATCCTCATTTTTCCCAAGGGGGTAAGCTTCTCCTCGGACCGTGTAGCTCCTATGGCGCCATTTTGATGCTACCAAGCCATCACCTCCCGTTAGCATTCCATTGACTGCCATTCATTTTGGCGTCACTTTGACAGCGAATAATTTGACATCTGAAGCGTTTAAAGACTCTATTTGTCCATTGTTTATTTCTAAAGAAACACGACAATGTATAAAAGGCTCCATTACCTTGTATCTCACGTTATGGCTCCGTAGTAGACGTTTTTATAAAAATAGGCTAACGATTGTGTCATAACCACGCGACTTACTGTCGCACAGTAGAGGAATTACCGTATAGTACAGGAGAAGCTCGCAGGCGAAACATTGTGACATTGTTTGCTGTTTAAGTGTAATTACTAATGTTAACTAGCATTTTAGTTAGCAAAAATTTGCCTTTGTCCATGTTTTCTCCTTACATATACCTATGCTCTCCGTCTCTGCAAGATTGGGAATGATTGAGATTTCTCTTGGCACAGCTACCAGAAGACTTTCAACTTTCAGACAGGTTGCTCACGTCACATTTACATCTTCAAGCTCAGTTGGAGGCTGCGCAGTAACGCTCAGCCATCACCGGAAAAGTGCTTCTAATATCCTTCACTGGTCTCCATCCAGAGCAACGGGATCTGTTGGTCCATTTTATACATGTCAATGATTTTTCCTGCCGCCACAGCATCACTATTTTATGAATGAAACATAGCGGAGAAACGTAAAAGTGCTGATAACTCCTGTATCAAAAAAGAAAGTAAGGCTCTATCTCGAGAGTTACCTCAACTTCGGTTTCGGAGGGGGGGGGCTCAGCTTTTCTTAGACATAAGTAGGGGGGGCGCCAAGGAATAAAGGTTGGGAACCACTGTCTTAATAGACTGTTACAGAGCAAAAGAAGTCTGGGACAAGTTAAAAGTATATGGTGTAAATGTTGACCTTTCATATAAATCTGTAATGTACTGTATTATAGATGAGATTCTACCAGAGAAACACAAGGAACTAATACAAATTATCATATGTATTGTATGTTTTAAGTTATGGAAGACCAGATGCTATATGGTTATACAACAGACTGTTATATACAGTGATGACGTATGTAAATAGGTGCTCACTGAACTAAAGAGAAAAAGAACTTCCTTGGAATATATTGACCTTGTGATATACTGCACTTTACGAAAGACTCTATGCACTTTATGATATGCACTTTACGATATGCATTTTACGAAGGACTCTTTGTACTGGATGCACTTTAATAGCCCATTTTTGCACTGGTACATTTCATTAGTTAAGCTGTTATTAATTATGTCTGCTTTGTTTTGTTTCTCTGATATGCTATGTAGCCTACTGTTCATAACTTTAATAAAGCTCTTTAAAAAAATTAAAAGAAACATGTAATGGCTTTTATAAAAAACAAAAAAAACAACCAAAGGACATACACAAATGTAGACATACAAAATCAAAAGTACATGTTACTGTACAAGACATTCATAAAAAATTTAATAAAGAGAAATACATGTAGAGAAACAGAACTAATTGCCATATTTACAGTAAAATCTGGAAAAAATTGATAATGTCCTGGTAGAAAGTTACCAGTACCTTTTTCGTTAAGTTTACGGACATTTCTGCTAATCTGAAAACGGAAACTTCTGTTAATCAAAAAAATTAAAATACGGATAAACACCTGTGAAAAATCATTACGGAAAATTCCTTCACATTAACACAGTATATTAGCCCCCATTTCTATGGAGTTTGTTAAGCTTCGTATTGACCCAGGACACAGAGACAGACACACAGACACAGAGGAGCGGTTTAGAGTGTTTATTGAACAAACTTGGAATATGCAGAGACGCAAGTGCAGGTGGAGAGGCTCCAGGTGGGGGGGGGACGCAGCTGGAGGCAGACAGGCGGGTGTGTGGCTGGCCAGGCTGAGCCTCGGAGGTTGCAGAAAGGGTCCAGTCCTTCCTCACCCAGGTGTTAGTATGGGAAGACGAGTGGCAAGGTGAGCGGCGAGGAGGGCTGAGTGGAGCGGCAGGCAGTGATGAGAGCGGGGTGGCAAGGCGAGCAGGCAGCAGGAAGGCGGGTAGTAGTAGGCGAGCAGCTGGTCCAGAGACGGAATCTGAGCACAGGAGATGGAATGTAAACTTAAATGCTAGAAGGTACAAAACACAGAGCTAGAAGCTGAGCTACAGGGAGAATAGTCGATAGTACTGAGCCAAGTTACCACAGGAGAGGTTGTAACGAACTGGCGCTGAAAAGGTGAACAGCCCGGGTAGATAACTGTTGGGTGATTAGTGGAGATGTGCTGCAGCTGAGCTTGAACGGAGCAGGAGAGAGAGACCACGCCTCTTGACCTAGATTCCCTAGGACACGCCTCTCACCACAGCAGGTAGGGACAAACACACAGACAACACAGGGAAAAGGATAACAGGCAGGACAGGGAAACAGACACTGACCCATGACAGTACCCCACCCCCCCCCCCCCTCCTCAACGGGCGCCTCCTGGCGTCCCACCAGGCTTGTCAGGGTGGTCCTGATGGAAGTCCTTCACCATCTGGGGGTCCAGAATAAAGCGCCTGGGGATCCAGGTCCTCACCTCTGGTCCATAACCGTCCCAGTCTACCAAATAATGGAAACCCCTGCCACGTCTCAGGACGTCCAGAAGTTGTCGAACTGTGTATGCCGGATGATCATCAATGAGACGTGGCGGAGGAGGGGGATCAGCAGGCGGACACAAAGGGCTGGAGGAGACAGGCTTCAACTGGGACACGTGAAAGGTGGGATGGATTCTCATAAACCGGGGAAGCATTCAACCAAACAGCTGAAGGGTTGACGATGGACTCAACCTCAAAAGGGCCCAAAAACTGCGGCGACAGCTTACGGGACTCAGTCCGCAGGGGAACGTTGCTGGAAGAAAGCCAGACCTTTTGACCAGGTTGGAACTGGGGGGCAGGAATCCGGTGTCGGTCCGCCACTCTCTTATTCTGCTCCGCGGTCTGGAGAAGAGCCTCTCTGGTGTCCTCCCAAACCTTGCGGCAGCGGCAAAGGTTTTCTTGTACTGACGGAACAGCCAAGTCTTTCTCCTGCGATGGAAACAGCGGAGGCTGGTAACCCAACGATGCCTCGAAGGGGGAGAGACCGGTGGCAGAGGAGGTGAGTGAATTGTCGGCAAACTCGACCCAGGGGAGATGTTTAGCCCAAGTGGATAGATTGAGAGCTGCCACACAGCGAAAAGCAGCCTCCAGGTCTTGATTGGTTCGCTCAGTCTGACCATTGGTCAGAGGGAGGAAACCTGAGGAGAGGCTGACAGAGGCACCCAGAGCAGAACAATAATCCTTCCAAACACGGGAAATAAACTGTGGGCCTCTATCAGAAACAATGTCCACAGGTATTCCATGGGGACGGAAAACATGTAGGACAAAGAGGTCCGCTGTCTCACTGGCAGACGGTAATTTAGGTAATGCAACAAAATGGGCAGATTTAGAGAATCTGTCCACGATGGTGAGTATTGTGTCATTACCTTCAGATTAAGGAAGACCAGTGACGAAATCCAGAGCCACATGGGACCAGGGGCGGCTAGGGACTGGAAGGGGGAGCAACAGGCCCGAGGGGGGACCGGTGAGATGCCTTATTCTGGGCACAGGTGGAGCATGCTGCCACGTAGGCTCTGACATCAGCCTCGACGGAGGGCCACCAGAAATGCCTCTTGAGCAGGGAGAGTGTTCTCTTCATGCCAGGGTGACAGGCGAAACGGGAGGTGTGGATCCAGTGAAGAACTTGAGGTCTTATGGCAGATGGAACATAGAGAAGGTTGGGGGGTCCGTCGGCTGGTCCAGGTTCGGTCTCTTGAGCCGTCCTGACTAAGGACTCGATCTCCCAGCGGACTGCCACAACCAAGCAGGAAGCGGGTATGACAGGTTCGGGATTGCGGATCTCTTCTGAGTCTGAAAACTGGCGAGAGAGAGCATCAGGTTTGATATTACGTGAACCCGGGCGGTATATTAGTACAAAATTGAATCTACTAAAAAACAGGGCCCATCTGGCTTGACGGGAATTCAGCCTTTTAGTAGACTGGATGTAGGCCAGGTTCTTGTGGACTGTCCAAAAGATGAAGGGCTGTTCCGCTCCGTCCAGCCAATGCCTCCACTCCTCCAAAGCCAGCTTGACTGCGAGAAGCTCCCGGTTTCCCACGTCATAGTTCTTCTCCGCTGGGGACAGTTTTTTAGAGAAAAAGGCTACTGGATGAAGTTTCTGATCGTTAGGTGAGCGCTGTGACAGAACCGCTCCCACTCCCGAATCCGAAGCATCCACCTCTACCACAAACTGCAAACTAGTATCAGGATGAATCAAAACAGGTGAGGTAGAAAACAGTTTTTTGAGAGTACTCACTGCTGCTTCTTCCTCTGGAGACCATGTGAACGGGACCTTGGGGGAGGTGAGTTTGGTCAGGGGGGCGACAACCCGGCTGAAATCCTTGATGAAACGGCGATAGAAGTTCGCAAAGCCAAGGAAACGTTGCAACTGTTTCCTTGAGGTAGGAGTGGGCCACTCAGTAACTGCCCTTAATTTCTCCGGGTCTGGTGAGACTTGTCCCCGCTCGATAACAAAGCCCAGGAAAGGAACTGACTGGCGGTGAAACTCACACTTCTCCGCCTTTACAAACAGTCTGTTCTCCAGGAGGCATTGGAGAACCTGGCGGACGTGGGAGATGTGTTCATCATGGGATTTGGAAAAAAATCAGAATATGGTCTAAATAGACAAAAACAAAGCGATGGAGAAAATCTCTCAAAAAATCGTTGACCATGGACTGAAAAACTACTGGTGCGTTAGTGAGACCAAATGGCATTACAAGATACTCGAAGTGCCCCAGAGGAGTATTAAATGCTGTTTTCCATTCATCCCCTTGCCTGATCCGGATGAGGTGGTAAGCGTTACGCAGGTCGAGTTTGGAAAAAACGGTGGCACCCTGAAGGGGTTCAAAAGCCGCATTAATGAGTGGCAGGGGATATTTATTTTTAACAGTGATGTTATTGAGTCCTCGGTAGTCTATGCAGGGGCGCAGTGTTTTATCTTTTTCTACAAAAAATAAACCAGCACCAACAGGAGACGAAGAAGGACGGATGATACCTGAAGCTAGGGAGTCTCCAATATAGGTCTCCATAGCTTCCCTCTCTGGTCGGGACAGGTTATAGAGCCGGCTGGACGGTAACCGGGCCCCGGGCAGAAGATCTATGGCGCAGTCATATGGTCTAAGGGGGGTATCGAGAGCGCTTTGGTCTTGCTAAAAACCTCCGCTAGGTCCCGGTACTCAACCGGGACAGATGATAGGTCAGGAGGATTATCTGGATGGGCAGAGAGGTTTTCAGAGGGCGGAATAGCAGAACCGAGGCAGACAGAATGACAATGAGTGGTCCAGCTATGAATCTTGTAACGTTTCCAATCAATGTGGGGATTGTGACAGCTAAGCCAGGGATAGCCAAGGATCAGAGGGGAGGCTGAGGCTGAAACAACCTTAAGCTGAATATTTTCCTGGTGATTTCCGGACAAAAACAGAGAAACAGGGACAGGGGTGCGTAATCTGGGGAAAACGGTGACCATTTATGGCTGTGACGGTGATAGGAGAAGACAGGAGTTTAGGCTTGCTTAACAAAAGCTGCGTCGAGGAAGTTATCCTCAGCACCAGAGTCAATCATGGCGGATAAGGGAAGGGACAGGTTCTGGAATTGGATAGTTGCAGGAATAGCTAGTCGGGGAGCTGTGGGTTCTGAGTTAGAGGTGAGGCTCGCAAGTACACCCACTTTCACCTGCAAACCTTGTCTTTTGGTCGGATTGGACAATTGGCGAGGAAGTGATTGGCGTCCCCACAGTACATGCACTCACCAGCCCGAAAGCGATGTTGTCTCTCAGCTGGAGACAGACGAGCACGGCCCAGCTGCATGGGCTTGTCTTGCTCAATAGAGGGGGAACTGGAGGTGGGTGAGCGCTGTCCAGACGGAATCGTGGTCCAGTGAGTTGAAGATGACTGAGCTCCACCTGTGGTGCGAGACCGACCGCTCCGTTCCCGTCTCCTCTCATGCAGCCTGTTATCAATTTTAATTGCTAGAGAAACGAGAGAGTTAAGGTCAGTGGGTTCATCACGGACGGCTAATTCATCTTTAATAATGTCACTCAACCCATTTAGAAATGCTCCCTGAAGAGCTTCATTCCATTTGGAATCTGCGGCCAATATCCAGAAATCAACAGAATAATCTGCCACACTGCCTGTATCCTGCTTGAGCCTAAGGAGTCTCTTAGAGGCATTACCGGCATGGTCCGGATGGTCAAACACAATCTTTAGTTGGGAAGAAAAGTCAAAGGATAACCTCGTAACTTGCTGGTTAGTACATACGGCCTCTGCCCAGGCCAGAGCTCTCCCTCTAAGTAGACCCAAAGCGTATTGTACCTTGGACGTCTCTGAGGAGAATGATAGGGGCCTTTGTTCAAAAACCAGGCGGCACTGTAGCAGAAAGCCACGGAACTTGTTTAATTCCCCGGCGAAAGGTTCCGGCGAGGTGACAGGCGGTTCCCGGGGAGCAGGAGCGGTAACCGAACCTGGGGACACAGGGCTAGGCACAGGCAGAGGTGGAGCAGGAAGAGGATTATTCAGAGTTACTAGATTAGCCATTTGAGATGTTAACTGGGTAACCTGGTCGAACAACTGCTGGTTGTTCTCTACTAAGGTCCGGATTAGTTGGTCGTGTTGGCCCAACAACACTCCCTGGGAGTGAATAGCGCGCTGCACGCCATCTCCCTTTGCCATGTGTGGTGTCTCTGCTGGGTCCAGTGTGTGGCCAGTTCGTTCTGTTAGGCTTCGTATTGACCCAGGACACAGAGACAGACACACAGACACAGAGGAGCGGTTTAGAGTGTTTATTGAACAAACTTGGAATATGCAGAGAAGCAAGTGCAGGTGGAGAGGCTCCAGGTGGGGGGGGACGCATCTGGAGGCAGACAGGGGGGTGTGTGGCTGGCCAGGCTGAGCCTCAACGGAGGTTGCAGAGAGGGTCCAGTCCTTCCTCACCCAGGTGTTAGTATGAGAAGACGAGTGGCAAGGTGAGCGGCGAGGAGGGCTGAGTGGAGCGGCAGGCAGTGATGAGAGCGGGGTGGCAAGGCGAGCAGGCGAAAGGAAGGCGGGTAGTAGTAGGCGAGCAGCTGGTCCAGAGACGGAATCTGAGCACAGGAGATGGAATGTAAACTTAAATGCTAGAAGGTACAATACACAGAGCTAGAAGCTGAGCTACAGGGAGAATAGTCGATAATAGTACTGAGCCAAGTTACCACGGGAGAGGTTGTAACGAACTGGCGCTGAAGAGGTGAACAGCCCGGGTAAATAACTGTTGGGTGATTAGTGGAGATGTGCTGCAGCTGAGCTTGAACGGAGCAGGAGAGAGAGACCACGCCTCTTGACCTAGATTCCCTAGGACACGCCTCTCACCACATCAGGTAGGGACAAACACACACACACAGACAACACAGGGAAAAGGATAACAGGCAGGACAGGGAAACAGACACCGACCCATGACAGAGTTATCTTTCCCCCCCCCAAAATTACACAGTTTAGATAGCAAAGCATTTACTATTATGATTAAAACTCGTATTGCAACCCCCCTCCCCCCTTTTTAAATACCAGCAACCCTGCTATCTGAATCCTGAAATGGTAACAGTTCATTAGTGTGCATGCTGCCTTGTATATTTCCACACGCTTTGGACAACCAGTCTCAACTGTTGTGGGTGATTACCCAGGCGGGTTTTCAATCGGCGGCAGGTTTGCCTTTGTTAGTTAGCTGTCAGTCCTCCAGGGGTTAATGACCTAGAATCCGTCATCTTCTTATCCTCGCCAAGATGAAAAGAGACATTGTTTACATCTCCCTTCAAAGAGGGAAGGCGCCTAAATTAGAAGCAGCGAGTCAAACAGTATGCAGATGAGGCAGCTGAACGGGTATAGATGACTCCCGACTGGAGGCACAGCACGCCTTCCCCCTCCTCAGCCAGTCCTGTCCTCTGGGGAGAATCGAGGGTGGAGGGAGGGTGCAGAGGCAGGTGCTGCCCCCCCCCACAGAGCTCCTCCATTGTGGTTCTTCTCAAAAAGGACAGCTGTTGTGTCTCGCACCCCCTCCAGTGTTGCTGTCATGTGTGTGTTGGCATGTCGTGTGTGTGTGTGTCTGGATGTTTATCAGAGTGCATGTTTCGTAAAGTTCATGTTTGGTTTTTCAGCAGGCATTCAGAGGACTGAGGTGCAGTCATTTTCGCTCGCAGCTGTTTGCTGTTCTGCATCTCTTGCCTGGAATAATTGATTAATTTTCTCACATTTTCTGTCTTACTTTGTCATGCACTCCATGCTTTCATCTATTCTCACTCATTAAACTACCCTCTCATTCCTTTTCCCGGCCTTCATTAATGTTTGGCCTCTAAATTCAAATTATTTACAACTTTTTCTCAGAGGCAGAGCTGCTCAGGAGCTATAAGTAATCTCAATGCAACGTTAAACTAGATCTGGGTAACAGGAATTATATCGAAATCAATATAAATAGGACTAAATATCGTGTTAGATTTTAGATATCGTAATATGACCAGTGTTGTCTTTTCCTGGTTTAAAAGGCTGCATTACAGTAAAGTGATGTCATTTTCTGATCTTACCAGACTGTTCTTTTATTTGCCTTCAACGGGGGCCCGGCACAGAACAGTGACAGAATGATGGCAGCTTTATGGTAGGGCCCTATAGTTTCCGTAGTAACAAAATCATGGAGGGAATCGCAAAATTGAGAATATAAAAAAGCTGTAAGACAGATTCCATAGGGCCCTATATTAAGTCGATGCTAAAAGCTGACTGGAGATGACTAAGTTTCCCAACCAAAAAAAGAAATGATCTTAGGCCCGGTGGGTCTACCAGGCTTGCAATACACAGGGGGAACCATGTGCAGCATCCTGTATAAACTAAGTATTGCACTTGCCTTAATGATGCATTATTTTGGTTAGCTAGTACAAAATGAATGTACTAGATAACAGGCAATAATGTAAGGTGGTTCACAATAAATTAGCAATTAACTGTACTTTAATTTTAAATTTGAAAACTTCCCAAAAACATTGATGATTAAATGCCCAAAGATACATCGTTTGGTTTGGTCTGAGCTGCTACCAGAGCTGTTTCACTACTACCCACCATTATGTAATGTGTTTCCAGCCATGGTTAGCCCGCTCCTAGCCTAGAAATCTAGACGCAGCCTAGCGGCAGCAAATCTAATTTGCAGCCTGGGTCAGTCTAGCAACTCTCCGTTGGCTTACGGAGCTGGAAAAACCAAACTCTGGCTGGGCCAATCACATTGTGTATAGAGTCAGTGGGCGGGCTTATGGCTGCTGCTGCTGGCGAACAGCGGTCTTTTGAATCGGCTTTGGCCGTGACTCTGGAATACTTGGAGTTAAGCTTTTCTTTAAGAAAAGAACAAAGAACGGCACTAAAGTCATTCTTAAAAAAGGAAGATTTTTTGCCGACCTGATACAGCAAAAGTTGAATCTACCAACTAGCTCCGCTACCTTCTTCGTTGCTCTACTTGGTTGTAGCACTATCCTATTGCGTGCAGTGGAAATTATTATTTATCCAGCCCAGCCAATGGTGAGTTCCCAGACCCAACATCTTGATGTGGGTCTGGCTTGTCAGGCTAAGCTGCTCCACTTCTGCCCTGTGATGCGATTTAAGACTATCAACAATACCCTCGAAAAATTTAGCGATTTTATGTGTAGCAAACAGCTACAGCCTATTAACATATCCAGCAATCACGGAGAAATATAAGCATTTATTTGAAGTCATCTTCGTGGCCCACTGATAACTCAAAGTCCAATATTCACTTTTGTTTTAGCTCAGTTTTGGTCTCCAAGCTAGGAGCTAAAAGAGGCTAAAAAGCTCTGTAGAGCTGCAGGGGTGGTGAATATTCTCTGTGGGTTTGTCACAGAAAGCACCTTACACATTCATTAGATCCTTTGCTTTTATAAAAAATATGTTGATAGTTTTGTTTTAATAGATAGATAGATAGATAGATAGATAGATAGATAGATATATAGATAGATAGATTTTGTGGGACCTTATATACAGTTACAACACAATACTATTAATACAGTACAACACAATACAATACTACAGTATAATACAATATGATACAAGCACAATACAATACAACACAAATGCACTTTAGGAGGAAGGATAAAAATACAAATGCAGTGGGAATGCATTGCACAGTAAAGAGCTTTACAATGTAATAAATGTGATATTGACTTTGCCCAATCTGTCTCTTCCTTCTTAACCTGTCCCCCCCACCCCCACCCCCCAAAACAAAGCCTCATTATACCTTCCTCTGTGTACTTTATCAACAAAGTGCATTTACTCAAGCACTGTACTTAAGTACAAATATTGAGGTACTTTACTTGAGTCTTTTCTTTTCATGCCACTTTCTACTTCTACTCCGCTACATTTCAGAGAGAACTATTGTACGTTTTACTCCACTACATTCATCTGTTACACCTTTAGTTACTAGTTACTTTACAAATTAAGATTTTTGCACACAAAACACATGTAGATAATAAAATCTGATGTTTTATTATAAATGAAACGAGCTAACAAAATAACGGCCTACAAGTCCAGCTGAAATGATTAGACCATTAAACACACAACTGTTTGGAACTTTTAAGAAAGTTCTAAAATGGGAGGATTTGTCTGCATTGAGAACTATTACTTTTAATACGTTAAGTACATTTTCCTGATGATACTTACATACTTTTACTTAAGTAAGATTTTCATTGCAGGACTTTTACTTGTAACAGAGTATTTTTACTGTGTGGTATTAGTTTTATAAAGCTTTTACTTTAGTAAAGGATCTGAATGCTTCTTCCACCACTGACTTTATTTCAACTCTCTCTCTTTTCTCCCATGTCCTCTTTAAAAAGCTTTGGGGGTAACAAGCGTGTCCAGGGTTAAGATGAGCTCCCGGTGGGCCGACAGTTTGCCCCTTTGTTCCCTCCCAGAGCCCAGATGCCTCCATTTGCCCCTCTAGTTTGTCGAAATGACCACATCGGCATCAGTGGAATGGCAGCAGGAATTCTTTTGTGTTGGCCCTGTTTAGCCTCCCCCATGCTGGCAGCCACCATCCTCACCCCTCCATTTTCCTAATTTAATCACAGCTCAGGGTAGAAAAAAAAACACACAGCAGCATTGTTTGTCCCAAATGTGAATGGGCAGCTGATGGGGTAATGGTTACATGTCTGTGGGAAATGTGTGTGTGTGTGTGTGTGTGCCCTGACATGTTTTTGGTTTATGTGAAAGGACAAACTTTTAGGCATTCTTGTATATGAATTGTGCCAACTGCGACTGCTACAAACCAAACTGGATTTGTAAACAGGACCACATGAATTCACATTTAATTTATTGTAATTTATCGGACACTAGTCTATATCCATGATGTTCCACTTCCAGGATTGCTCCGGTGCCGCAGGAAATTCTGCCGGATGTCCCTCTTTTCAGCCGGATGTCCATCACCTTCTGCTTTCTTTGTGTTGTAATTCTAAACTCTGGTGGATTTATGAGGACTATGGTTAACTGCTCCTCAGATCTCTGCAGGGTAAACCCAGACAGCTAGCTAGACTATCTTTCCAATCTGAATTTTCTGTTGCACGACTAAAACAACATTTGAACGTTCCACCAAAACAAGTTCCTTACCGAGGTTATTTTGTAATGGCACCGGGGCTCTGTCCGGTCCTTATCGCCACCCATGACAATTGTGATTGGTTTAAAGAAATGCCAATGAACCAGAGCACATTTTTCTCCCATCCCAGAATTCTGTGTGGACTAGCCAGACCCTCCCCTACAGCGCTGCGGAGGAAGGTCTGGCAAAGCGAGACTTACAGCTGTTGGGACGTTTCAGTCTGGACCAAAGCGGTGGATCGATTGAGCGACGCTGTCATCCCCAGAGCCATCTGGACCCCATGGAAGACAGTCGTGCAGGAGGTGTGATGAGGAGCATGGAGGAGGAAGAACGGAGAGTACGGGTAGGGGTGTATAATAATAATAATGAACTTTATTTATATAACACTTTACTTATCAAGGTTACAAAGTGCTTTCCAGAAAAACAGCAAATAAAACCAAGAACAGCACAGCCAACAACATTGAAGTAAAATACAAAAAACAGAGGTGTCAAAGCACCATATACACACACACACACACACACACACACACACACACACACACACACACACACACACACACACACACATATACATACACACATATACATACACACATACATATATGCACATACACACATACAGACATACCTGTATTTACAGGTATGTGTGTATGTGTGTATGTGCATATATGTGTGTGTGTGTGTGTGTGTGTGTGTGTGTGTGTGTGTGTGTGTGTCTGTGTATGTCTGTGTATGTACACAGACATACATTAAATGGGCAAGGCAGGGCAGGATGATAAAACCCAACAGCGTATTAAGTATCCATTAAAGCTTTCCTATAAAGGAAAGTTTTAAGGATTTTAAAAGATGGGGATGTGTTGGATGGATGGGGTTCTGGTGATGATCCGGGTAATATTATTGATGTGAGATTTGAATGATAGAGTGCTGTCAAGGACGACACCCAGACTCTTAACAATGGCGGGAGGGAGAAACTACGGAGTTGTCAACTGTAAGTGAGAAGTTGTTGCATTTTGCCAGAGTGCACTTGGTGCAGACGAGAAGAAATTCAGTTTTATTGCAGTTAAGTTTGAGAAAATTTTGAGTGAACCAGGATTTGATTTCTAGGAGGCAGTCAGAGACGGAAGCTGAATATATGACAATAAAACATACACTATATTCATTCAACACTAGGGATTTGAAAGGCATTAGTCCTGGTATACTAAGGGGAATTTATTAGATTAATTTGATTAAGACAGTAATAAATGTCAATTTCCATTACCGTTTTGGTGCATTACATTATTATTATTATTATGATTACATTAACAGCTGTTCCAAAGCTGTACAGTCTGGCTGTAGTTTTTACAGCAGATTAATACAAAACTCATTCACATATTCATCCCTAAATTACAATATAAATGACAGCATCAATGTGTTTCGTCTGTAGAGAAAGCTGTCATTTCATCTGTAAACCTCCCCCCTGATCGTCTCTGACAGCCTGATGGTTGATGTGTAAGTGAGCTTATAGGCCAACAATGGCTTTAAAACGGGCCTCACATGCAGCCAGACAACAGAACAAACTAAGAAGTGTGTGTATCAAAGTGGATGGTGCTTAGTTTTTTTAAGAGTTGATTTTCGCCAGACGTCAGCCTTCACGGGTGAAGTGATGAATGGGTGATTGATGTGGCCGGGGGTACGTAGCAAATCAATTTCTGGTGACCCGCTTGTAGCGCTGACCCAGAAGACAAGGCGCGTGGGAGTGTGCGTTAGGGGGTGGGTGACAGGGAGGGCAGGGACCCAACGGGAGCTGCACCTGCGTTATAGTACAATTTACATTTTGAACATTTATTGTTTATATTGATTGAACGGGAGGAGGAGGTGCTGGGTCAAAAAAACACTCCTCTTCTTAGAAATAGTGCAACATACAGAACGAACCATTATAACCTTTTTTTATATTGTCCCTCCCACACTCTCTGCAGATCAATCCTGATTCCGTCAGTCATTAATCTGTCCTGACCAGAGGTTGCAGTGGTTGGTTTGCAACAACATGTTCTTTCACTCATGTTCTTTGTTTCTGAAGACTGAGGTTTCTGCCCATCTTCTAGACAATGTTGGTTTCTTTTCTCAAAGTAGTTTTAGTTGCTCACAAACAGCCGAAACCAAACTTCAGAGGTGGCAGGTCAGAAAACAACTCATATGAGTTGTTTTAGGCAGGGAAGAAGAAGAAGTATTCAGATGCTTTACCGCAAACTCAAGGCCCGGGGGCCGAACCCGGCCCCTCGCAGAATTTGATTCGGCCTGCATATTAATTAAGGTTCACAATAGGACCTTAATTAATATGCAAAAGGACAGGAAACTGAGCTGAATTTGGCAGATTTGCCGACTTTAAAACTCAGAAATTCCCACAGAAGCAGAGAGTTTTCATATTCAGGCTGTTAAACAAGTTGTAAAAAATGTAATCATTGTTTTGCTTGATTTGCTAAACTCTATGATGGCTAAGAAACTCTTTGTTGACTTTTGTAGGGCGTAATGTCGGCCGAAGTGTGACAAAAGTCCAAAAGAGTGACAAAAATACAAATAAAATATGTTGCAAAAAATGACATTTAAAAAAAATCAAAAATGATGGAAAAAAACAACATGCAGTAATACAGTCTAAGATGTATTTCGATGTATACGTGTCAATAAACTCTACAGGATTGGCCCTTGATGTGATTCTCTTTTCCAGTGTGGCCCTTGAATGAGTTTGACCCCCCTGCTTTAGCAAAGTACTAATACTACACTGTGAAAATACTTCACTACAAGAAAAAGTCTTAGTGAAGTAAAACTCTATGTAAAAAAGTATATTTTGTGAGTAAAAGTATGTAAGTATTAGTAGCAAAATGTACTTAAAGTACCTAAAGTAAAAGTACTAATTGGGCAGCAGAATGTTCCCTGTCAGTGTTTCCCCTTGTATATCTGATGTTTCTGGAGTCATATTCCTGCTGCATTAATGTGTATGTTGCATTTTACTGCTGCAGATGTTTAAGCTTGTGCTCATTTTAACTTCTGTTAACTGTTGGCTAGTTTAATCTACAGCAATGCATCATGGTTTATAAGATCATTATGTTTTTTTTGTCAGCTTCCCTTTCGTTCCTTTTATCACTGCTTTCTTCCATAGTTGTTGTTAATATGGCTTTCATGCACAGCTTTATTTCAGTTAAATATTAGAGCCACATATAAGTCAAAAAACAATATTTGGTGTTCTTTTAATGTAATAACAGAACAGCTTGAACTGCATGGATCCTTTTTTGGGAGGCCGTAAAAACAGGAAATTGTTTTTTCAAACAAATTCAGGTTTAAGAAAGTAGGATTGTAACTGTTCTGTTTGTCTGAAAATTCAGACTGACTTCAGCAGTCCACAAAGGTAGCCTATACTCTGAAGCATTTACACACACACCTTCATTAACTAGCATCAAGGTGCCCTTGAACAACGTGCTTAACCCCCCACTGCTGCAGTGCATCTGCTCAGTGGTCAACAGTACATGACTTTGGCTGTGCTGGGCACATCCCAGATGTAGGTGTTTGTGTATAAATGACTCTAATGAGCAACATCCCAGAAATCATTCACAGCTACAGGCTGTAGGCGAGCTCATAAACTGTACATACAGTACATACTGTAAGAAAACAACACAGATACAGTCTCTGGAGCCATGTTTTTGTCAATGCTTACAGCCATTTTACTCTCATGGGAAGTTATGTTTTAATGCATGAGTCTATCCTGCAATAATCAGCTCTGGGAAGCCAGCCAGGAACTCAGCTTGGTATTTTTCTTTTGTATTTTATTTTATGTTTTTTCTTCCTTTTTCTACCTTCTCTCTGATTTACCTTCTTTCACATACACCAACATTCTCTCTCTTTTTGATCTCCACCATCTCCTAAGTAAAATATCGGTCTCTTTAGCAGCTAAATGCTCCACTCTGTTCACCAGCTATAGTCTCTGACTGTGTCTGTCTGCTGTTTGTTACTTGCTGCTGAGCATTACGTTGCTAGAAAAATGTTGATGAAAGCAGTAGGGATAGATTGGCTTGGGGTGGGGGGGTTGTAGTTTTCTCCCCCCTTCATTTGTCTATGAAAGACCACCCACTCCCCAAAAGAAGTGAAAACAACCATTCAGGTCATGGACATGTAGGTTATATATCCTTCTTACATGTAAATATGTTTTCCTAACAATTTCAGACACCCCTATAGTGGGGCATACCATCTTAACCTTGCAGCGCACAACTCTTTTCTTTCTCACGTGTGATGTTTTGAATATACAGCAAGTTTAACAATACAGGAGACACATTAAAAATAATGAAAATTAAAGGTGCTCTAAGCGATGTCACACGTTTTTTAGGCTACAACATTTTTTGTCACATACAGCAAACATCTCCTCACTATCCGCTAGCTGCCTGTCCCCTGAACACACTGTAAAAAAAAAAAAAACATCTCTGTAGACAGCCCAGGCTCCACAAACTGCAACAAAAACAAACTGTGCCAACCTGCACCACCAAACATAACAAACAGTGTTCCAGCCAATAACCGACAAGAAGGAGTTGGTTAAGCCATCACCACAGCAGCGTTAGCACGTAGGCTACATCCACAATGCACGTTCATGGCTGTTTAGGGACGCACGGAAGGGAGGGGGAGGGGACGGGCTGAGGAGGAGGGAGGGGCAAGCTAGTCTCTGTTTTGTTTGACAATAGAGCTCAACAGTCCCGCCCCTCCTCTGAGAGACCTTGGGTTCTGGAAGTAAATTTCCCATTCAGTTGTTCCATTGACGTCTGGAAAAATCTGTATATAAAGAGTTTTAGACCGTGCTTTAGGCTCACCAGGTGGTACATGACTCATAAGCATACAATGTATAATTTTGAGTAAAAAAATGAACAGAAAATCCAAAAAAAAGTCAAAGGTACAAGACTGTGTACATATCGTCATCTCAGAGCGAAGGAACTACTCATCCCATAAACCACCGCGCACCATTGAATAAAGGAAGCTACGTTAGTTTAGCTAACAGCTAATTCGGCTAACCGCTAGCTGAGACAGCATGTAATAACTTTAAAAGACCCTCAAAATAAAACCTGAAAATAACCGTTAACATATATAACGGCTGTTACGTCAGCTGTAGACAGCTTTACCCAGTGTTAAGTTTGAGTTAACGTTATTTTAGACTGAATGAAGCTGTCAGCTAGCGGTTAGCCGAATTAGCTGTTAGCTAAACTAATGTTAGCTTCCTGGCAGAGGCTAACGTCAGAAGCGTGGGAACAGATCGTGATTCGTGCAGTGTCGTAAATCCTCGTGACGGATCGTGCAGGCAGCAGAGATCGGGTACTGACACCCCCCCTCCTCACCAGCATGAGTTCCACCAATCAGAGGCATCACTGTGGGATTGTGGGATTGTTCAGGATTGTGGGTAATGAAGTACTTATCCAAGACATCGCGAATAAAAGACATTTACAAGGGTAGTGCCCCATGATTTGTGGCGTCTATATGAGCATATACAATTGCTGAGTCTTGTCGGCATGCTGGTTTTAAGTCTATCATCGACCTTTCCGATTTTATGGCTTATACTCCAATTTGTCAATGGAGAAATTGCATTGTATTTTTACTTCCGGAACCCGCTGTGGGCGGGACTGTTGAGCTCTATACTTCAAACGTCAACAAGAAGTAACGTCACCCAACATCACTTAGAGCAACTTTAAGGATTTGCATCATAAATTGATGCAGAAAAGGCACAAATTGTTGCATCAGAATTCACCAGAATGCAGGAAATGATGACCCTCAAAACTTTCTGGGGGAAGTCCCCCACTTACAATGTGTCCTCCCCCCCTAATGTTGAAACAAAACGTACCCCCTTGTACCCATGGAGCAACAGTATTAGACTGGTAAACTGAGACTGAAGCATCAAATTAGACAAAGTCTACCTTGCAGCTTATTTTTAGAAACTCGACTGGTCCCTTTGTTGGCACCGGTCACTCTAACACTCTGCCTGTCTTGTCAGGACTCGGATTCAAACACTTCCTCAGCGTGTCCTCTCTTTCCACTCTGCTGCTCCTGCCGACTCGGAGCCAGAGAAATCAGCACTGTGGGAGACGATTAATGGGGTTCAGGTGCTGTTCTCTGTCTCTTTGTCTCCCCTTTAAACTCAGGAGCAGAACTCCGCCCTGCTTGTTCTCCACAAGGGCACAATATGGACACGGGCTGCTTTATCAGAATCACTTTCTTTTTTCAATGTCAGGAAATGTAAAACAAGTCACCTCTGAATATTTCTCACTGCAGCGTGAATCTGTGCTGCCTGAGTTCAGCCCTGACAAACGATGAGCACATTATCTTCTGTCAATCTTCACGTCAGATTGAAATCACCCGGTCAACTGGAATAAAAACAAACCTAAAATTAGTTTTCTGTTTGTATCGCTGTGATGTGTTTCATGGTTCATTTACTTGACATTTTTGTTCAAGGTTTAAGGGATTTTTACGTGTTTTTATTCAACTATGCAATTCAGTAAAACATTACTTCAACAGCTGCGTTTGGATCTCAAGTCATCTTTACTTTTTAACATGACTTTTTGGGCAACTATTCCTTCTTTGTTTATTTCACAGAACTTGACACAGCTCTGTCCAGTGATATTTTTTCACTTTTCTGGTCCCCTTACACCACAACGGACACTGCTTAGTTTTAGTTTTTTTGAGTTTTGATAACAGGATGAAACTCTTTGTATTACAAAAACCAACAAAGGTTTTGTGAAAGATAAAAACCCACAAATGGAGCAGATCAGGTGGCCTTTTGTATCATCGATTTAATTAAAAAACTAACATCTACTGTACTCATTTGCAGGTGTTAATAAGGATAGAGGCAAAGGAGAACCATGCGTTTCTACTCCTTTTTCCCTCTCCTCCTCCTCCTTCACCTCTACCTCTCTCCTGATGTCTTGGTTTAATATCCCTCTATTCACCAGCCAATCTCTCTACATCTCTTCCTCTCTCTCTCTCTCACTCTCTCCCCCCACCTGCTGTCCTCCATCATAAATTCAAGAAGATTAATATTTCATCTGCCACTTCACAGCGCTCTCCAGTGGCTTTAGGGAGGTGGAGGTGGAGAAAGAGGGGGTGCAGACCCTGCCATCTCTCAGGTGTTTTATTATGCTAACAACATAAGAGGCATTCTGAACTCTCATTCTGCTCATGTTTAAAGAGTACACGTGTATGCTGTTTTTAATGTAAAGCACTTTGGGTTTGCGTGTAATGAAAGGTGCTATAGCAATAAAATTGACATTGGCATTCTTCACTTTTCTTATATTAAGTACAGTAGATGTTGACGCTAATATGTACGTATTTTTTCCTAAGTAAGATTTTGAATCCAGGACTTTTACTTATACTCATTTCTACACTGTGGTATTACTACTTTTACTGAAGTAAAATATCTGAATACTTCTTCCACTTCTGATACAAACTACGAGCTCATAGAGACAAGAGAACACGTTAGAATTGCAGAGTTGGTGATAGGGTGGGGCCTGACTTCTTAATCTGCTTAGAAATATAGGAAATATTGGATATGATAGAACAACACAATGGAATTCTGCTAAGATATCACATTCATTATTAGTTTCACTTGTTTTCATTAAAAAAAAAATTGTATATCCAAATTCAATACACATTTTCGATATGCTCAGTCTGCCACTTTAAAAAAAAAAAAACAATTCCAATGCTCATTCCATGGTATCAAAAAGGGGGGGTGCCATCCCATCTAGCCCCGCCCCTAGTTGCAGAGTGGACTTCCAGTATCAGGCTTTTTTTCACACTGGCAGTGATTCCAGAAATGTGAGGGAGGAGCCGATTATTGGGTGTAATTGAGTTAACCTGGAACATGAGAGCGAGGTGTTGTGTTCAAGATGGAGAGACGAGGAGGAGGAGGAGGGAGTGTGAACGGCTACATTAAGCTTTTTTGTATCCCAGAGAATGAATCAGAGAATCAATCTCTTCTCTTTGAGACGACAAGAAAGGAGGAAAGAGTCGCTTATTTCATCATTAGGAAGCAGGTGTGTTTCTGACTGAGTGCCCTGCGATGGGCCAAGAGTCACTTCCACACTGATATTATTTAATAATAATGTTGGCCTGTAGTTCAATTCTCAGCCCTGTTCAAATATTAACACACATTATGTTTTGTTACTATGGAAACGAAGATTCCAGGAGGCCCATTAACTGTCATATCACAGTATTCATATTTTAATTTTTTAATGATAGCACAGCGGCCTCATAATTACAAGCAGTGATAAACAGCTCACTTCATAGGGTTAAGTTTCTTTATTTCCCAGGAAGGAATAAAAGATTAAATGAAAAAGTCTAGTTGGAGTCTTTGTGCCACATTCAGGGGAAATTGGTTAGTTTGTGTTACTGGTGAATCTAAAATAACCCTTTAACTTAGTGCGTAACTTTTTTATAATAATGAACGTCCATTGCATTCAAGCTATTGCCAAATGAGTTGCCTCAAAGCTGATTAAGACTACCAGCTCCACACAACTCTCTCTGTATTTCTCAGTATGGCTATGTTCAGAAGAGTGTCGTCCGGCGCAGAAACTCGAGTAAAGATAATTACCTTATCTAAAGTGTTCATCATGTTTTTTTTAATCCTCCGTGTCCTCCTGGCTACCTGCAACTGCGTGGAGGGGGGAGAAGCGCAATCACAGAAGGCTTGTATCATGTGGATGCACCGACAGAATTGTTGTCATTACTTATAATTCCTCATGAGGGAGACAGAAACTACACACTATAGCTTTAAAACACCAAAGTCACACGATAACACTCCCGTGTTCTGTGAGGTAAAATGTTTTTGTCAAAGGAGTCTGGTGTCTTTGAAGAGAGCAGAGATAACGTCTTCCCCCGTCGTGGGCTGTCTAATCTAAATATAGCGTCCACTTAAACTGATAGAGATGTTTTAGGTGTCTTAAAAGTGTTTAGCTGCTGCCCCCCCGTCCACAGCAGGACATTGCTTATCCTCTGTGTCAGTATTCCTGCCTGATTCTCCAAACTGGGGGAGGGCTGACCCCCATCTATTGTAACTAACACACTGACTATGGAGAAGTAGCTCAATCAACCACACTGCATAAGATCTGAACTGGCCCTTTAATTTATATGTATTATAGTATTTATTCATGATTCATTTATGTTAAAAGCTAGCTCAGGCTTAAACATACATATAAATTTACATTTAATATCTGAGTGATGGTGCAGGTGAGTCATGAAGGTGTGGGAGAGGTGGAAGCGGAGCAATGAAGTGAACAGGAAGTCTATAATATGATGATGTACATACAAGATTTAAAGACAGATGAGGAGGTAGGAAATAATACCTGTGTGAGGCGTATAATGGCAATCAGCAATAGTTCTCTGTTTAATATTATTAACTGTAATAATATTACAGGAGCAACCGTAGTGTCAGTTGTAGAAATACGGGTAGCAGCAGCAGTTGGTGGTAGTAGTACTGGCAGTAGTAGTTTTGTTTAGCATGAGAAAGAACTAGGAGGCTGCTTAGCCACCAGGGCTCCCTTCAGACACAAATGTAATTAATAATTTAACTCTTTGACTTCCTCTGTTTATTGTTTTCTAGTTATTTGTAAGTGTCTATTTTTACTGGAATCAGCCTCTAAAATACCCATCATGAGTAAGTTGTTATTAGATTCTAATGTAAAATGATTGATTTTGTTTGCTTGTTTTCTGCTTTAAATTATTTCAGCTGCCAGAAACCGAAGTTGTTACTTGTTACTTGAGAAATTTGCACATTTAGGGGCCGAGTTGAGATAGTCAAATCCTGCTAAGGATACGAGCCAAGACACCCCCACCAAACGAGAGAAAAAATATCGCAAACATAGACTTAATATTTACAGTCTATCATCTCAAAGCAGTTTCACAACGTCTCTCTCTCTCTCTCTCTCTCTCTCTCTCTCTCTCTCTCTCTCTCTCTCTCTCTCTCTCTCCCCCTCACTCCCCCCCTCCCCCGTGGGGTCAAAAATCAAGCTGTTCCATTTAGCGCTCCCTTTAGAGGCCTGGGGAACTTCCGTTGTGTAATCTGGATCTGCAGCGTTTTTTTGTTGCATTTGTTTTCGGGGTTTGTGTGCTTTTCTTTTTGCATTGTTTCATATTTGCAGTGCGTTCATCTATCTGGTTGTGTTGTGTGTATTTGCAGCGCGTTTATGTATTTGATTGTGTTGTGTGTATTTGCAGCGCGTTTGCTGCAAATAAATTTGCTGCTTTTCAGAATTAAATTCATGAGACAAAACCCTGAAGACATGCATGATATGAATGACCATGGAAACTTTCAATTTAACAAAAACTGAACATTATTACAGAATGTTTTCTATCCTCAACATTACCAGAACTAATATCCCCAATCAAAACCTCACACTGGTCAAAACTGGGCCATATACACTACTGTGTCCTCAAATAACTGATAACTAAGACAAATTGCTCTGAAAAATAATTCTATGTGCGTGAATAAAAGTGAGGAGAAGCATTGACCGCTGACCTGGGCGACCCCCCAGTAACAGAACACGGATAGTCAGTCACCGCCATCCAGTGGTGGAAACACAACACTGCGCCCTATGCCAATGTAAACTAATCAGTGCTTTTGTTTCTCTGACTTTACATCATCTGTTACTTTGCTTCACTCTCACTCATGCCCTTCACCATACTTGGCATGGGGTACTTTCCATAAGATCATCTCTCAATGCAAATAAAACCAGCTATTAGGCTAACTGAAATAAACCCATGCCAATCTCTAGGTATGGTGAAGGGGATGTGATGATGTGGGGCTATTTTAATTCCAAAGGCCAAGGGAACTTTATTAGGATGCATAGTATCCTGGATCCATGAAATAACTGGCCTTTCAAAATAAAAATCTGCCTGCCTCTATGGGAATTTAACATAGGGGTGTACTGACTTTTGTTGCCAGCGGTTTAGACATTAATGGCTGTGTGTTGAGTTATTTTGAGGGGACAGCACATTTACACTGTTATACAAGCTGTACACTTAAAATACTTTACATTGTAGCAAAGTGTAATTTCTTCAGTGTTGTCTCATTAAAAGATATAATGAAATATTTACTAATCACTACATTCTTTGTCTATCCTCTTTCTCCCACTCTTCATCCTCCTTTCTTTATCTCATTAGTTTGTTTTTTAGTTGACTTTCTCTCTCTCTAACCATTATCTCCCCTCTTTGTTTTCTCTTCATCCTTCACTTTCCCTCTCCCTCTTCCACCACTTTAGTTTTTATATCTTCCACTTTTGTTTCCTTACTCCCTCCTCTTCTGCCCTTACTTTTCCCCCTACTTTTCTTTCTCTTTTATTGTTTATTCTCTTTATCCCTCACTGTAATTCTTCAGGCCCATCCTTTTTGTTCTTCTCACCCCTTACTGCTTTCTCCAATTTTTGTCTCTCCTTTCCTTTCTCTACTTGACCTTCCCAGCCTCCTCCTTCTCTTCCTCCACCTCCGCCTCTTCCTCCTCCTCTCGTGAGAAGCACTCAAACACCTCCCCAGGCTGCAGAAAGACCAATTAATTAGAAACACTAATAACCCTTTCTCAGAACATTTTTCTCCTCATGCATTATTAATGTGGCTCTGTATGATCATGTGCAGGTAGTGTGTGTGTGTGTGTGTGTGTGTGTGTGTGTGTGTGTGTGTGTGTGTGTGTGTGATAGTGATTTTCACTCTGCGGTGCTCATTAAGAGCTGACCAGCTGAGAGTGAATGAGTGAGATGGTCTGTGTGTATATGGTAGTTCATCATTAGCATGGCAAGCACTGGAGTGTGTGTGTGTGTGTGGCCTTGGGGTCCACTCAGATGCGGTAAAGAGAAAATATCAAGTTAAGAGGTTAATGAAAAGGTTTTGCCACCCTGATCTGTTCCCTACAGTGTTTCTTAATCATTTTGATGATTGTTTAAAAAAAAAAAAAGCCCATTTATGATAACATACAATAAATGATACAAACACCAAAACAGTATCAAAATCACACATTGGTATCTAAAAAGAAAATGCTGTAGGAAAATATCCTCAGTTAAGACAGCAACAAAAAAAAGTATCTTTTTCAACACAAGTTCTAAGTTTAAACCTGAATTATGGGGTTAGAAGCAAAAAAACAAGAAATGCAGGTAGGAAGGGTGGGAACAAATTAGTGGATGGATGAAGAAATGAATCAAAGAAGACATCACTCAGCACAATGAGCAGTGTAGTTTATTATAGTACAGTATCCTGTCTTGTAAGAGACAGTTGACATTTTGCATTTGCTGGAATAGGTGATTTTATTGTTTCACTATGGAACCGGTTCCTACGCAAAGGTAGTATTCGGACCGGACTAGAACGCACATTTCGGCTCCTCATTTCGGATCCGACTGAAATATTTTCCCTCTGTCGCTCCGGCCAGCGGCAGTTTTTTTCTTTCTCCCTTTTCTGCCGAGTGGCGCACGTGCCCACTCGCGGTGTGAAGCGCGTGTCCGCGCTATTCCCCCGACGTGCACTCTACTATCACTGCTGATAGACGGCTTTTTGTACACGCTCCGAAACGGACGTAAAAATATCACACTTTCTCTGTAGTCTACCGTTAGCTAGCTATCGTAAATGTAGGCTACTTTTAAAATGCCATATTTTCCCTCTGGGCTCACCAAAACGGACGTAAAAGCATATTAACCATTCACTGCACGTGATCGCTAGTAAACAGATTACACTTGCTCTGCTAGTCTATCGTTCAGGACAAGACCCTGTAGCCTGGTGCCCTTTCAAACTCCTACCTGTGTGTCCAGGCCTCTTCGACACCATCTGAGAGAGTTTTCTCCTGTGCAGGACATGCCATGAGTCAGGACAAGAACATGCATTTGTGGGATGAGCAGCAGCGCTGAGTACGTGGGTTCTGCCCATGAAAAATGGAACAAATATTCTCTAGCAATGCCAAACAGCCATTGACTCGTTTGGTGGATTAGATGATTGAAGTTTGAAGAAACAAGACATATAGGCAATTTAACAATTTATTCATTTCAGAAAAACAGGAGCCTCAGTAGCGTGTGGAAGAACCATACACAGCCACAACAGCCTGGCACCTCCTCCTCATGCTGGTCACCAGCCTGGTCACACACTCCTGTGGGATGGCATCCCATTCTTCAACCAGCATTTGTTGCAAGTCAGCCAACGTGGTTGTGTTGGTCACTCTGGCACAAACAGTACAGCCAAGCTGATCCCGCATGTGTTCAATGGGGTTGCGGTCAGGACTGCTGACTTAATTTAAGAATGAAATAAGTTCAATGAAAATGGTGCATGATAGGTTGATATGTTAGAGTCTTTGGTGATTCGACTCCATCGCATTGGCTATATAAGAATATCACCCTGATGGTAGTCTATATCGACAACGTTTCACTTCCGGGATTGTTCAGGTGCCACCGTAAATTCAAACAGATGTCCCTCATTTCGGCCAGATGTCCGTTACCTTCTACTTACTTTGTGTTGGCATTTTTAACTCTGGTGGATTTATGAGGACTATGGTTAACTGCTCCTCAGATCTCTGCAGGGTAAATCCAGACAGCTAGCTAGACTATCTGTCCAATCTGAGTTTTCTGTTGCACGACTAAAACAACTTTTTAACGTACACATGTTCCACCAAAACAAGTTCCTTCCTGAGGTTATTTTGCAGAGGCACAGTTGCTCCGTCCGGTGCTTAGTAACCACCATATTATATTATAGATGACTGTGATTGGTTTAAAGAAATGCCAATAAACCAGAGCAAGTTTTTCTCCTATCCTGGAATGCTGTGTAGACTAGCCATACCCTCCTCCGCAGCGATGTGGACGAAGGTCTGGCGATGGGAGACTACCCCGATGGTGTCTAGACAGTGGTGGGGTGATGGAGGGATAAAGGAAGCCTGAAGATCTGGATGGATGTGATGTGAAGCGGAGCTTCTGATGGAGGAACCCTGGGTGCTGGGAATGATGAGAACTGGAGGTGAATAGGGGGGAGGAGGGTCACTGCCAGCAGCAGAGAGTAGAACAGATTTAAAGTTTGAATGCAACAACATGATAGCTCACAGAGATTGTGGCAAAATCTGGTTGGTTTAACTGAAAGAGAAAATGCCCACATTCAGCTGATGAGAATCCAGCTGATTAGGTAAGAAAAGCTTCATGTCTCATTAATTATCCAATTTCAACACCGGTTTTCATTTTAAAAAGCCATACTTGATGATGACTTTATTACAAATGTGACTTTTTTGTAAATGGCGGATGTTTACGGTTGGAATAGGACTTTGGAAGGGTTTGTAAGATTTCAAACAGAACATGCATACCTAGTGTCAGAGCAACAACCATGCACATTTGTCTGTGCATACATTTTCTGTGATGAATACATTTGTGCTTTGCTTATACATATCTGTTATACTCTGTGGTTTTCTCATTGCTAATATGAATGTTTGAATGATAGAAAATATTTACTAGTGAGAAAAGTGGGATTATGTGGTTGGTCAAACCAACAGCACAGCTCTTTCATTTTAATTCAGATATATTGCACACGTTTCTATTAATGTTCTTGATTTTTGCAGTACTTTTTATATGTTTTATTTCATTTTCTGTTACTATGTTTATAGTTGATTATAGTTGAAATTATTGTTGATAGTGTTGATTCTGTGTTCATACAAAAATAAAGAGGGGATCATTACTTGTTTTAATTTCTTTACATAAAATTTTCTCTTAGGCTACTATGTTATTTACAGCACCAGTACAATAACAAATTCCTTGTATGACAAAAACATACTGATGAGGAAAACTAGTGTTGATAGTACGAGTTTGTGTTCATACAAAAATAAAGAGGGTAGAGCACTGATTCTGTAAGATATTTTACTTATTCTTTTTTAGTGTTTTCTTTTAATCAAACATAATATAACAGACAACAATATCCAACCTTACACAACTGTAATAAATAAGAACAAAAAGGATCCAGATTTACAGGGCACATCAGATAATATCAGATAATAATACGATTTTATAAAAAAAAAAAATTCAGTTAGCATCGTCTGAAATAGTACGTAAATGTGGTCAGTGTCAAACCGCTAAGAAACCGAGAATGGACAGGTGTCTGAAAAATAAACGAATTGAAAAGCCAGCCGCATTTGGCCTCACTACCAACAATGGAGAGTTAACAACAGTATTTTAATGACAAAACCAGTAGAGTTAGCATGCCGTCAGTGTTGCTAATTATGCTAATGTAAGCTAACGTGTTAGCTAGCAGCAGATGGAAAGAGTAGTAGAGGACCATCATAGCAACAAGTGCAGTGGGACATTACAAATGTGGATACTTCATCTCCATGAAAAAGGAGGATGGGCTTCAACATCAAATAACATGAGTTAAATATATTTGACTGTCTCTGTGTCTGTCTCGGTTACTGGTCTCTTTCCTGCTGGTTAAATGTCTCTTCATAGTTCTTTACAATTGCTTTGGTCAATTTTCATTACAAAGCTGTCAAACAGCAACTAATTTTATCGCACTTTGGTAAAGTTAGACAGAAATTGGCAGATTTGCAAGATTCGCGGGTTTGCGGTTCAATAGATCTTAAAAGAAACGTGTTACTTACACAATAGGCAGCTCTATCTAACCGTAGTAAGGTAGACAACAAGCTACAACCCAGTTTTTATCTGAAAGAACCGTCTACATATGTGGATAAATACAATGCATCCCTGAGACGTTCTGCTTTCAGCCGAGCATCTAAGGACCGTCCACAAAGTGCAAAACCGAAAGTGGATACAAAGAAAAAAATTCAACAGCTTCACTGTTATTGAGCCTGGTGCTTCCAAATTTACTCCACACATCTAGGGCCCCCCTCTGAACACACTACACCTGCCACTTTTTGAAAATCTGGCTCAGCCTATTTTTGACAATTTTTTATTGTTGAAAAAGTTCAATACCGTCAATGCTATTGAGTCTAGCTCTTCCAAAATCTCTCCACACATCTAGGGCCTCCCTATCAACTTACTACACCCAGCATTTTTTGAAAATCTTGCTCAGCCTATTTTTGACGAATTTCTATTGTTAAAAAAATTCAATACCGTCAATGCTATTACGTCTAGCTTTTCCAAAATCTCTCTACACATCTAGGGCCTCCCTCTGAACATACTACACCTGCTATTTTTTGAAAAGCTGGCTCAGCCTATTTCTTAGGAATTTGTATTGGGTTGATAATTCAATACTGTCATTGTTATTGAGCCTAGTGCTTCCAAATATACTCCACACATCTAGGGTTTACCTGGCAACATACTACACCTGCTAATTTTTGAATAGCTGGCCCAGGCTATTTATAATATATTTTTTTTGGAAAAAATTCAATTCCTTCACTGTTATTGATTCTAGTGCTTCCCAAATCACTTTACACATACAAAGCCCCCTGCTGGTTGTACAACAGCACTTACTTTTTAAAAATAGGCACATCATTTTGGGGAATATTTTGGCGAAAAACCTTTTAATATACAGTATGTGTGGATTCAGTGTGGAACCTGCAAAAATTTGTTTCACACGCAGTGCCTTGGAGTGACAGCAGCACAAATGCCAAACAAAAAAATTACCCCTAGGGATTGTGTGTTGTGTAACAGCACTAGCTAAAGAGGCTGTAGGTGTGTTTGGGGTTTTGGTCTGGATAACTAAAGGATCCAAAATTTCAACTACTGAACTAATTTGTATTTAATGTGTTTTTCCATTATTCACATTATTAATACATATCTGAGATTATTTTCTGTGTGAAAAGTAACATTGTGGATGTGTTCATTATGAATGAATGTGATATTGATTTTATTTTGTTCTAATAATAATAATGTATACTTTATTTTTATAAAGTATTAATCCCATAGGGGGAAATTCCAATGTTTTCACTTGTTTGTTATTACAAACGGGTCAGAATTACACACACATATGCTCAGTACCTATACATGCACTAATTGAGAGATGAGTGAGGGGGCTGCCAATGGAAAGGCACCTCGAGCAGTCTGGGGTTGGGTGCCCAGGAGGTGAACTGGCACCTCTCCAGCTACTAGTCCACCACCATACTTTGGTCCATATGGGGACTTGAACCAGCAACCCTCCGGTTCCCAAACCAACTCCATACAGACTGAGTGTAGAAGTGTAGAAGTTTTGCAGACGTGACTCTTTGTTTATATGACATTTGGCAAAAAATATTCCCCAAAATGATGCATATATGCCTATTTTAAAAAGTAAGTGCTGTAGTACAACCAGCAGGGGGCTTTGTATGTGTGGAATAATTTGGGAAGCACTAGAATCAATAACAGTGAAGCTATTGATTTTTTTTCAATAAAAATATATTATAAATAGCCTGGGCCAGCTATTCAAAAATCAGCGGGTGTAATATGTTGACAGGTAAACCCTAGATGTGTGGAGTATATTTGGAAGCACTAGGCTCAATAACAATGACAGTATTGAATTATCAACCCAATACAAATTCCTAAGAAATAGGCTGAGCCAGATTTTCAAAAAGTGGCGGGTGTAGTAAGTTGATAGGGAGGCCCTAGATGTGTGGAGAGATTTTGGAAGAGCTAGACTCAATAGCATTGACGGTATTGAATTTCTTTTAACAATAAAAATTCATTAAAAATAGGCTGAGCCAGATTTTCAAAAAGTGGCGGGTGTAGTATGTTGATATGGAGGCACTAGATGTGTGGAGTAAATTTGGAAGCACCAGGCTCAATAACAGTGAAGCTGTTGAATTTTTTTCTTTGTATCCACTTTCGGTTTTGCATTTTGTAGACGGTCCCTAGATGCTCGGCTGAAAGCAGAACGCTCACAGGGATGCATTGTATTTATCCACATATGTAGACGGTTCTTTCAGATAAAAACTGGGTTGTAGCTTGTTGTCTACCTTACTACGGTTAGATAGAGCTGCCTATTGTGTAAGTAACACGTTTTTTTTTAAGATATATTGAACCGCAAACCCGCGAATCTTGCGAATCTGCCAATTTCTGTCTAACTTTACCGAAGTTTTTATTTATAGTTTTTTATTTTCAATATTCTGCAAATATCAATGAGAAAATGCCATTTTTTTCAGTTTTTGAAATGAGTAAACTGAGAATGAGAATTTGTGTGATTTATGAATATTTGCCTGTGCAAAAGGTCTGCTAGTGCTCAGCAGAATTCCGTCATTAATGGATTTTAAGTTATGTTGTATAATAAATCATTTGCACTAATAAATAGGCCTATGTGGTATACTGTAAGTTAGGGCTAGTAGGCTATTTATGTACACCAAATATATAGATAGGACTGTGTAAGTCATGTATTTGATGCATACAATGATACTTTTTGATGTGAATTTAAACGTTTAAATCTGTTAAAACTAAAGTTTTAATCTACTTTAGTATCTAATACTAATCAGTAAATGCAAGAGAGATATAAGAACAGCTCGTCCCTGTGTCTGGGCTATGTGGTTTAAATGGGCCAGAGCTACAGGAGGGCCTGACCTAACCTGCAAGATGTACTCTGGGCAAAAATGAGCTACAAGTACTGTTTTTGGTCATTTTGACCCTGAACCTGCTAGTGGAACTTGAGTATGCCAGCTGATCACCCAAACCAGTTGGGGCACCACGAATGTCTGCAGAAAGTTTGTGGCAGTCCATCTATTAGTTGTGGTATTTCATTCTAGAACAAAAGTGGTGGATCAGCAGACCAACTGACATTTCCATCCCTACAACAACACTGCCAGCATGGATCAAAATGCAGAAGTGACCTTAAGTCTTTTACCATTTCAGTTTTTTTCGTGCTTTTATTTTACCTCAAAAATATGTAATGAATCCAATTGCCCCAAAGTAATTGCAACATCTGGGGCCTTTTTTGTCCATTAGGGTCTGGGGCTCTTTGCCCTGTTGGTATCACCTCCGCTGATTAGTGAATTTTTAATTCCCCGCCATGCTTGCTTTTTTATTTTAGTTAAGAGAGCTGAACTCTTTTATTTATTTGCATAATTTACAAACCATCAAAGATTTGATTAGAATAAGCATCTTATTGATGGAGTGATTAAACTGCTTAGGCTGCAATGTTAGGCTACTTCCTGTTTCCTTACCCCCTCTTCACTTATCTTATTGCTCTTCAGAGAGAGAAAGTGGTCTGTTAATCTTAAATATCAACCCAAAGACTGTGGTTCAAGAGGACGTTGAGGGGCCCTGAAGGAGGCTTGTCTCATCTCTTCCCCTCTTCTGAGTCAGACTAATCCAATATAACTATGCTAATTAGATCATTCAAGTGTCTGCCACCCTGTCTGCGCCCCGCTAATGCATTACCAATACCTGCCTTAACTGTTAGGATGAAGAAATAGAAGAGATGACTGGTTTCTTTGATACATGTCAGGAGCTGCAGAAGATGAACGGGAGGAAGATGTTTTCTGGAATTTGATGTTGATGAAGGATGAAGATCAGAGTCATATGATGGCTGGGAACTTTGAAGTGAAGCCGAGGCTCGGTAGCAGTTCTACAGCTATCACAAAGTGAGTGTTCGTGGTATAGAGGCCTTTGTGAGAAGACTTAACGTTTTATGTCAGGATGAGACTCAGTGATCTGTCAGTGGTCTGTTGTTTCATTTTGAACTTCTTCTTTATTCATCTAGGAAGTGCTTTTGCTGTCTTTGCTCTGCACTGATCTGCTTTTTAAGCTCTGATTGATATGTGGTTTGAACTATCTAACACATAGTTTCCCCCCTTTTTTCCCCTTATGATTGGACAAATCATCTCCATCTCCTATCACATATTGTCTTATCAGCTTGTTCTGACTGTACATTGAAGCTATATCATCCAAATCCAAAACTTTGTTTCTTTTATAACTGCATCATTCCATCAAATGAAAATATTGTAGGTTTCTTAACTAGGGCTGCACGATATGAAAAAAATGTGATATGCGAGAACGTTGTGCTTTCAGTATTCTGCTAAAATACAACTAATTGCTTGTTGAATTTTAAAAAAAACGAAAGAAAATCATTTCCAACATTCTTTTATTCAACAAATTGAATTGAACATAAAATGACAGGTCATGACCGAAAGAACAAGATCCAGGGTACAAGCGGCCGAAATGGGTTTCCTCAGGAGGGTGGCTGGCGTCTCCCTTAGAGATAGGGTGAGAAGCTCAGTCATCCGTGAGGAGCTCAGAGCAGAGCCACTGCTCCTTTGCATTGAAAGGAGCCAGTTGAGGTGGTTTGGGCATCTGGTAAGGATGCCCCCTGGGCGCCTCCCTGGGGAGGTGTTCCAGGCACGTCCAGCTGGGAGGAGGCCTCGGGGAAGACCCAGGACTAGGTGGAGGGATTATATCTCCAACCTCGCCTGGGATCGCCTCGGGATCCCCCAGTCGGAGCTGGTTAATGTGGCTCGGGAAAGGGAAGTTTGGGGTCCCCTGCTGGAGCTGCTACCCCCGCGACCCGATACCGGATAAGCGGACGAAGATGGATGGATGGATGGATAAAATGACAGTTATATTTTAAAGTGTATTTGTCTACTGATATTTTCTTTCAACTAACTAAAAAAATCTCAGAGTGGCTTTTGCGACATGTCGCAGCCTTTCGCGATGTGTTTATTGCGCAAAACGATATATTGTGCATCCCTATTTCTTAACGCATAATTTCATACTAGGGATGTAACCTATAAAAAATTAAATTTAACCTCATGGTTACAGTGACCAAAATTATCACGGGTTTCGGTATTATCACAGTATTTTTAAAAGTGTGTTTATTATGTTCAGAAAGCACTGATAGGCCTACACAAGCTGAAATAGTTTCAAAAAGTGTAACAGTGTTTATTAAATTACAAAAATATAGGCAATAGGCTGGTAAAAACTATTGAAAACTGGCTACTGAAACACTGGCCCGCTGTAGGGCGTCCGGTAAGAACTTGACCCAGAGATGTCTGACTTTGAGATCCAGGAAGATTTATTTACAACTCGAACATGAAGTTAACTATGAAGTTGTATTTGACGTTACATGTGAAGTTGGATGTGGTTCTGAAATATAAGAAAATATATTTTTGCACCCAACACTTTTGAAATTTACAGCTATATTTTGATATCTTTGCGGGAACACCACCTTCACCTGCCATTTTTATCAGCTCGCTTTCGGGTGTGAACTTTCCACGAAGCTTGCGCAGAGATCAACTGGGTTATAGGTTGCCAGGTTGAGGTGACAAACGGGTTGAAAATTGTATATGGTGTGTGGATTGGTGAATAGGATGCATTTCATACAAGATCTGGCAACTGGTCAACATTAGACAAACTTATTGGTCCGATTATTTATAAAGGAGTTTGGGCCATGCAAATTACGTGAGTTTAGGGCTAAAAAACGGGAGAAACCCGGGAAAAACGGGAGTGTTGGCAGCTATGATTAAGAGTAAAATCAACATTGCTATTATTCTCCACAACAGTGGAGTGGAATTATAAAGTACCACAAAATGAAAATACTCAGTAAAGTAAAATTACCTGAAAATTGTACTTACTGTAAGTACAGTACTTGGTGGTATGTACATAACATGTTATTGTTATTATTAGTAATATCTCTTTGTGCTGCTGCCAGCAGGTGGCAATGGTGTCTAGGCAACAGTTCTCAGGTAACATACAGCTGATGAGTGTTTTACTTTATTCAACCCACACACACACACACACACACACACACACACACACACACACACACACACACACACACACACACACACACACACACACACACACACACTCTGCTTGCTTGTCGTCAGGTATCAGGTGACACACACACTTGAGGGAGTGTCACCACAACACCTGAGAAGCTGAGAAACCCGCTCAGACGCTGCTGCGCTCAGAGTAATAACGTAATACTTGTATTGACCTTTTTAAAATATAGTCACAATAATAATAATGTTAAAATTATATCAGAGAGGAGTAGAATCAAAAAGGGGTTTGTTTTTCTCCAACACATTTTAGAGAAACCGTAGGTTTATATATATACAAATTTATTTGGCAGGATTCAGTTGTTACATTCATGTTGGTCAATGGGATGTCCTCTTGTATTCACTTGTCTTTCTGGAATCCAAGTTGACATGTAGCTTCTTTTGTCTGACTAACAATCCAAAACCTAAATCTTTTCAGTTTATTAATATGGAAGAAACCAGAAAATATTCACATTACACACATAAAGCCTTGAACCAGTCATTAATGATGATGATTGATTTTGACAAATAACTAGCTCTAGAAGGCTGTCTTATCTTGTCGTTTTTACCTGGCAGCATATTAGACTATTCAGTCTGATAAAACAGAAATAAATGCACAGAGCAAGTTGTTTTTTCACATATGAAACATAAAGTTAGTTGGTTGCAGTATTTGGAGAAAACCTCCCTTAACAAGGTAAACTTTAGGCCTCTTTGGTATTGCTATTTGGTACACAAATTTACTCTTGGATAATTGAAGTGACTGATTTGCGGTTGCAGTTTCCTTGGGTTTTTTAAATTACATCTGTTATTGATCTGTAAAGTATACACAGGTGTATGAGATTACTTGTTGGTATGAATTAGAGTGACTAGTGTATAACATTATTCACATCACTCCTGTTGACCAGCCCCATGAAAAGCTGAATGTCCGTTACTCTGTGAAAAAAGGACAACAGAGTTAATCTCACCCACTCAGGCTTACCTGCTGTCGCCGGGCGAATGCTACAGCGAACATACTGATTGGCTATCAGCCTCTGACTCCATTGTTGTGGCCGTGCTTCTGTTGTCTCATACCTCAGCAGCTGTAATGAGAGAGGGGAGGCAGGAAGGTGGGGGAGGCCTTTCCCCCCTCCTGTAGGGAAGCTGTTGAGCTTAATGTTTAATAAGCCACTGGACACAGAAGGAAACTTGATCCTCTCCAGAGAGGCCGGTGTGTGTGTGTGTGTGTGTGTGTGTGTGTGTGTGTTTTTTGTGTTTGTGTATTTGTGTGTATGCGCCCTCTCCGTGCATTTGTTGTGTGAGTATCCAAGCGTGCTGCATTATTCTCTGGTCAATGTGTGAATCAGATGCACTGTGTTGATTGGGCTCCGTTGTAATCGACTCCTTATTCAACTCAAGGCCGGCTAGGATTTCTGCTCAGAGCCCAGCCTTTGACAAAACAGGAAGACTCCTTTTTCTTTTTGTCTTTTTAAAGCTTTAGTGCGTAACCTTTTTATATTAATGAACATCCGTCACATTCAAGCCATTGCCAAATGAGTTGCTACAAAGCTAATTAAGACTACCAGCTCCACACAACTCTCTATTTCTCAGTACGGCTATGTTCAGAAACTGGTGTCATCAGGCAACTTTCACGCGCAGAAACTGAAGATACTGAACTAAAGATAATGACCTCTTTTGAAGAGCCCAAGGAGGACACTTTGAAGAGTGTCCTCCTTGGCTACTAGCAACTGTGTGGAGTAGGGGTGGGGGGTGGTGCACGATCACGGAAGGCTTGTATCATGTGGACGTGCCATTACTTAGAATTCCTCACGGGGGGGACAGAAACTACACACTATAGCTTTAATGCTCTGTTGATCAAGATTTTTACTAACATAAAATGAAATGAATGAATGTATAATGTGAAAGCTAGAGTAACAGGCAATTATTACCAACTCTACAGCTCTACACAGCTTTTTTTGTTTTTAGCCTCCTTAGCTTGTTTATTTGGTTTTACTGCACATATGCAGAATTATTTAGATCTATATCTGGATTAGAAAAAAATGCAAGAAATGCACGTTAATGAGATACGTGAATTCAGAAACAGAATCTGGATCTGGTCTGGTTCACATTCTGATTGGATCTAAGCCAGGTGTTTATGACATCTGTACAGTTTGACCAAATCTTAAAGGGGAAACAAATCCGTCCAACAAGGGGAAATGTCACCTAACTCTGCCTCTTATTTACACTTCAAGTCATTTCAAGTGTCTTGTAAAAAGATGACATTTAATGCACTTTCATTTACATTTAGCCACATATAAGCTTCTCTGTTTGCCAGATCATGGATCTGAGTGCAGCTGCAGGTTGACTCATCGTGTTAATTGTTTTTCCATTCATCACAGCACCTCTGCAACCTTTTACTTTATATCTTATAAAAACCTTTTTTATTGTTTTATCCCAACAGTGGAATAACCCTCTCACTCCAGTTGAAAGACATGTACTTCCCCTCTCCTGTCGTAGGATCAAACGTAGCTGTCATCCTTCTCCCCTGAATCATATCCCGTCCATTGCATCCTTCCCTCCTTTATTTGGTCTTTATTCCGCTTCAGTTTCTCCGCATTAGTCCTCTTTAGCATCAGCATACGTAATAGCTAAATGTAACACCATACTGCTTTTAGTTAAATACAGTACCTCAAACGCAGCATTAATCCAGTGTTTCCTCTATATTTGTGTTTCTTATCAAAAATAAACTATAAAAGGCAAAGAACGTTAAGTTAATGCTTCATCAGCAGATTGAATTGCTCAGTAGTCATCACCGAAATATGACCTAAATATGGAACTTTATTCACCTGACAACAGGTGGTCTTATGCTGATGTAACCCCTGGCTCTGTTCAAAAAAGTATCTTTGGTGTCCAATCTTTTTCACTCCCTGCTGAGTCAGACTGTGAGATATAGTTGAATAAATAAAGAGATATTAGAGTGTACTCAGTTCTGCATTTCTGCTGCTTTCAGTAATCTGCTAAAATACAACAAACTGCTTGTTGAGTTTAAAACAAATTAAATCATTTCCAACATTCTTTTATTGAACAAATTGAACATTGAATTGAATATAAAAGGCAGAACTAAAAAAAGAAATATCAGTTACACTTTAAACTGCAGTTTTCTGCTGATATTTTCTTTCAACTAACACAAAAAATCTCGGAGTGTCTTTTGCGACATGTCACAGCCTTTCGCGATATTGTTATGCGGCAGCTGATATCGCCATGACGATATAAAAAACAATACATTGTGCAGCCCTAGGTGCAGCCCTAGTTAGGCGTGGGCCGGTTACTGGTTTTAAGGTATATAAAAAAATGTCCCGGTTTTAAAAACCACTAAAACATTTTGGCATACCGTTCCTAAGGTATGACATGTTTTTTGAGTGGTCAAGGACAGAAAGTGCAGTTTAAAAATCCCTCTCCCTGCCAGTGTGCAGTGTGTTTTGAAAATCAAATACATTGTGTTCAATGGAAAAAGAGTTGTTGTATTTCACCCAGACATTTGAAAATAATACATTTTAAAGCTGTATAGCAATAATACAGCATTACCGTGAAACCGTGATAATTTAGCTGAAGTCACACCGTCAAAATCTCATACCGGCCCATTCCTAGCCCTAGTCTGAACTGCTCCCCCTCCCAGCCTCAGAGCAGCCAGCGGGTCACACACACACGCACGGCTCTGCCTCCACAGCTGTGTGCAGCCGAGCAGCTGGACGCACACTGACGCTACAGTTGTGGGCACCAGCCAGTTAAGCGTCCATATCAACCACATGGTGTTTGACTGGCGGTAATAATGCAGCTTTTACTCATCAACGGTCACACTGAATGGCTATTCTGCTGAGGTCACGCGTCCCCTGTTGGCTGAAGCCGCTGGTCTGCCTCCTGTCCTGGGACTCGGGTAGAGTTACGGGGCAGCTTAAGCCTCTGATCTATTATTCATCTACTCATGTCAGATATTACAGGGGAACAGGGTGATGTGGGGAGGGGGGTGACATGCACTGCTGCTTCCCAGGGTCAGGAAGTGGACACAAACAGACTGGCAAGTGAGCAGGCTGGCAACCAGAAAGACAAACAGACAAGCCAGGCAGGGACTGTAGGGCTCTGTCCATTACTACGCATCTGTCACCATGTCCCCGAAAACACTGTCGTCCCTCTTCTACAAACGTCCCATCTGTTTCCCTGTTGTTGCTTTCAGTATAAATTTAAGTAAAAACTGGATTATTGTAATGCTCTATATGTTGGTCTCAATCTCGTGCCTTCAACTTGTGCAAAAGGTGGCTGCTCACTTTTTAACAAATACCTCTAGACATGCACGTATTACCCCCGTTCTCTACACCCTCCATTGGCTCTTGGTGCGTTTTAGAATCGATTTTAATGTTTGTTTTCGAGGCCATACATGGCCTGGCCCGGAGTATTTGTCCGAGATTTTAACCGTTTGCAAGCACAAGTCATTACGGCTATCCAATCAACTGGTTCAACAAGGTATAAACTGTGGGGTGATCGCACCTTTGCAGTTGCTGCCCCAGAACCCCCTGACCTTCACACTACTACAGACCTAGTTTTTTTACATTCAAACTCAAAACTTATTTATTTAGAATGGTTTTTAATGCTCCTCCTGTTTTATGTAACCTTTTCTAATTTTAATGTATTCTGTTTTATTCTTGGTCCTTGATGTAAAGGACTTTGTATACCAGCTGGTTGCTGTAAAGCGCTATACATGATTGATTGATTGAAACTTAAGTGGCTGTAAACTTCACTCTAAGTTCTTTAAAAACCTAACGGCAGAAGACTGTATAACCAAAACTTTAACATATTAAAGACAAGTGTAATTTCTCCGTGCTAGAGGTCTGGTGGGTTAACTTGAGTCGAGCTCAGATTCGGACTAGGTCCAAGTTACATTCAGTCTAATTGGGTTGGATAGGATCCCAATGTATTGCTGTAGATCTCAGGTCTGTGTGTCAATATGTCTAATACTCGAATAGATGTGAGTGGCTTCTGTATCAGTACTGATCACGTTGTGGTTTTTTTCTTTTCGTGACAAAACAAAGAACTGTGAAATGCTGGACACATGTATAGCTGGTTATTTACTTGTGGTTAGGGTTGGGTACCGAAACCCGGTTCCACTATGGAACCGGTTCCTACGCAAACGGTAGTATTCGGACTGGATTAGAACGCAAATTTCGGTTCCTCATTTCGGTTCCGACTGAAATATTTTCCCTCTGTCGCTCGGACAGCGGCAGATTCTTCTCTTCTTTCTCCCTTTTCTGCCGAGTGGCACACGTGCCCGCTCGCGGTGTGAATTTGCGTGTCTGCGCTATTCTCGGACATGGACTCTACAATCACTGCAGCTTTTTGTACACGCTCCGAACCGGATATAAAAATATCACACTTTCTCTGTAGTCTACCGTTAGCTAGCTACCGTTAATGTAGGCTACTTAAAAATGGCATATTTTCCCTCTGGGCTCACCATAACGGACGTAAAAGCATATTAACCATTCACTGAACGTGATCGCTAGTAAACATATTACACTTGCTCTGCTGGTCTATCGTTCAGGACAAGACCCTGTAGCCTGGTGGTTGGGGAGGCGGGACAGCCTAATTGTCTGCCCTTTCAAACTCATACCTGTGTGTCCAGGCCTCTTCGACACCATCTGTGAGAGTTTTCTCCTGTGCAGGACATGCCATAAGTCAGGAGAGGTGTAGTATCTTGCCAGAGAAGGCAAATATGGTCATTTTTCTGCAAAAGAACTGCTAAAGTTTGAAGCTGGTTGGCATACCAACTCAACATTTATTTTGTTGTTACTTGTTAATAGTGTAACTGTTATTTGTTAAATTATGGTAGTTGTGTGTTATGTGACTTAGGTTTACTTATTATATATTTAAGTACTTTAAAACGCTAATATATTGTTCAAGTTAAATCATTTTCAATTTAAAAATAAACTCCATTAAAAAAAAGCCTTTTTATGTCATTTTTCAGTTTTTCAAGAATCGGTTTAGTAATCGGTTAGGAATCGGAATAATTTTAAAAGTACCGGTTCGGCATCAGAATCGTAAAAATCCAAACGGTACCCAACCCTACTTGTGGTGCATGATGCCACTGCAGGTGTTCTTTATCGGGTCCAATTATCCTGCATTTATTTACGCAATTATTTGGTTTTTGTCCATTTCGGATCGAGTCTTACTTTTTTGATCCGTAAAGATTTCTGCACAGCTTTCACAGAAATACGTCGCAGGCTCCAAAGTGAATGTGGGGAGACCTGCGACAAAACTAGTTGTCTGAAAAGTTGCAAAAAAACTTGACCTAGTGAAGTACTGTACATATTTGTATGTCTTGTTGGTGTGTATTGATTCACTTTGAGTTTGCCTAAATGTAACACCTCTGCAGAACAGTGAACAACTTAGTTGTGTTGGTAAGTAGCAAGTTTCTAAATCTTTGCTAATACACTCGAGGGACGACTGTGAAGGCTTTAAGTTGTCTGGCAATAACTGAAATGGTAAGGGCCTATCGTGGCTCCTACCTAATAATAAGGAGCTCTTATATAGGTGCCCTGTCTCAAAATCTAGTTTTAATACCAATACTATTTTAGTCGATAATATTCTAATATGATGCACTTGAACACTAAACCTGGAGTAGTAGTGGGATACAATTCTAGTACTGCTTGGTTTCTGGGACTTTGGGTCAAAAAGGGCCCACATGTCATTTTTGCACAAGGGCTTCTATTTGATTAATCTGATCCTAGTTACACCACATCTTTCAAATGTAGTCAAAAGTACATGCAATGACATGTTTCTGCAGGGTAGATGATTGTAATAAAAAAATAAATGCATTTTGCCA
>CM042333.1:3662500-3725000 GCA_023566125.1 Zingel zingel
TGTCCCACTGTTGGTCTCTGTAATTAGGATCTGAGAGGGTAATGGCGCTGTGCTCGACGGAGCACCAACTTTGTCGTTTCACTTTGTGCGGTTCAAAAACAGCAGTTCATCATTTAAAAAAGGCAATAAGTCAAAGTCTGTTCACACTGTCTTGGCATTTTAATTAAACCACTTGAATTCCATGTAGTTTTCCATCTCAGATGTCATCTATGAGTTATATTTGAAGGCAGCATCATAACAAACATAATTTGTATACAGAACTAATATCTTATCTAGCATTGTTGCTTTGGTCATGTCAGGATATGAAATTGTGTGAATTTTTAAGATGAAATCAAATCTATCTTAAACATTGGACTTTGGCTGACATGGGATCTTGTCTACTTCCATATTATAGTATAAGTGTGATATTCTCAGTTAGTATTACCTAAATGATATGTAGCTAACTGGTATTCACAGGTTAGAAAAATGGTAATTGAAATAATTTAATATATAACATGAATCCACACTTTAGCCTTATTTGCATGGGACTAGTATTACCTGGTGACCCCATCATATGATTTAGAAATGAACCCCCATGTCTGTGTTTCATGCGGCACATTCACACCGGATTAGCAAAGTCTGTATTTTACTCGAATTTGCTGACATTATCCCCTGGATATGATGTAAAGGCACTGTCAAAACTTTCATTTAGAATTACCAACACAGCCAATACATCCTCAAATCACAGAGATGCCGATTCACACAGTACTAATTTTAGTTGTTTTTACTAAATGGCAGATTCACATGGGATTAAAGCTTTAGTGCGTAACTTTTTGATATTAATAAACATCCGTTACATTCAGGCCATTGCCAAATGAGTTGCTACAAAGCTAATTAAGACTATCAGCTCCACACAACTCTCTCTGTATTTCTCAGTATGGCTATGTTCAGAAGATTGTGGCGTCCAGTGACTTTCCCCCGCAGGAGCTCGACTAAGATAATGACCTCTTCTGAAGAGCCCATCATGTTTTTTTAATCCTCCGTGTCCTCCTTGGCTACTAGTACCTGCGTGGAGTAGGGGTGGGGGGTGGTGCACGATCACGGAAGGCTTGTATTATGTGGACGCACTGACAGTGTTGTTGTCATTACGTAGAATTCCTCATGGGGGAGACAGAAACTACACACTATAGCTTTGAGACCACAGACCTACGTTATTATTACAAATTACTAGAGATCCCCAAACCTTTGCTTGTAGTTTTAATTTTTTTATTTATTATTTGGGTTTTCTGATGTGCTCATCCATCTGAAAGGATGCAGTAAGGGTAATAGCTCATCTCCTGCATTTCTTATCTCCTGTTACTCCCGGTGTTCTTCCTGGAAGCGTTCTAATCTAATCTTCAGGTGAACCGTCTTTTCTGGGTAGCCACTCACACACCTTAAATAAGTCACCTCTTCTTTGTAAACAAGTCCCTGTTTTTTTTCTTTTTAAAAACTATAGGTAATTTTATTCCTGGAGGATTTGGTGGTGGGTGACATCATGCATGTGTCACTCTGGGTGTTAATCAGAACGGTTTGTACCACAGCGCTCCCTTCTCCTCCTCCTCCTCAGCCTCGTGGCAGGTGCTTATCAGGCCCGCCAGCCGGACCACTCCTTTGGCTCGGAACCGGGCCGGCCGGTGTTGGATAACGTGGCCCACTCCCATTTTCAACACCGCATTGTTTTGCCTGGCAGTGCGCGCCGCCAGATTGAAATCTTGCCGGAGAAAGTGTCATTTCCTTAAGCTAAACCCACCCGAGTGCGGCCCGCTGCAACCTTCCTCAGAGAGCTGGGGGGAACGTACATTTCTAGGCCGTCCATCACTCAGTGCAACACAAAACGGCCGTGTATTAACAATGCCACAGCACCGTCTTAAGATCCTGACCAGCGATAAACACACATGCACACACCCATGAACACATGTAGTCTCACAGCCTTGGCTTTTTCACCTTCAGCTCCCACAATTTCTCAAAGTGTTGTGTTGCAGTTTTACTCTAAGTGAAAACGACTTTCATGTTTTTTGGGGGGGTTCCTGTTGGAGAGGGAGTGAGTGTGAGAGGGGAAAGCCAGAGGGAAACAGGGAACAAGGGAACCTAAATGCATTTGGAAGTAAAATTAAAGAACAAACAATGTAATTTAAATGCAATGTACATTTACAGTGTAAAAAAAGACTTTCTGAGGTTGCCAGCTGAGTCGAAATGAGTGTTGGCATATTCAGCTGGATTCTGAAACAAATGTGCACCCATTGAGGACCAAATGTGTGCTGGCTTAGGCCCATATATGGCTACTGGATTTGTTGAGGTTGTGAGGGTGTGAACTTGGGCCAGTTTGGGCTGAAAATCAGCTAAGGTTAGAAGTAATCAGGCCGGTGTTGGTGCCGGCAACCGGATCTAACCAGTGCACTTGATGACTGATGTTGTTTATCTGTTGTCTGGCAGCTTGTGCTGGGTTTAGGCTTTGCCTTGTCGTCCTACCAGTCATGGGTTGTTTCGACTTCTGTGCCTCTACACATTTAATAACACTCAAAAACATTATCTTCAGTGTGTAATTTTGTAATCATTTTGGCTATATACCCCTTAATTTTTTCTTTGCCTGCACTGACTCTTTTCATTATTTCTTTACGTAAACCAAAAAGAGATACAAGGTTTTCGCCATACAGTAAAACTAATCTCTACTTTTTTTCATTGGTGTCCAAAGATGGCAGTAGATTCCCTCCCCGGTCCATGATTGGAGAGCATCTCAGCAGCAACTTGACACTATCCAAACTACAGCGATGCCGTGATCCCACCGTTACTTACTCCATACAAACTACACATGCTCTAAAAGTTAAAACACAATTTTCGTATCTAGAGCCAGTAAAACGTATGAGATGCTACATCCATGCTCACACAATTCCATGGCCTCTTAGTTTTCAGAGTCACAAAAGGTAGGTATAGACCTTTATGTGCAGGTCCCCTCCCTCTGAAGAGACATTTTAACAGGCTTATGTGACTAATGGATGTAGTGGGATCTAATTTAAAGCAGGGAGGGTATCAAATCCACAGCTGCACAAAGACATTAAAGGAAGTCCTCCGGGAGGCCACAGAGTTTAGATACCTGCCGCCCCTCGTGGGACGCCTAGTCGTTCATTATGTCGTATAAAAACCAGAGCACAGAAAAAAGAAAATACAGTATTCTGTGCCTCTAATGTGCCTGTAATTAATAGAACGATACACAAACGTTTGTAGTCTGGATCGTCATCACGTATCATGTCACAGACAGGAAGTGTTGGGGTGTGTGTTGTTTTTGATGTGTGCTTGGGTAGATTATGGCCCTCAAAGAGAGGAGAGCTTAAGAGGAATCCTTTAGGAAAATAATGGTGCCATGCTGAGCTTATTTTTGGCATGCCTTATTACTCTAAACAATCCAAGCTATCCAGCTTGTTTTACACTAGCATTTCATCTAAATAATTGTATATAATTGTTAGCTTGTAACACAAAACAAGCACTATCCTTTTGTTTAGCTTTATTACAAAAAGCATTCAAGATGAAAGGTAAGCAAAGCAATTAATTATCTTAAATAACCAGAGTCTTAATACAGAGTTTGCCAGATTTGTTTCAATTCCGATTCAATCCTGGGTCCTCCAACTCGCAAAGTTGAGAGTCCAGAGTCCAAACTTCAACGCAGTGTGGCTAAATTATCAGTTGGGACAGCAGCAGCTCAGCCGGGCTCTGATGATACATATAGTTTGATTATGTCAAACAAATTGTTTCAACAACCTTTTGTACTGAAGTACAACAATAGCACAGAAACAGTGCTATTGTATGTTACTGTAAATGCCCAATGAAGACATTTTCCTTTTAACTTTATTTTCAGCCCAACTGCTCTGACCAGCAAGAAATATTAGATTTTGACTTTGAGACTAAATGTGTTCTTCCAAAAAGATATCTTAACTTTAAAAGGCTGCTGAAACATTAGTGCCATCAACAAAATGAGCACTGGTCTTGCCAAAAAAGTTCCAGCAGGGCCAGCTACCGTGATAATATATAAAAAATGGAAAGAGTTCACTTTTTGTCCAAAAAATATCAAAATTCAATTGAAGCCTTTTACACACACACATTTATTTTTCGGATCAAGGTTGATTTTTTCTGAGCTTTCACACTGCAAATAAAGCCATCAATCTATCATGTTGTGTTGTATACTTATGAGGATTATAAAACAATAATATAGCTCTGTTATATTTAGGATAGACCTTCCTCCACAGCGCAGCGGAAGAAGGTCTGGCTAGTCCACACAGCATTCTGGGATGGGAGAAAAAAGTGCTCTGGTTTATTGACATTTCTTTAAACCAATCACAATCGTCATGGGTGGTGCTAAGCACCGGACGGAGCAATGGTGCCTCTGCTAAATAGCCTCAGGAAGGAACTTGTTTTGGTGGAACATGTGTACGTTCAAAAGTAGTTTTAGTCTTAATCTGTTTTTTGTGATTTGTGTGAACTCACCTTTTGATGCATGCCAGCTGATTTGAAACCTCTTTAATTTCGAGAGATCTGCAGGCCTCCACACGCTGGTGACTGCACCTGCATTATCCCCTTCATGTAGTGTTTTTGTCCCAGGGACCATGAACTGACCCAGGATCTCACATATGAAAATCTAACTCTGATCAGAATTGAATGTTGAAACTTCACATAATAATAAGACATGTCTTTTGTTTCATTCTGGTATTTTCAAATTTTGCTTTGATTGGCAGAATATTTGTTGACATGTTGGATATAAAACCGTAATGAATTCTTGCAAAATAACAGCATGGCCCCAGGGGAACAACAATTTAGTATAAAGTTTATTAAACAAACAGACCTAATCATTTGCAAGATAACTGTCTTTTAAAAAATAAAATATATTATTATTATTATTATTATTAAGTTTTCCTATGTTCCAGTATTGGCTGACACATTTCAGATGTACATGTCTCATCTATGGAATGTAACATTTAAGTACATTTACTCAAGTACTGTACTTAAGTACAAATTTGAGGTACTTGTTCTTTTCTCTTCATGACACTTTCTACTTCTACTCCGCTACATTTCAGAGAGAAATATTGTACTTTTTTACTCCACTACATTAATCTGACAGCATTAGTTACTTTACACATTAAGATTTTTACACACAAAACACATGTAGTTTATAAAATCTGATGTTTTATTATAAATTAAACTAGCCAACAATATAACGGCCTACAAGTCAAACTGAAATGATTAGACCATTAAACACACAACTGTTCCAGTTTCTAAAATGTGAGGATTTTTCTTCACTTTAATACTTTTAAGTACATTTTCCTGATGATACTTTTAGTTAAGTAACATTTTCAAGTGCAGTATTAGTACTGATACTGAACTAAAGGACCTGAATACTTCTTCCACCACTGGTCTGAATAGATATTTACTTATTTGTTTTTCGAATATTCCATAACTAAAACAGTTCTTTAAATTAGCTAAGATTAAACGAGAAGAGGTTCATGTTTCTTTTTTTCCCTTTTTAAGTTGTGTGTATTTGTACTTACAAATACAATGTTTGGTTATATTGTCCTATTTTCCTTCATCTTTCCTTCTGCAACTTCTCAAAGTATTACAATCCAGAACTACTACTACTACTACCTAGACTCTACCTTTTCACAATGATTAGCTCATTACAGAACGTCATGTGAATTAAAAAATGGTAGAAGCAATGTGCTCAGGGCACACATTTAATGAATGCCTGATAGCTGTAATACATAGTGTGATGATACTTCACATCTTACTGATAAAACATGTTTATCTTAAACTACAATCTGCATTCAGGACTTGTAATGGATTATTTCCCACTGTGGCATTTAGAGCTGTACCAATTCAAAATGTTGCCATACAATTAATTCTCTCATGAATAATTGCGATTAACAATATAGTTGTCTCTTTCAGTCAAATTTAAAAAATATTTATTTATTACTTTTTTCATGGTACATATTTAGTTTATTCTGTATATCAGTTATGTGACCCAGATAATGTAGTAAGGCTTAGTTTACTTCATAGGCTGATGAAGTAAACTAAGCCTCTTAATTAACATAAAACAAATTTCTAACTGTATCCCTCTTGTCATTTTTGTTGCTATTAACTTGTTGGCTCAAGTGCCAACAACTTACAATTGAAATAATACAAATATACAGTCTGACCAATAATCACTTATATAATTACAATTTGGCGCATCTAAACAAAATCAAAGATTACCAGTCATACGCCTCATACGCTAATGTTAGAAATGAATTGCAGTTAAACACGAAACTGTGATTATGTAAAAAATGTATTATTACGTAATTGTTACAGGCCTAGTGGCATTGCAGCAGTATTTGCATATATAGTCCAGTACATAACATTAGCATTGTCAGAGTATCATGATTTGCATATAGTGATGAGCTTCTGCTGTAACAGTAATTGGCATGGATTTCTTTGCATGTGAGTGCCTGTGTTTTGTGATGCGTGGCATGTTGTTTAGTGCAGTGATTTGTGGGCGAGCAGTTATTGCTTTATGCCTTAATTGCAGCTTGATGAGCATTTAAATAAAAAGCTGTTGGAAATCAAGAAGTGAGAAAGGAAAGTTAAGAATATTTTTGTTTCTTGAATGATTTAACAATAAATCCAAAAATGAAAATGTGGATATGATGTTTGATTCAAGAACATTTTGAAACCAGTTTGATAAAAAAAAAAAAAAAAAAAAAAAAGGAGTACATAATCTCATCCTAGTGGAAAATTTGCTATAATTGGTTTGAAATTAAATCAAACCGGTCAATTAAAGTGCTACCACAGGCACAGCAGCGCTGAAAGGACTCCCTTAAGGCTCTGACACATCAACCCGACGGCCGACTGTCGGCAGAAAAGGCAGTCGGACTGATCAGTCGGCTCCCGTTTATCAAAAAAGTGCCTCGGAACACACTGAAGCGCTGCCGTCTTGAGCGTACGATCTGCGCGTGCACAAGACGTAATACGTCTCCATAACAGCAGGCGGTGCTAATCTGTATTGTCGCCCAAAAAATAAATAAATTAATAAGTCTATGGTAAACACAGAGCACGCTGTTGTCTGTCATTGTTTTCATCAGAGAGTGTTGATAGTAGTCAAGAAGGGTCGTCGTTGTCATTAGTCGCTGAACGGAAGAAAATACGATGGCTAGTAATAAGAAGAAACTGGCGTTGTCAGCTCATAAGAAGAAACTGGCGTTGTCAGCTCTCGGGCTTCTTCTTGTGGAAGAAGCACTGATTCGCTAGTCAAGGGCTAGCACTCCACCAATCAGCTTGGTCATTGAGTCCGACTGCCCACTGGCCGATTCAACAAGTCAAATCGGCCAAAATGGATGCCGATGGCTCCTCCGACTGACGACGGCACGGAACACACCGAACAGACTCGAGTCACCGACCTCGCCAGACTGTTCGACGGCCGATAATCGGGTTGGTGTGTCAGAGCCTTAAGATATGCATATATAGTACAGTACATAGGGCTGGGTAATATGGAAAAAAATCACAGTCCTTTTGACCAAATACATCAATGTCGATATTGCGGCGATATTGAAGGGTTGACTATTGGTGCTTTCACAAAATATTAACACTATGAGAGTTTTGATAAATAATCACCAATAATGTGGACATAATGAATAAGTGGGTTAAAGCAAATAATAAAACAGCTAGTAGCTCTGGCCGTAAGTTCAGAAAATGACATCACTTTACTGTTATGCAGCCTTTAAAACAAGGAAGATGACACTTAACAATATCCAAAATGTAAGATGATATCTAGCCTCAGTAGCTTTGTCAGAGTATAATGATTTGCATATAGTGATTAGCTCCTGCTGTAACAGTAATTGGCATGGGTTTCTTTGCATGTGAGTGCCTGTGTTTGGTGATGCGTGCGTGCAGTTTAGTGCAGTGATATGTGGGCGAGCATTGCCTGTTTTAATTGCCCTGCTGCGGCTGCTGCTGCTGTAGAAAGAGACACGCCCAGCCCTTCCCTCTGCGCTAGGATATTTTCACAGGAGGTGGGCACCTGCCTTAGCTTCCTCCCTGATTGTTTCCAGGACGGGGGGCCTCTATAGTCCTGACATTTTTTGCGCTGAGGTAACGTTTCCTTGCATTATGGTCGCAGAATAGCTCCCCTTGTCTATTGTGCTACACGTTAAGACTCCTTACGGATTCATGAAACAGTGATGGGGGGAAAGTGGAGGAGATTCCGGGGAATTCCAGCGGCATTCCTATTAGATTGTCTTCCTCACTCTTTTTCTTTTTTTTTCTCAGCATAATCAGTGCAGCTCTGTTGTGTCAAGGTCATGTCAGAGCTTTGTGCTTGACATATAAGATCACAAAGAACTTGCATTCAAATTGATAAAAATCAAAATAAACGGTGATTGGAAACCTAGAAGTGAGAAAGGAAATTTAAGGGTATTTCTGTTTCCTGAATGATTAAACAATCAATGCAAAAATGTGAATATAAGGTTTGATTCGTGAACATTTCCACAGGCAGTTTGATTTAAAAAAAGAAAAAAAGGATCTCATCCTAGCGGAATTTGAAATTAAATCAAATCATTCAATTAAAGTGCTACCACAGGCACGGCAGTACTGAAAGGACTCCTTATGCTAAGATCAGACTACACAAATTCAGCCCGTTTTTGACCCGACAGACACTTCGCAGACAAATGTTCAAAGTCATGCCCGATAATGAGGGTCAGGATCAACAAATATGTTTCTTTACCTCTTGTAGTGTGACATAATCAAAAATCAGCGATCTCACGTCTGGGACGCTTCACGACGCAGAAAGTCTAGCATGTCAGAATTTTACGACGTGTTCCTTTACATTGACCAATAGGAAGAGAGAGTGCTCCCTGCCTCTCTGGCATACATATGTAAGCATGGCGAAAAAGGAGATGCTACTGTTGCTGTCTGGAGGAGGAAAGATACACACAGTGCCCATTAGGGTTGGGTACCTTTCGCATCCGAACCAATACCACTACCAATACCGGTACCTGGAATTCGGTTCCCGGTACCCAACGGTAATTTTTTCGGTACTTTCCCTCTGTAATTACAAAAAAATTATTTCAGTTCTAAAATAATTCCAAACCTATTTACTTAGAACATTGTTATTTATTTAGAATATTTTACACTGACTGAAATTAAACAAAAACAAAAATAAAACCCCTCCCTCTCTCCTCCTAAACCCGTCCCTACGACCTATTAAATTCAATAATTATTTCTTACTCATTGTAACTTTTATTCTTGTATTTGTATATTATTCTTTTTTTTTAGCCTGTTTTATTGTCATCATGAGCGTTTTTAATTGCTCTTTAATGTTTCATGTAAAGCACTTTGAATTGCCTTGTAGAAAGGTGCTGTAGAAATAAAGTTGCCTTGCCTTGCAACCTCAGTCAGTCAGTCCCCAGGGCACAGAAACCACCATTGTGCCTGCTCGTCTCAGAGGAAGTGTAATGTCAACAGCTCCGCGACTGCTTTCGGCTCGCCACTAATATCATATCAGGGTGAAAGGTGTTTGCGTGAAGTTTAGAAAAACTGTAACCACACTTGAAACCGCTTTATCGGCATCGCTGTGACTCTCTGTGAATTCAACAAAACTGCAGAGCCAACGTAGTTTGCTCCGTCCGCACCTCTGCGTGCGCGTGTGTGTCGGACCTCTGTACTCGTCTTCTTCTTTCTTGGGTATTAATGAGTCGGCTTCAGTGCTGCAATTGTTAACTTTCTGAAAGTATTCAGCGGTTGCCTTTTCAAGCTCGCAGCTTTCTCTCTTTCTGTGTGCCATTTTGCGAATCGTTCTCATGAATTACTGCATTAATTGTGTTTTTCAACATGCAGAGAGGACAGATAAGCTTGCGCTTACTCTCAGGTACCGAAATTTGGCACGTTTGATTTTACGTGAACCAATACTCGGTAGTACCGACATGATTCGGTCGGTACCGGTAAAAGTACAGGCTTCGGTACCCAACACGGTGCCCATATAGGCTTTTTTCACGGAAGGGATCGCCCCGCTTCCCAGCATTGCACGCTAATGGGCTAGCCACTAGCAGTAAACTGTTTCTCTAAACTTTGACCACTGACGAGCAAAGAAAACAGGCTACACCCTCCTACAACCACGATGGCTGCACCTGATTGGTGTTTCTGAAAACAATTTAAGTGAGAAATAGGCCATGCATTTGCTGAAGCTGTATTTATTTCAGATTGACAAGAGTCAGTTTAAAAGATTTTGGTAAGTTTTTGAGAGGCTGTCGCTCCACCAAAGCATTGACCTATGAACTTGCGTGTGATCTTCATGACAACACGTGATAATCGGTCTGGGGTCTGGTCGGTGTCATACTTGTAGTGTTGCCACTCTTCTGCCCAAGACACGACAAGGCTTTTTGGCAATATGTCTGTCTAGTCTGACATAGTGACTGTTGTGAAAGACAAAAAAATGGTGTAGTCTGATCCTGGCATTAGACAAACAAGGACATTTAGGTTTTTTTCCATTCCAAACACACTTTAAGTGCTAACACTTTCCCCCTTGAAGTATTTTAAGAGAATCATGCAGCCATGGGAGTACCTTCTGCATCGAGTTTCAAAGTGATTAGAGCAGGAATCCTCCAACAAAGTGGCCACAAATAAAGCAGCTTCTCTGCTGGAGATCCAAAAGGAAAAAGACAAATAAACAGAATCAGAGTTTGAAGCGGCTTCTTATCTGTGTTGACGGTAAACAGAGAACAGAGAGCGTGCGGTAAGAGATGGAAGGTCAGTGTGAGTGCTGTTGGTCTGATGATGGAGCGCTCCGAGCGGCTCGTTGTGTTTACCCCGTGCTGCCTGGTTTGACTCGAAAGCCTCAAAGCCAAATCACCTCCCTGTGACTGCTTTCTGATCTTCCAACCATCCACCCGTTACCCAATCCATCAGTCACACACAGACTGCTCACACAGACACAGAGCTGGGCGATATGGAGAAAATCCATTATCACGATATTTTTAACCAAATACATCGATGTTGATAATGCGGCGATATTGTTGGATTGGCTAATGGTGCTTTTACAAAATATTAACACAAGTTTTGATAAATAATCACCAACAATGTAGATACAATGACTAAGTGAGTAAAGGCAAATAATAACACAGCTAGTAAGTCTGGTAAGTTCAGAAAATCTTATCTTATTATATGCTGATATAATATCGATATATTAGCCAGCCCTATGTGTAAGTGTTGTATGTGCAATGCACTGCAGCTTAACAAACATGAAGACCCCATCTTCCCCACTTTGACTACACATAGACAACATTTAAGAAACAAATAAGCCAATTTGGACACATACTCATTAACACATACACACTATAAATACAGGCACTGCCATTAGAGAAACTCTGGGAGTTTAACAGAACATATCAGAACTAACATAGGTTTCTGGGGGACACTGAACATGTTTGAATGTAAAAGTCAAATTAGATTTATAGACAAATCTTTAGTACTATTGGAATCATGCAATCACATTGTAAAAATTAAATTAAACATTATACATATACCTACATATAAATATATCAACAATACAGAGGTGTATAGGCATGATTATCATTTGAAAAGTAGGAAATTTCAGCTTCTGCCAACACGCTAGTTAGTGAACTAAATTAACTTTTATCATCATTAGTGGGTAGGGTTGGGTATCGTCCGATACTGGTGCTAAAGTGATACTTTTTAAAACGGTGCCGATGCCTAAACAGTGCCTGAACCGATACTTTTTAAGAAAGTTTAAAAAAAAGAAGGGTACTACTAAACAACAGTCTGCGACATTAAATTACGGCTTGTTTATTGCTAAGGCCATATGGGCAAAAATTAAAGATTTAATAATAATGTAATAACTATAACTTATAACAACTTATTTCACCAGTAAATTGCTGTTGAACGACAAAAACAACCACCAGAGGGTATTTTACAATAACTTTGAATGCCACGAGGCTACCTGTTTGAAGTGAGTGTATGTGTTATTTTTCTGTCAACGGCAGCTGCAGAGCAGACTGTTACGTCCCGGTGTTGGAATCCTCTACAGTGAAATACAGTCACACGTTACACTGTTTAACGTTAGCTGTCAGCATTTTAATGTTTAATCCGGCTGCTAGCTAAAGGTAGGCTAACGTTACCTGCTGTCGAGTGTAGTGTAAAGTCAGGCACCGGAATGAGGCACCAAAATTTTCGTTCTTATTCGGTCTCATTACTACCGTTTACGTTGGCACCAGTGCCCTATTGGCACCGCGTTTCAGTACCCAACCCTATTAGTGGCTCTCTCATAGTCAGTACAGGGAGAATAAAACACCACCTTCTCAGCAGGTGGGATTCATTTTTTAAAGTTTTAAAGTTGCTGTAAGTTCAGATATGTTTTATTATCTCCGCCAAGAAGGTTCCGTTTTCAGTTTGGTTCGTTTATCAGCAGGATTACGAAAAAAAAACACTAGTGGCCCAATTTATGAAACTTGGTGGATACCCAAATTATTTTTCACTTTAGTTAACATTGCGAGATAGGGCATGGCATTGGCGGAGGTGTGTGCTCTTCGAGTGCCCTTCTAGTTTTTATTCTGTTTTTGACACCTGACCCAATCTCATTACTACAAAGAGTTACGTCATCGGATGCAAGGTTCATCAGTAGGGCTGGGTATCGCCAATGATTTCCCGATTCGATTCCAATTCACAAGTTCCCAATTCATTTTCGATTCCATATCAATTAGGTTAGGGAATTTTCAAGTTATAATACAAATTTTGCTTGGATATAAAAGAGGTTCTCAAATAATTTAGCCTGTAAATTGTACAAGCAACCCTCAAACGTGTTTTATAATGCACCAGGTTAATGTTTACATTAAGAATTGACCCCCCAAAAAGTTTGTGGTGGGTTATACATCATGGTGAAAAGGCATAGATTAAAAGACCGATTTCAAGAACTTACGAATAGATATCAGATCACTCAGACAAAGATACATTTGATTTGGAGATTGGATTATTTTAACCCAGCCCCATTGAACCGTCTGGCATCAACACTATATCTTGCATCCACAATTACACTTGACAAGATTACATCACAGAACTTCTAGTAAACAATGCGGCTCCTAGACTACCACCTGATTGTTCCTGTGTTCTTCTATAAATAATACAGAAAAGCTAAATAAAGAAATCAAAAAGCTGGCAGCAAGGCAAGTTTCTCTTGTATAAAACGACAGCCGGATCAGGTCCAAGTCCAGCAGGAAGGTTGGACAGAGGGAAAAGTCAAGTGTCTGCTCGGATCAGTTCCAAAGCTTTAGGTTTATGATGTTTATCTAGTCAGATATTTGTGTCTACATCAGTTAATACACTTCAAGCTGTAGTAGGAAATCTTGTGAATAATTTTATCCGCCGACTTGATGCGTCTGTGAATGAGATTATCTTGGTCATATCCAACATCAGATTTAGTACTGTTCGTTGTCAGTCTCAGATATGAATATGACAGTTGCACAAATGCCTCTGTTTAAGAGTATAGATTAGGGCTGCAGCTATCTATTTTAGTAATCGAGTATTCTACCGATTATTCCATTGATTAATCGAGTAATCGGTTTTATTGAAGAGCAATAATAAACAATAGTTTGGTTTAATTTTTGGAAAAAGCAACATTTATATTGCCTACATTGCTTACAATATAATTTCTCTAAAATCTAAACCTATTAAGTGCATTTAAGTGCCATATTACATTGTTTTTTGTTGTTGTTTTTTTCAAACTAAGGCATACATTAAACATACATAAACATTGCCTTAAGTTGTGCAACTTTCAGAACTACAAGTTTCAACCTGAGACTGATCTGTATATAGGCCTACATGTAAATATTCGTTACACTTAACCTATTTTCATTTATATATTTGATTACAATGCTACACAGCTCTGTTACACTTATGCTATTAGATTGTTGATCAGCTGTTTCTCTGAAGAGAGAGAGAGTGAGAGAGATTGGTGCACAACAATCAGCTATTTTTCCGAAGGGATAGTCAAGGCTCTTTAGATCAAATTGTGGTCACCACTACGTATTTTCTTGTCTTTGATTTTGGTAGCTGTTGTTTTTGGTGTAGTTTCATCGTCCATACGACTCTGTGGTTTACTTTTGTCGGGTCCGCTTCGTGGAATGGATGATTAGTTAGACTCCATGTTTTCTGTTGAGATGCTAAAGCACTGACGTCGTGCTATTATTGTGGTAAGCTAGTTTGATTTTGCAGTAGAAACACTGTACAGAGTTTCGTTTTAATTAAGTTTGAAATTATTCCAAACTTTGGACACTGTCGTTTTCTCCAGCCTGTCTCTTGTCTTAGCCCCTCACTATTTACGCTGCCGTCAGTCTTCATGGCATGTGTCGCAAGCAGCGTTAGCCCGGTGCGCGACAGTAATATTCTTCCGTGCGGAAACACTGTGAGCGAAACAACGTTGGTAACATAAATTAAACGAAGCTTCGAGGCAAATTATTTTGCATCGAGAATCATATTATTCAAGTTACTCCAGGAATCGTTTCAGCCCTAGTATAGATCATAGAAATAAAATGGATAGAAAGAACATTTCCATTCAAATCAACGTAGCAGAATTGTCAGAGCGGCAGCCATCATGTGTACCATTGCCATGGTAATGTATAAACTTCAGTATAAACCTGACATCCGGCGAGTCGTATAGCTGAGGTTTTACCTTAATACAGCCATGGGTTTTGCAGCAACGGACAAACAAGACTTGGAGTAGTAACATTACGAGGCAGAGACCCAGCCACTAAATGAATCAAATTAACTTCATGCTTCATCCACACAAAGCACACTGCTATCGCCACGAGTGACAGCTTTATTTGGCTTGTTTTCTGTGAATGATGTGGCAAGGGGGTAAGTTGGAGTTAGCAGGCTAACGTTAGCCTACTAACAAGTTGTTCACCGGCATTGGTTACAGAGAATGAGCTGAACAGCGGGCTGGGTCTAATGTTAGCGGTCCGCTGATCCACTGCCGCTGGATCTAACTGTCCCTCCTCTCTCCCTGCAACTCCCGAGAACATCTTCCGAGCTACATTGTGCGGCTCTTCTCCCAGCGAGCTACGACACAGTTTACGGCCCCACTGTATTGTCACAGTGGCAACTAACAGCAATTGCCATTTTGTTGTGTACCAATCAAATGACCATGGCAAACAATCCAATGGCCTTTCTATCCATTTTATTTCTATGGCATAGATGCTGTATTATTTATGGGTCAGTGACGCGACGCCTACATTTTCCGTCCGACTGCATTTTATTCAGTTAAAGAAAGGTTTAAATGCACAAAAAAATACATGTAGTACCTCTCCCATATATTTCTTCACAGGGTTTACGCAGGATCTTAAAAAGTCTTACAAAGTCTATAATTTCAAAATCTAAATTATAGGTGTTCTAGGTCTTAAATAATTTTAAACAGGTCTTCATTTTCCTACGTCCATGCAACGCTACTTCATTATGTTAATTTGTTTGTATTCTGTGGTGTTGTAGTTGTTTCTTTCGCTAGTCAAAATATAATTTTGCTGTATTACAACTACAAATGAGACCAACATGTAACTTATATTGCAGCCAATCAGCTTTCGTGTTATTGGTGCCAGTCTCTTTCAGATTTTACCACAGACATAAAACTGATTTTATTCTTCAAGTTTTTATTCTTCTGCAAGTTTAGCGATACTGAAAAAACTGAATTTAGGGCTCAGTTGATGTTGTGATAAAGGTCTTAAATTTCATTCATAATGGTCTTGAAAAGGTCTTAAAAAATCTTAAATTTGACTTGGTGAATCCTGCCGAAACCCTGATTCACTTTAACATTTAAAAAACATTAGTAATTTGTAATTTTACTGGTATTTAAAGTGTCAAAATATCATGTGCTGCGACCGTCTGGCCATGACCGCTGTTTTGAAAACATCTTTGAAATTACCCTAAATCTATTCCAATGTATTTTTTGCAGTGTTTTGTAGCTGAAAGACAAAATTGCAAAACATTTGTATTTATATTTCCATCATAATATATGAACATACTTTGCCTGATGATGTCCATTTTCTGAAATATGGACATTATGGAACAAAACTATGAGATCATCATTTACAAAAAATGAGACGAAAAGAAATGCAAATACTTAGTTTCTTAACACTTTATATTACTAAGAACTTGAAGAAGAAATGTTAAGCATGTTTAAGAAATTAATTTATTTTATCTTTAAATCATTTCGGCATTGACTCCTTGTTAGAGTACTTCTCTAATTAGCCCTATAGTACATGTTTCTTGTCAGCACCACTATCATAAAAAGCCATGACTCAGGAGAGTGAAAATGTGTGCATACATGAGTTTTTATCTTCACGTTCTGTTGAAGTTTGCTGAGCGATATCTTTTTGTACAGTATCTGTGTCTGTGTGCTCGCTTGTGAGTCCCTTACACATGTGTATTATGTGTTTGTGTATTTGTGTGTGCTCGGGGTGCTCCAGAGAGCACACAGGAACATTTTCCCACTGCTCCGTGGAGCCGCCGTTTTGTTGTCGCCAACCCACAGCCGCGCTGCTCATTGTATTTGTGTCCTGTGTTTCACTTCCTGCGTCAGATTGTGGATTGTTTGTGAAACAATGGTGTGTTTCGCCTTGAAAGGACACCTCAATCATTTACCACTAGGCTGTAAACACAGACGTATACAGCGCTGTTGCTCCGAGACAATATGCAGTTTTCCCCTGTGCTGTCACTTGAATGCAGCCTGAACCGACAGTCCACGTCATGAATCATAATTTAGATATGAGCTTAGCCCTGGTTTTCTATATCATCTAAACACAATGCAGTAAACTGCAACTGGCATTCACAGTGTTCCCCTCCCAGTTCTGTTGATAAGAGAAAGCAAAAAAAAGCAATAAAGAGAGATCTTCTCAGAATAAATACAACAAAAAAATATATTTCCAGTGAAAAGAGACAATCGACGTCTTTTTATGGTGTTACAAAAGAGCCTGTCCATACAACATCCTTATATCTTGTGAATTAATCCAGTGTGGGCTGTCACCTACTGTACCTAACCAGAAATATTCGTGTGAGCCAAGGCAAACATTCCCACCTCCACAAATATGCAGTCAAGCACACACTTGTTGCTCCTGGTCGTGGTTCTGGTGATGGTTGTGAGAGTGAAGCCTTTCCCGCATCCCAGCTTTACCTCCCACCAAGGATGTTGTGCAAAGTCAGAAAGAAAGAAAAAAGAAAAGAAAGCAAAATGAAGGCCGATGCAAGTCTTTGTCAGGACAAACTAACGTGTTTAGACTGACTGGCATTCTTCAGGTCAGGAAGTCTTTATTAGGCTCCAACATGTTGCTGCGTCTGCTGTTGCATGACAGCAGACAGTTCAGAGATAGAAAGTACAGTAGCTCCTTTTCTCAAGTACTGTGGCTAAGTATAGTCTCAAGAATGGTCAAGAACAGTGTCGGCGGATTCCTCTTCATACAGCATCACAGCATTACTATTAAAAGTCACCACAGGTATTTTAGTTGAGTATTTTCCGATTGGAAACTGTTTTTAAGTTTTTTTAAGTCATGGTTGCATTTACAGTCCCTTTGCAGAATCAGAATTGTACATTCAACATGAGATAAGCTCTTATTTATATTTGTATTGTCAGGGGAAAAGTCATTAAAATTTCAGCTTCATGACATTGTTTGAAAAGAAATGGACAGGCTATAAATCCTATACATTTACTGTTAAGGCCTACACCTCGGCAGGCTAGGACACTCTGGAGCCATACACTGATAGGCTGATCCTTTAAATCTTGGCTTCCCTGGGAATCACAGCAAAAGTGGTCCGACGATTCACCACAGGGTTGTGTAGCGGTGGACTTGTCACTTAAACTGCCCGTTTGTGTGACGTGCTATTGTGTTCTTTAATGTCCCGATGAAGCACAAGTAGACTTTATATTTCACAATTGGTGTTTTCCATCATGTCATTTATATATCTCAACATTTCCGACCACACTTGAAGGCAGCTTCATTTCACGGAGAAGGAGTGAAAGAAAAGAGAGGGAGGGACTGAGGAAACGTTCAGCTGTTCCACAAACTCCTGGGCAGTTCAGTGCTTCTGTTTTTCTTGTGGCAGTGTGATGGCAGGTGATGTTTCCTGTATGGGACTCTCACACCACCTCAAAACACACTGACAAGTCTGATCCATGCGCATATAATTGGCCACGTGGGGTTGCGTGTGGTGTCAGGATTATGTCATATCTCGCGAGCAGGAATAAAACATGCTCACGCAAATTATATAATTTCACAAGCGTAGATATTACTCTTTGCGCACCAATTCAACAATCAAGAGTTGTACAGGCATCTGCAAGCGTGAAGGATTTAAGGATTCCCAACAACAGTATGGATAAGAGACACTTATTTACAGTGCTATCTTGCGCTACATCGTTAATAAAGACAGAAAAAGCACGTCTTCAGCCAGGACACCAACTCCGGGCTTCCCGATAGCTGTTAATCAAGGTAAACTAAGGAGGTCTGTGGGTGAGATCACCTTGAAAGTGACCAATCATAAGAGGACCAGTGCCTCCTTGGTTCGACTCCCAAAATGTAAAATGTCAGTTTCATTCAACTTCGAGAGTGGCTGCTGCTCTGTGCACGTGCTGCTTAGTTTTATACGCGCAGGTGCCATTCTTTCCCTCTCCCTAGTAATATCTGCACATGTGAAATTATATAATTTGCTTGTGAGCATGTTTTATCACGCCAGCGAAATATGACATAATCCTGACACCATAGTTGCGTTTCTCCAAAAGATGAATCGGTCTCAACTTTTCAGCTGCCCCCACCGGCCACTACCACCATCCCAGCCTTAGCGCACTACCCCCTTTTCAAAATGAATGGGAAGGCGTTTTCGCCACACCGTCTGACGGCCGCCTGAGTGTGTGTAAATGCATGCTTATTTCCGGCTATTTTCACCTTAATTTGCTACAAGAAAAGGAGATGGGTGAAAAAAGAATTCTATCTAGACATACCTGAGCCCAAGCTGTCTGGTTTGGCGTTTTTATTTGCTGGCCTGTGAGTAGGGAGATGTGGGCACTGGTAAGATGGAGGGAAGTTAACCATCGTTCATTTATACATACTACCAACATTATTAATGATGCAAAGTTGGTTGAATATTGGCAAAGTATCCCCTTAAACAAAAAAAGGATCACTAGTTTTAATACAATCCACAAAGACATTGACTTGTTCACCTGTGAGTTTACTGAGGTTTCTTCCAACACTATCTGCTGCCACAGCAGAAGGGCCATCAGATGAACAATACAAAGGCAGAGTGCAGATAAGTCTCAGATCAGACTGAGATGAGATATACTTGATACCTGCCATCCATTCAGGTGGTTCAAACTCCAGAATCTCTCTCTCAGACCACCAGGTCTCTCAATTCAGTGCTGCGTTTTAGGGCTGTGCAAATAATCAAAATTTTAATCGCAATTACGATTCTGAAAAACAGTAATCAAGAAAAACAATTATTTTGCACACTACATTTTGCAAGTTAAACAATCAAGCAGCCCTACTGTGTTTCCTCCACTCGATGGTTCAGAGATCCAGGTCCTGATGTGTCCGCCCCCCTCACCCCTTACAACACCGAAACCTGCTTTGAAAAGAGACAGTTGTTTGTACTTCTCTTTGTCTCTAAAGTGTTCATGTGTATAGCTATGTACTTCTAATTAGATGTTCAACACATAAATATCTGATCCACATGCTCACTGCTGTGACTTCTCAGGCGTGCAGGATGTAGGGAGCCTCATCCATACCTTTTCAAAAGCTTTCAGAGTTCAGAGTTCACAGAAAGGCCCTTGAGCTTGCGCAGGTATTCATTTGCAGTGATTACCTGAAGCTTCAGAGGACCTGCAGCAATCTCTGACGGGGGCCTAATTGACACTGTCTGTCGGGGGGGGGGGGGGGGGGGGGGGGGTGTTGTTTTGTCCCTTCCTTTTATGGCTGAGGGCTCCTTAATGAGATGTTTACATGGAGCTGGCTGTGGGAACCGGGGCCCATATGCTGCTGTGTAAGATGACAGGGACCTGCTTTGTGTGTTCGGCCTTGTTAAGAGGTTTTAGTGCTGAAATCAGAGACTTTGGCCTCCACAGAACTGCAGCGAGGTGAGAGACACTCGGCATAACATCTGTTATCAGTCAAAGCGCTAAAACAGAATTGAAGGAAAGACGGACAGACACATTTGGATCTGATTTTTAGCATGTGGGCCGACTCAGAAGTTTTCTTCAGTTAAACAGATACACACTCTATTCTTTTTCGTTTTGACGTTCTCCTCAAATTTTTGTCTAAATTCTGTGGTGCAAAATAGAGCATTGCTTATTTTTTAGGGCTTTTATTGCCTTTATTGGATAGGACAGATTAAAGGGGAACTATGCAGTTTTGAAATTTACCTTAACTGAACATCTTCGGAGTCACTGGAATGGTTATATGACTTTTTTTGAGTTGAACGGTGGTCGTCTCGCTTCCCTTAGCGCCTGTGAGCGGAAAAACCACCCTTGCAACTTTCGGCCGGCGAGCCGCTGGCCGAAGGCGTCAGGAAGTATGGCGTGATATCAGTTCTTGCGACGTAGGCCTAACGAATTGCTTCACGGCACTGCACACATACGCCCATTCAGGAACCGGCTCACAAAGTAGCGATGGAGTTTTTCACACTATCGTCATGGCTGAGCCGGCAAAAAAGAAGCAGAAAGCTAGGAAAGCATTGTCGGAGGTACAGAGAAAGAGGAAATGGCAGACTGACCGAGAGGAGTCAGACACAAGTAAACATAGGGGCTGCCAAATATCTATTCCGAAGCTGTAGGGGGAACTCCATAGAGAAACCTGCGAGCAAAAAGCGAGAAAACAGCAAAGAAATGGCCAAAACTGCATAGCGCCTCTTTAAGACAGGAAAGTGGTAGAGAGAGGGGGAAGAGATGCAGCAAATGTTGTTTGCCGTAAAGCTCAGCTCCCTCTTCACCACAACAGTCTAGTACAGCATCAGCAGAAATGTGAACACTGCACCAATCCGCCTTTTTATTCACACTCCATCTCACCTTAACCCGTGTTGTTCCTGGCTCAGAATGGGCTTTTTTTGGGGAGGGGCACATATGAAGCGGAAAGTCCTCCCCCAGGAAAACGTTTGCATTTATGTTACGTAAACGCAAGGCATTCTGTATTGCTGCTTTCATATATTTCAAATTTTAGGTAATCTAAAAAGACACCAATGGGGGTTTCATTATCTATATGGAGATGCTGGAGGAGGAAATGTCTGCCGCTGCAACACGTTCCAAAAAAGCTGGGACAAGGGCATGTTTACCAGTGTGTTACATCACCTCAATAAACACTCAATAAAACATTTGGAAACTGAGGACACTAATTGTAGGTGTTTGTTCCCATTCTTGCTTGATGTACAACTTCAGTTGCTCAACAGTCCGGGGTCTCCATTGTCGTATTTTGCGCTTCATAATGCACCACACATTTTCAATAGGAGAAAGATCTGGACTGCAGGCCAGTCTAGTACCCGCACTCTTTTACTACGAAGCCACACTGTTGTTACACGTGCAGCATGTGGCTTAGCATTGTCTTGCTGAAATAAGCAGTGACGTCCCTGAAAAAGACATTGCTTGGATGGCAGCATATGTTGCTCCAAAACCTGTATGTACCTTTCAGCATTAATGGTGCCTTCACAGATGTGCAAGTTTCCCATGCCATGGGCACTAACACACCCCCATACCATCACAGATGCTGGCTTTTGAACTTGTTGCACTGATAACAATCTTTGAAATGTGGACTCGTCAGACCACAGCGCACTTTTCCACTTTGCGTCAATCCATCTGAGTTGAGGTCAAGGTCAGAGAAGCCGGCGGTGTTTCTGGGTGTTGTTGATATACTGTATGGCTTTCACTTTGTATGGTAGAGTTTTAACTTGCACTTGTAGATGTAGCGACGAACTGTGTTAACTGACAATGGTTTTCCAATGTTCCTGAGCCCACGTGGTAATAACCTTTACATAATCATGTCAGTTTTGAGTGCAGTGCCGCCTGAGGGATCGAAGGTCACGGGCATTCAATGTTGGTTTTCAGCCTTGCCGCTTACATGCAGAGATTTCTCCACATTCTCTGAATCTTTGATGATATTATGGGCTGTAGATGATGAAATCCCTAAATTCCTTCCAATTGTACGTTGAGAAACGTCTGTTATCAGAACAACTTGTCAAGCCTGCATTTCATATCATTGTATTTAGGAAAAGAGACTTGGACAAACTGACAGACAGATGTACAGACAGATGGACAGACAGGAAAGCGACTCTATAGCTCGATTGTGCAAGCAGATTGAACGATCCATATATATACACACGTTTGTTAGGCGGCGAGCTCTCGTGGCCATAGTAATAATCGCGGGAGTGAAAGACGAAGTGAGAAAACAAAAACAGGACTTTCACTCAGTAGACCGGGGTTCGTTTCCCATGGGAAACCAAAAGTCACTTTTTACGGACCTTAGTCCATGACGAAGTGACAGCAGTGGCGTTATGTTTTTATGTGAGTCATTTCAAGCCAAACCATGGTGTTTTTCTAACCAAGTATTTTTGTTGCCTAAACTTAACTAGCAGTTAACCGTTTCACAACGTTAACTACGTGGTTATAACGGCGTCTGTTACGTCAAATAGAGCAGTCACATGATTAAAACAGTGTTAAGGGTCACCTGTTAAAAACGGCCATGCGGCCATAAATAGAACGTTCATACATGTCGTTTTTGGGAGTCTTTGTAAATCTACCTTTTTTATGTCAGTTAGGTATGAGGATGTGTTGGACAGACAGGTGCTGCTGGTGATAAAGGCAGTAAACCATCATGGCTCCGGTGTTATCAGACACTCACCTTTGGTTAAGAGCTGCTGCTCACACAGTGAACACACACCTGCTCACTGCCACCTGCCCTGTATGGGTGGGTGCGTGTGTGCGTGCGTGCGTGTGTGCGTGTAGGTGTATGTGTGTAAGCGCGTGTGGGATGGGGTTGCCTTTTAGGTTAAATATTTGTGGCTTTCAGGAGATTCTGCATAGTGATGTTGTTCACTGGAAAAACCACAACGACACACTGCCCATGTCACACAGAGATGCTAACATTGGTTTACATTTAAACATGTTGTGCTCTGATTTAAACTAAACCAGCAACACGTGTTAGGTCATAAATCCTTCAGGCTCCTGAACCGTTGCTGTGAAGAACAGTCCCTGAATATATGAGAAACTTATAGCACCGACATGAGACGGAATGCACACATATCAATAGGTTAACCCTTAAATTGCAGATAAACATAGCAACATGGTTGACATGGTGAGTGAAGGTGGACCCAAATGCAGAGGGAGACGGCAGGCGGGAGATGGTGTGAGCTCAATAATTTTAATAAAGAAAAAGCAACGGCAGAACTAAGGCCTGGAAAATCCACAGAACGGAACACAGAGAGGTACACACGGGCAGCACGAGGACACAAAAATGATCTGACACGAGACAAAGGGAACACGGGGGTTAAATACAAGAGGTAATGAACAAACGAGGGACAGGTGATACAACAGGTGAAGCACATTAGGGCGGGGCAAGACAATCAGACCAGACGGGAAAACAGAATGTAAAACTAGACAAGACAAGATCGAACACAGACTATCAAAATAAAACAGGAAATAGAACATAACCCGGGGAATACACAACATGAGGAAAATCTACACGACAGAAAAATATAGAATAAATATACAAACACAGGAAACATACAGAAATAACTAAACCAGGCAACAAAAATACAAGACAAAATACCAAAAACACAACAGCAACAGTATTTCTTGCAACCTAATCATGGATTAAAGTGACTACAAATACAATTTTAAAGCTTTAGTGCGTAACTTTATGATATTAATGAATGCCCGTTACATTCAAGCCATTGCCAAATGAGTCGCTACAAAGCTAATTAAGACTATCAGCTCCACACAACTCTCTTTGTATTTCTCAGTATGGCTATGTTCAGAAGATTGTGGGGTCCGGTGACTTTCCCGCGTAGAAACTCCTGAAGAGTCCATCATGTTTTTTCAATCCTCCGTGTCCTCCTTGCATACTAGCAACTGTGTGGAGTAGGGATGGGGACGATTGCACGATCACGAAGGCTTGTGAGTGGGAGTTGTCACTGAAACGGCTCATTTGTGTAACGTCTAGTTGTGTTCTTTAACCCCATCAATGTAGCACAAGTAGGAAATATTTGACAACAACTGTTTTCCGTCAGTCCTTTATGGATATCGATGTTTCCCACCGCACCTGAAGGCAGTTTCATTACACGGAGAAAGAGAGAAAGAAAAGAGACGAGCGAAACAAAACGACGTGGTTTATTCTTTGGCAAACATGCAGCCGTTCCACAAACTCCTGGGCAGTTCAGTGCTTGCGTTTGGTGTTTTAAAACTTTCTTGTGGCAGCGCTAGAGGCAGTGATGTTTCCTGTTTCCTGTACGGGACTCTCACACCGCCTAAAAACACACTGACAAGTCTGATCTCTGGTTACATGATTGGTCACCCAGCGTGACACAGGGTTGCGTTTTTTGCGTGTCCCCCCTGCCACACCGTAAACGCACTACCCCCATTCAAAATGAATGGAAAGACCTGCGTTTTTGCCGCACCGTCTGACAGCTCTGTTAAGTAGGCTCTGTGAATGCCTACTTAAATGTGAATTATAATAGACGAAGGTGACGCGCGCCATCGTGACGTCAAAATGACGTAATATCCTGCCGGCGCGTCCGATTTATGGTGTGCGCCCAGCTGTCGCGCACTGCTCTTTTTTTTTCAGCGGCGCGCGACAAAGTGGAAACGGGAGGCCTGAACGGGTTTGCCGACAACCAGATGCCAGGACTCTCACAGTGACTGTCTCTCTTGTAAACTTACTAGGTTAAGATGAGTTCTTTTATGGTGAATGAAAGGCTTGATCCGACGAAGTAGGTCATCGAATCAAATCGAAGCAATGACGGCAATGCTGCTGCCAGTTCTGCCGTTGTTTACTTTTTTCTTCTTCTTCTAGTCTGTAAAAAGAGCAACGTTGGTAGCCTTTGCTCATTAGCGCCACCTCTGTTCAGGAGAAGACTGCAACTAATGTCGCGAGCACCAGCACTGGCATAAATAGTCACGACAATTTCATGACGTCACATTTGTACGTGCCAGCTTGGCTGCGGTTACTGTAAAACATGCTTTACCGTGCCTAAATTCTCTCATTGGCTACCAACAGCCAACAGCCAAAGCTATTTAGCACAACAACTACAACATCTTGAGAATTTTATTCCAGCCATTCAAGACTCTTTATCTAAAAAAAGTATCATTAATATTTCAGCTAAATAAACTGCAGTGATTTTATTAAGTTGATTCTATCTGATTAGCACCTCCTAGCTTCTAAGTAACTTTGTTTTGTTGTCAATATAATGTAACATCCCAAAGGTACCTCTAAAACATGATTTGCAACACAAAGGCAACGCTAATGCAAGCCTTAATTTTCTTAATTCCATACTACATACTGATTCTAACTCTGATTCTCCACTGGGCGCGTCTGTGCTACGTTCCGGCTGCATTGCAGTTTTGTTCCGTCCTCCGCCACGTGCCATACCACACCGGGAGCGTCTCAGAAGCGGAGTGTCTTGCTACCCAACTCGCAGATTTTATTGTCTCTACTTTACAGAACAATCACGTGTTTATTAAGCTAGTATCTACCTTCCATTCCAAGCACTCCTACTTAAACTCCATGCCATCTCTTTTCTGGCGTTGTCCTTATGGAAAAAATCAGGGATTTCATATTACATTTTTCAACCTCCAATATGGATCTCTCGTTGTCCGTGGTGTTGTATAGAAGACATAAACGATAGTGGGGGGTGTCGTTTGGTAAATTGACTGGATAGTCTCGCTGTTTCACTTCCTGCCTGGCTGTCCGAACGGCCCGCGTGTAATTATACCTGCTGCTAATCTGTGTTTCATTGATCCTAGCTTTGCGGCTCGTAGGTATGCAGTGAAATTCTCTTCACACTCTCCCGTGGTTCTGCATTCATTTAGTTTTAAAACTAGACTGGTTATATTTTGTCTCGTCGCTGTGCTTGCAACACACACACACACAATTCAATTCAATTCAATTTTATTTATAGTGTCAAATCATAACAAGAATTATCTCAGGATACTGTACAGATAGAGTGTAGGTCTAGACCACACTCTGTAATTTTCAAGGACCCAACAATTCCAGTGATTCCCCAAGAGCATGCATGAATGTGTAAGTGCGACAGTGGCAAGGAAAAACTCCCTTTTAGGAAGAAACCTCGGACAGACCCAGGCTCTTGGTAGGCGGTGTCTGAAGATGCCGGTTGGGGGTTTGATGAACAATGGCAATAAAAAAGTCACAATTAAGATAATGACTAGAGTAATTGTAATAGTTCATGGTGTCGTAGAGCACATCATGGCGTAACAGGGCGTTGGCCGGACATAGCAAGTCGACGCCGGGCATTGCAGGGTGTAATGGGGCACAGCAGGTCGTAGGGCAGGACCACGGCGACAGCTGCCACCATGATGTAGGTGCCATCATGATCCAAGATGATGGTGCTGGGGGGACAAAGAACATACGGACTCCGGGGAAGCTCCCCAGAACTGGGTTAATAACAAGCATTTCTGGAACATGAATACACACAGTTTGAAAGAGAGAGGAGCTCAGTGTGTCAAAGGAGGTGCCCCGGTAGTCAAGAACTATAACCGCATAGGGAGGCTGTGTTCGACGATTGTGACTACACACCTTCCCCCGCCGGTCTAGGCTAACGCTGCGACACCTTACTGCCTAAGTATGCGTAAGCTTTCTATGGGGAGAAGCAGTGATAGGATGGGGGTGCGCCATGACTGAGGCTACACACCCACCCCCGCCGGTCTAGGCGCACGCTGCAACTCCTCATACCCTAAATATAGTAAGCTTTCTATGAAGAGAAGCAGAGATATGGAGGAGGTGCGTCATGACTATGGCTACACACCTTCCCCCGCCGGTCCAGGCGAATGCTGCAACTCCTAACTTCCTAACTATAAGCTTTATCGAAGAGGAGAGTTTTAAGTTTACTCTTAAAAGTGGTGATGGTGTCTGCCTCCCGAACCCAGACTGGGAGCTGGTTCCACAGGAGAGGAGCCTGATAGTTGAAGGCTCTAACTCCCATTCTACTTTTAGAGACTCTGGGAACCACAAGTAACTCTGCATTCTGGGAGCGTAGTGCTCTAGTGGGACAATAAGGTACTAAGAGCTCTCCAAGATATGAAGGTGCTTGACCATTTAGAGCTTTGTAGGTCAGGAGAAGGATTTTAAATTCAATCCTGGATTTTACAGGAAGCCAATGTAGAGAAGCTAATACAGGTGAAATATGATCTCTTTTCTTAGTTCTTGTCAGAACACGCGCTGCAGCATTCTGGATCAGCTGGAGAGTCTTACGAGTTTTATTTGAGCATCCTGATAATAGGGAATTACAGTAGTCCAGCCTGGAAGTAACAAATGCATGGACTAGTTTTTCAGCATTGTTTTGAGACAGGATGTTCCTAATTTTGGCAATATTACAAAGGTGGAAAAAAGCTGTTCTTGAGGTTTGTTGTAAGTGGGCGTTAAACAATAAATCCTGATCAAAAATAACTCCTAGATTTCTGACAGTATTGCTGGAAGCCATAACAATGCCGTCCAGAGTAATTATGTCTTCGGATAATGAAGTTCGGAGATGTTTAGCGCCCAGCACAATAACCTCAGTTTTCTTCGAGTTCAACTTCAGGAAATTGATGGTCATCCATGATTTTATATCTTTAATGCACACTTGCAGTTTAGCTAACTGACTGGTTTCGTCTGGCTTGATTGATAAGTATAATTGGGTGTCATCCGCATAACAGTGAAAGTTAATTGAGTGTTTCCTAATAATATTGCCTAGAGGAAGCATATACAAGGAGAATAGAATTGGTCCAAGCACTGAGCCTTGAGGAACCCCATGGCTAACTTTAGCGTACCTGGAGGATTTATCGTTGATATTAACAAAGTGAGATCGATCAGAGAAATAGGACTTAAACCAGCTTAGTGCGATTCCTTTAATGCCAACTAAGTGTTCCAGTCTCTGTAGAAGGATTGTATGGTCAATAGTGTCAAATGCAGCACTAAGATCTAATAACACAAGTATTAGTCCTTTGTCAGCAGCAGTTAGAAAGTCGTTTGTAATTTTCACCAGTCCTCAAATAGACTATTCCTATGTAGAAAGTCACATAACTGATTAGCGACTACCTTCTCAAGGATCTTGGAGAGAAAGGGAAGGTTAGATATAGGTCTATAGTTGGCTAAGACCTCAGGATCGAGGGTGGGTTTTTTCAGAAGAGGTTTTATCACAGCTATTTTAAATGACTGCGGTACATAACCTGTTAATAAAGACATATTGATAATATCTAGTAATGAAGTGTTCACCACGGGTAACGCTTCTTTAAGTAGCCTCGTTGGGATGGGGTCTAAGAGACAGGTAGAAGGCTTTGCTGAAGAGACCTTCAGCATTAATTGCTGAAGGTCTATAGGAAAAAACGAGTCAAAGTATATGTCAGGTCTTGTCATTCTTTCTAGCACTCCTGTATCAAAAGGTGAACCATTAGAAGTTGAGGGCAAACGGTGATGAATTCCATCCCTAATTGTTATGATTTTATCATTAAAGAAGCTCATGAAGTCGTCACTACTAAGAGCTAGGGGAATAGATGGCTCAGTAGAGCTGTGACTACCTGTCAGCCTGGCTACAGTGCTGAAAAGAAACCTTGGGTTGTTCTTATTTTCTTCTATTAATGATGAGTAATAGTCTGATCTGGCATTTCTGAGGGCCCTCCTATAGGTTTTTAAACTTTCTTGCCAATCTAAACGAGATTCTTCTAGTTTGGAGGAACGCCATTTAGTTTCAAGTTTCCGTGAGATTTGTTTTAATTTGCGAGTTTGGGAGTTATACCAAGGCGCTAGTTTCCTTTGCTTCATCGTCTTCTTTTTGAGGGGAGCAACAGAGTCTAAAGTCGTCCGTAGGCAGGTCGTAGCACTGTCTACAAAATGATCAATTACGGAAGGACTAAAATTAGCAAAAAGGTCCTCCGTTATATTAAAGCACGACATTGAGTTAATTGCTGTTGGAATATCTTCCTTAAATTTAGCTATAGCACTGTCAGATAGGCATCTAGCGTAAAAGGTTTTATTTAATTTCATATAGTCTGGTAGTAAGAATTTGAAGGTTATTAAAAAATGGTCTGATAATAAAGAATTATGTGGAAATACTATTAAATCTTCAATTTTGATGCCATATGACAGCACAAGGTCGAGGGTGTGGTTAAAACAGTGCGTGGCCTTATGCACACTGACTGAAACCAATTGAATCTAGTAGTGAGTTGAAGGCAATACTAAGACTATTACTGTCAACGTCCACATGGATATTAAAATCACCTACAATAATTATTTTATCTGATTTTAGGACAATACATGACAAAAACTCTGAGAATTCAGATAAAAATTCAGAATATGGGCCTGGCGCTCGGTAAACAACAACAAATATGATTGGCTTTAATGATTTCCATGTTGGATGTTGAAGATTAAGAACAAGACTTTCAAACGAGTTATAATTTAGTTTCGGTTTAGGATTAACTAACAGATTTGAGTCAAATATGGCTGCAACTCCTCCTCCACGGCCTGAGCCTCTAGGAATTTGAGTATTAATATGACTGGGAGGAGTGGCTTCATTTAGACTAACATATTCTTCATGGCCCAGCCATGTTTCAGTAAGACAGAATAAATCAATTTGATTATCTGATATCAAATCGTTTACCAGTAATGCTTTAGAAGACAGAAATCTGATATTTAATAGTCCACATTTGATTCTCCTATTCTGTTCTATTGTTGCAGTGGTTGTTTTAATTCCAATTAGGTTGTTAAGTATAGCACCTCGTTGGTGCACAGAGGAGCGTGTAGCGCTGTACCTTTGAATAATGTTATTACTGACTCTTACTGGAATGATATAGCTGGTCTGTGGGTTAGCAGAGTTATTTGTAAAGGACTGAGAGCTTATGGGAGAGTGTGATTGGGAGGTGCGCCTGTGCGTGTCTTTACTGGGTGTAAACAGTCAATCTAAGGTCTGAGTCTGCACCCAGGTCTGGGTCTGCACGGCGTGACGCAAGTTCTCACATAGCACCTGGCTGCCGCGTCTATTGGGATGAATCCCGTCCCTGCTGAACATGGAGTCACTTTTCCAAAACAGATTAAAATTGTCAATAAAACCTATCTTGTGCATGCTGCATGCATGCTGGAGCCAGGTGTTGAGGATGAGTAGCCTGCTAAAAAGGCCTACTCCGCGACCTCGAGATGGAAGTGGGCCCGAAATAAAAACTGACTTCCCAGTGCTTATTAAAGCTTCAATGAGGGTGCCAAAGTCTTTCTTTGTGCGCTCACTCTGCTGATAGGACATGTCATTATGTCCGCAATGGACCACGATGCGTTTAATAGAGGTCGGGAGTGACGGTATCAGGTCCACAGCTTTAGCCAGGATGTCTGCAACTTTGGCTCCAGGAAAGCAGTGTGTGACCGCATTAAAAAAACGTATATTCCCACTGCCTCAAGATAGCAATACGCCAAGAATGCAACTGAACACACCTCCCTGTAATCTTACAGGGAGGTGTGTTCAGTTGCATTCTTGGCGTATTGCTGCGCCCATCTTTGCGCCCATGGGCGTGCTGGTCTATACAGTATCCTGGAGTGCCGCCGAGAGAGTTGTGATGCAAAGCGAGTGGTTTTGAGCAACGTCCAGGTAGGAAGTCAACAGGGCATGGGCATTTGGTTTTCAAGTCCTCGGAGAGCCGGCGAACTTCTTCCCTAAGGTCATCGATTTCTTTGTTTGCATTTTCAAGCAACGAAGGTGTGGAGGTAGCCATGGGGCTGGTGTTAGCCTGAAGCTAATGTTTAGCTAGCTACTACTCGTAGAACAAATGCGGTCCTCCACGCACAGGTGCGTAGATGCTGGCTCTTTCTAGAGACTAAGGGCTACCAGGGGGCTAAAAGAAACAAAAAAACTAAGCAAATAGTACAACATTTATCTCGAAATAACACTATTTTCCTCCGTCAGTCTTTTCTCCCCTCCACACTCTCACACTGCGTTTTACTTCCGGCGTTTTACTTCCGGCGTTTTACTTTTACTTTTACACACATACACACACACACACACACACACACACACACACACACACACACACACACACACACACACACACACGTGTGCTTGAGAAGACCAGGATTGATAAAGTGACTAAAATGGCTGGAAAAATTGTGGGAGAGTTAAAAACTGGATAAAATAACAAGGGACCCGGGTCACCCTCTTCATGGTAAGGCCTACTGTGACACAAACTAAGCAGTATCCTCTCTCTTTTATACCTCAGACTATCAGACAGCACAACAAGCACTTTAAATGTACATTTTTATAATTTCTGTATTATATTTGTATTTATTGTATTGTATTTATGCTCTATCTTTTTATGGGCATTAAGGTGGGTATGAGCACTGTAATTTCCATTTTTATGGATGAAATAAACTTGACTTGACTCAGATTTAATCCACTTTAACCTGCAGTCTTAATGTAGCCTGAAATGAAATCTGTGGATCAGCCCACTATCATTGCATTCTAAGGAATGTTTCCGTAGGCTGCATAAGAACTATGTAAACAGAGAAATATGTGTTTGGGGGTGTGACTCAAACAAGCACGGCAAGAGGAAGGTTACAGTGGTGGATAATGCTTCATTTGGAATACCTGTTCCAACAGTTCACTCTTAAGGTAGAAATAAGGTGTGTGTGTGTGTGTGTGTGTGTGTGTGTGTGTGTGTGTGTGTGTGTGTGTGTGCGTGCGTGCGTGCGTGTGTGTGTGTGTGTGTGTGTGTGTGCGTACGTGTGTGAGTGAGAGAGTGTGTTTGTGTGTTCGTTCCCTGATATGTGCAGAGGTGGAGAGTGGGCTTCCAGCCTGTCAGCAAGCTGGCAGGTGATCAAACAGTGTTTCCTTAGAAGGTGTGAGTCTTGAAAGCAGAGGAGAGAGGCGGTGCACACTGAGGTCAAATAAGGCTTCTACTTCTTTGACCATGTCACTCAGAATTCTGACTGGGCTCAGCATCATCAATTTATAACACTGCAACTGGCAGAAAACATTAGCTGTAGGCCATGACTTCAGAGAATACCGCCTGCTTGAGTCAGTATTCATAAAGAAAGTGATGGCATTAAATCTTACGTCTTGGGCGTTACACACCACTCTGACGTTACTACTTCCAGCTGAGCCACCTGTACTTACCATCTAAAGTTCATCCAAACGCTAGGGCTGTGTCCCGAATTCAGTACTTTTGAGGCACCGACTGAATTGCCTCTCTATATTAAGAATCGAAAAATGCCTCATCATTCAATACCCAATTTCAATTCCTAAGGAGTAAATCTCATCTGTGTCAGTGAGCCAATAAGCATGCAGCGTGCTTCTACCGAGCTCTAATAATGTTTGCGATTGGCTGTCTAACGATACACGTCGTAGACACACGGATGAAAAACTCTACATTACACAGAGTGAAAAATAAATAAAGATTTGTGCCGTAATGTGTGATGTTGTAATTTATTTTTGTTTTATAAAATTGGTATCGAAAAGATTGTTTAGGAACAAGTTTCAAAGTCCTGGTATTGGTATCAGTACCGGTATTGAATTTTTGAATTTTGAACGATACCCAACACTACCAAACAGATTACTCATGACTTTTTCCGACAGGGGCAAACGCACTGCAACTTAATGAAACACACGCAAATAGACAAAACACAAGAAAATTAAGAAAACATCTTCATAAATTTGACAACACATGCGCAGCATTTATAGCCTGGTCCTACCAGACTCTCGTACATTTCATTTGTACAGAGAGTCTGGCCACTCTCCATTGACAAGTGTTAACTTCCTTGAAGGCGGGTACTCTGTTGAAGTTTAAAACTATTGGATCTGCCCAGAGCCACTCTGGTAGCCTGGCTCCGCCCTCCTATGTACTGTCTGGTAGGAACAGGCTAACAAGAGGGGAGACGACAACAACTATCGGCTTAGCATCGCTAGCGTTAGCCTTAGCCAACTCCTTTACCACTAACGGAGTTAGCTGGAAAATCTAACTGTTCCCGAACCCCGTGGGGAGGAGGGCCACAACATCATGGCCACCAACACAACTCAGCAAAGCTTGTTCTTGCTCGGGCTTTAACTTCTGGATATTCGGCAGTGTTGCCACAACGGACCGCATCTTTCTCCGCCACCATTACGGAACTATAACTCAAACTAGCGCACGTCACGACCTCAACGTCATCGTTCTCAGCCACTCCCTCTGTTCGCTGATTGGACCGCCAAATATTTGGCCGGAGAAAACCCAAGAATATACTGCCAACCCAGACAGAGTACTGAAGGAAAATGGAAATTGAGCAGAAGTACGTTGGAGGGCGTAGCCAGGCTATAGCATTTAGCAAACACGCTGCAAATACACACAACACAACCAAATACAGAAACGCGCTGCAAATACAGAAACGATGCAAAAAGAAAAGCACATATCCCAAAAAACAGAAACGATGCAAAAGAAAAGCACACAATCCCTGAAAACAAATGCAACGAATCCTGCTGCATCCAGATTACACAATGGAAGTTCTCCAGGCCTCTAGGGGGAGTGCTAAGTGGAACAGCTTGATTTTTGGCCCCACGGGGAGAGAGCGCTCTGCCTTTTTATTACCACGAGTTTACACGTTTCTGCTGATTGAGTATCACCTGTGACCTGAGCCACCAAACGGGAGAAAACATATCTCAAACATAGACTTAATATTTACAGTCTATGATCTCAAAGCACAACGGTGCATACCGTTCTATCTCTCTCTCTCTCTCTCTCTCTCTCTCTCTCTCTGTGTCAGTGGGGTTGAAAATCAAGCTGTTCCACTTAGCGCTCCTCCTAGAGGCCTGGAGAACTTCGGTTGTTGCATTTGTTTTCGGGGATTGTGGGCTTTTCTTTTTGCATCGTTTCTGTTTTTAGAGTTTGTGTGCTTTTCTTTTTGTATCGTTTCTGTATTTGCAGTGCGTTTATGTATTTGGTTGTGTTGTGTGTATTTGCAGCATGTTTGCTAAATGCTGCGCATGTGTTGTCAAATTAATGAAGATGTTTTTTTATTCATATGTTTTAATTTGCTTGTGTTTTGTCTGTTTGCATGTGTTTCATTAAGTTGCAGTGCGTTTGCCCCTGTCGGCCAACGTACTTTCCATCTTAAACACAGAGAAAGTTTAATTGTGTTAAGTGATACAATATTAATAAATACATAAATCAAACAACATTGTATGATTGGCACCAACTCCACGCCAATCTGTCAACACATACCGTCAGCATCATGACACACATTAATATATACCACTATTTCCCAGCATTGGCGCCAATAATGTTCCAGAAATTAAAAACAATGTATCACATTTGCTGCCCAGCTTGGTAAATCCTGGCTTCTGTGTTTTGACTTCTTTTGCCCGTACATCACCTTCACTGTGATGCTCCAGGATGCAGCCAGTGGGTCCTATCTTGCACCCCACAGTGCAAAGCCCGACGCAAGTGGCTTTGCTAGTTTAAGACTAACACAGTTGTCAATTTCCCATCCAGCGCCCACATCGTTTAAATAGCAAATGCAGCTGCGCCCATCTTTGCGCCCATGGGCGTGCTGAGACCAGCACGCCCATGGGCGCAAAGATGGGCGCAGCAATACGCCAAGAATGCAACTGAACACACCTCCCTGTAAGACTACAGGGAGGTGTGTTCAGTTGCATTCTTGGCGTATTGCTATCTTGAGGCAGTGGGAAGCAATCATGCCATTTATTTATTTATTTTATTAGTTTATTTGTCAGGGACAATGTACAAAATACATTAATCTTACGAAAAGATGTTTTGTACCAGAGTTAGCTAATGCTAGTTTCCATCTGCAGTCCCCGGGCAGGTGCACACAATAATAAAACATTACAAATAACTCAGTAGCACTAACAAATACATACAAGATTAGTTAAACACTAAACAGATGTTTAAATAAAAAACTAATCAAAAAAACAAAAACAAAAAAATCACCTAAAATATATACAACATAGTCAAAAACATTTACTTCAATATTACATTTGTAAACTTGTAAGTGTGCTGATGCTCACATAGCTGGTTATCGAGTATGTATTTCTTTAAGTTTCGAGAGAAATTATTCAAATCTACAGACAACTTTAGACTGCCTGGGAGTTGATTCAATTGTTTAATGGTTTTAAATGAGAAGGCTGTCTGTGCAAAGGCAGAAGATCTTTTCAGGATAGCACAATTTCTGTGAGCAGTGGAGCGCGATATTCTGTTCGTATGTTCAGAATAAAGTTCTATGAATGTTTTCATTGAGGGTGGTGCAATATTATTAACAATTTTAAAAACTGTTCTTAAGTTTGTATATCTAATTAGGGAATCAAAACTTAATATTTTATATTTACTGAGAATATTACAATGATGATAGCGAAGGGCTTTTCTGTCAAGCACTTTTAATGCTTGATTATAGACCGATTTGAGGGATTTGAGTGTATCATTGGCCTGAGACCAACAGGACAAACAGTAAGTGATGTGTGGTGAGATCATGGCATTAAAATACATGAAAGATGCTTCAATTGTCAAACTATTCCTAATGTGTCTAAAGATAGAGATATTCAATTTAATGGAATTGCACATTCTTTTAATATGTTTTTTAAAACTTAGAGTTTGGTCCAAATGGACACCTAGATATTTTATCTCTGTCACAATGTTAATTTTTTTCCATTAAAATAGATGTTAGGCATATCTTTAACTTTATTGGACTTAGCAAAATACATTCCAACAGTTTTTTCAATGTTTAGTGTTAAGCATATCCCTCCCATGTACGTAGATGACGGCATCATCTGCGTACATGATGATCTCTACGCCCTTGCACACAGCCGGAAGATCATTGATGTAAATACTGAACAACAAGGGTCCCAGAATGGATCCTTGCGGGACCCCAGTTGTGCAGGGCTTCAGAGAGGACAATGTATTTTTTACCCTCACACATTGCATCCGATTTGAAAGCTATGATTGTATCCAATGCAATGTCTCCATGGACAGATTATACTTAGAGAGCTTAGACAGGAGGACACCGTGGTTTACCGTGTCAAAGGCTTTTCGTAAGTCCAGAAACACGGCACCAACCATGCCTCCTCTGTCCAAGTTAGCCTTGATACTTTCTATTAGATAGCAGCAGGCAGCGTCGGTGGAATGGTTCCGTCTAAAACCGAACTGCATGGAGTGCAACAAATTATTACAATCTAAGTGATCGGTTAACTGCTCTATCATGGCTTTCTCAAGAATTTTAGATACTACAGGCAATATACTAATAGGGCTGTAGTTACTTATTTCATTTTTGCTTCCTGATTGGGGTTATAACTGCTGTTTTAAAAACACTGTGGAAGATACTCTCATCAATAGATTTATTCACAATATATGTTATAGCTGGTATTAAAATCTCCCTATGTTCTTTAATGAGAGAGCTATCAAGTCTCCAGAAATCTTTAGCTTTTGAATTCGATAAGGATTGTATTATTTTATCTGTTTTAGAATAATCAATGTGTTTAAAACACAGAGCCTCATGATCATAAGTGGAGGGCTGAGGTGATGAACAAGGATGAGACAGTCCAGAGACATGTTGGATAATTTCATTCACCGAATCAATAAAATAATGATTAAAATAGTTTGAAACTGTTAGACCATCCTTGTGATTTTCGTCATCTATTTTCAGCTCTATTATTCCTCTCTTAGTTTGCCTCTTTCCAGTTAGTTTGTCTATAGTTTGCCAAAGTTGTTTAGAATTGCCCTTTGCTTGTTTAATTATTTTCAGATAAAATGTTGCTTTTGCTTGTCTTAGCTGTTGAGTGACTTTGTTTCGAAGTCCATTATAGAGCAGGCGATCAGTTATGAGTCCCGTTTTATGAGACTTTTTTAATGCTGAATCTCGAGTTCTCATCAATTTCCATAGATTATCATTTAACCAAGGTAGAGGGATTTTACCTTTAGGCTTAACCTTTTTTCCTTTAGAATATTTAAAAACAAGCTGTTGAAACATCTTTATCAACTCACTAGAAGCTGCATTACTGTCTTTATCATTTACCATTTCAGACCAATTTACCTGTGTTATTTCATTATCAAACCTCTCAATATCTTTCCTGGGGATATAGAGTACAGATTAACTAATATCAACCTTATTTAAATTTCGGTAACACACTTTTGACAGTTTCCTTGCAACTAATGTTAAATTATGATCAGAAAGACCTGTTATTAAATTGTAAACTTTACTAATACGGTCAGCTTTGTTAGTAAAAGCTAGATCAATAAGTGAGATGTCTTAGTAATCCGAGTTGCTTTTTCAATCATTTGTGTAAAATAAAATTTTTTAGTAATCTCCTTGAGGTTTTTCTACCATTTTTATCAATCCAATTTATATTAAAATCTCCCATGTTGACTAACAAAAACCTGGTCTAAAGTCAGTAGCGCAGCATTTCATTGTTATTTTAACAGAAAATTAGTAAAATGCGCCTAGGCTCGTGCACAGCACGTGCACACTATGTTTGGTACACACACAGGGCATTAGCACACAAAAGATTACAAATAATAATATTACGGTGCATCATAATAGCAATGCCCCAAGGTACAAACGTGGCTGGCTTTTAAAGGGAATGGAAGATGACACTCTGATTGGTTTATTGCATGTTACGCCCAAAACACACCTATGAATTCATGAAGACACTAAGTACAACCCTTTTGAACCTTTTTCCTGTAAAGCATGAACAGAAATGAATATGGTAGTTGTGTTTTTAGCAAATTTTTGCACACAAAACACATGTCGTTTATAAATAGGATGTTTTAATACCCAAAAATATAACGGCCTACATTTACAGCTATAATGATTAGCCGATTAAACACTGAGTTGATTGACAGAACAGTTTTGATCGTTTCCAGTTTCAAATGTGAGGATTTTTCTGCATTGAATACTTTTACTTTTAAAACTTAAGTACATTTTCCTGATGATTCTTACATACGTTTACTTAAGTAAAGGATACTTCTTCTAGCAGAGTAAGAAGTAACGGTACTCATGTGGACAAAAATCAGATGTGCCGGTACTCAGTACCATTGAGTTCTGGCCCATTTCCGGCACTGTGCAGGATGAAAACATCCTGACATTATTATTTAAAGCTGCTCTCTGTTTGTTCTCCTAGTTTGATTTTCCGGCTGAGTAGCCTGTAAGTGTAATGCTTTTCAGCGGCCGACAGTCATGCACCGCAAACAGAGGCCCGTGGCTCAGAGCAGACAGCCTTCTCCTGTCTGACAACACTCGCGATTACTGGAGCTTTGCTTTCAGACGCTGATCCACATCAGAGTGTGACGTGCCTGATAACTTACCTGACACAACCCTTAGGACTCTGGCATCTCCAAACAGCTCCTAGCCTCTGTTTGACCCAGACGCTCACCCCACCCTGTGATGAGCAACAGTGATCTGTCAGAGGGATAGTTGCTGCTTTGGGAATTAAACATCACACGCTTGGATCTCTGCTGGGAACTTGGGAGTGAATCAGTAACTCTCTCCACTCCCTAAACAACTTCACATGCCCCTGAGCAAGGCACTGAGTGTGTGAATGTATATTATCCTCCCCCTCCGCCCCACCCCCCCACCCCTTGAAACTACCCCCTCCCGAGCTGCTCCTGTAAGCAAGAATGCATTTCCATTCAGGTTGCTGGGTTATACAAGGATTGGAAAACTAAGACAATTGCCCATTCTGAAAAAGTGATCCTCCAGTGTGCGGTATTGTAGTAGAAAGACCACACAGGCAAGCCGCAACAGGACTGTCTAAAGTTTACTCTTTTGTCAGATAAGAGCTCTACTCAGTGTTTGCATTCTTCAGGACGGGACTTATAAACGTTTCCATGGCAGCTCTCTGAGCCCTCGACCTGTTTGTGTGCCGTTGCACTCAACATTGTGTGCAGGAGCTGTGGTTGAAGATGAAAGTGATTGTGTTTTTTAGGCATATCCCTTCCTATAAACACATTAGTCTTTGATTTTTAATGATATCCTTGGAAAACAGTAGCTCCTGAGTCATAAAGGAAGAAGATAGAGATGGAGGTCAGAAAGGGAAGTCAGGGGCTTGACAACAGACAGAAAAGCAAAGACGGGAAGACTCTGAAGCCAGATTAGAAAAGAATAGTGATACCTAGTCTGAGGAAGTGATATAGTTTCACTTATCAACAGAGCCTTGCTTTCGGGATTTGATGTGTGTTTTGGAGGCTCATGCCAGCAGATATTCTGTAATATTGGCTGATATACTGTATTTGAGAAAGTGAAAGAGATTTATAGTGTAACAAAGGGTAGTCAAAGACATTCCTTCATTTCAGTATGGCTGATCTTACACACATTGACTGCCAGCTACAAGTCAATTTGACTGAAACCTGTGGAGTTCATTAGTTTGTTTTATTTCTGTCATTTCAGAAATAAAAAAGAGATATAAGTTGACTAGATTTTGGTGTTAGTCTGTGGTTTATCGATAAATGATTAAATTAATTTTGTGTCATGCAGTAATGTAAGTTGAAGTTCACGTGGGGAAGCCTGACATCTGCAACTGTGAAATCATCTGATAAACTACATTTCTATTTCGTTTGGTCAGACAATCAGAGTGGGACAATTTGGGTTTTTTTAAACATAGAAGCTGATTAGGCCAAAATGTAAGCATGCAAACAAAAGCAAAATCTGCAGTATGCCAGAAATACCCGGATGTCGTACTGATTTGGAAAAAAATCTCCAGTATGCATCGGACCAGTCTACCTCACCTACTGCGTCCCACAATGCAAAGCGCTAGAACGATCACAACAACTGTCACTTCTGCTGGAAACCGACCAAGCCTGGCCTAGCATACTGCAAAATAAGAATTTAGGCGGTTTCAGATACAACCCATGTTTGCATGGCTGAACGTCCACATGGTAACACACCATTAGAGGTAGGAATCTTTGGGAATGTCAGGATAGCATTCCAATTCTTTGTGTTTTTCACATTCAATTCAAAACCGATTCTTGATCAATAAATAGAAAAGGAGGGCACTATTTCCAGGCCCATTTCTTTCTCTGGAGACTTAATATTACAGCATTAGAAAACATTAAGAACTTACACTTAACTGTTGTTTATGTCGTATTAAAAGACCTGGTAACTGGTTTTAACTGTGCGTATGAGTTTTGGTGGTGGGATGACCTTTTTATTTGCACATGTATCTCAGATTGTATGTTTAATTCAGCAATGCCTAAAGCAAGATCACACTCAGCTTTGACCTCCCAATCTGAGTTATGAAATGAATCCCTTCATATGTGGACTCTGTTCAGAAAAGGTGTTTGAGTGGAGTGCATCGGTGCTAAAGGAAGTCATCAGATCAACTAAATGGAGCAATAAAAAGTGAGAGGGAGTCAGTAATCACTGACTTCTCCAGAGCAGGTAGGCACACGTTGGGCTGTCCTCACCTGCAGAGCTGACTCAGGACTTCTTACAATGACAGAGCGAGTCTGAATATTTCATGTCCACTCAGATTGTTAAATACCTGAGGCACAATTACTTTAACCAGCAAGTGTGATTAATGTGCAGGTATTTGTATTAGTTGGAGTCTGTGCAGAGACAGACCTGAGCTTGTAAAGTATTGCAGGACAGTCTGTATCCTTTTTTTTTTACTTTATTATGAATTAACCTTATATATTTTTAAAATAATAACTTTTCATACCCTTGGAGTAACCTCTTTTTGAAGTGGTGCCATGCTGGTAAACAGCAGCATCATATCTACACTGCAGCACATATCAGATCAGGGTGTGTAGACTTTAGCAGGGCTCTTGTTTAGTCTTTGTTCCGCATTAGAGGCCCCAGCAATGTGAGATGGGACTTTATCTCCAGCTGAATTTCTTAATCCTTTAAAGATTCAACTGCAGAATATGCTATGGTGTTTTTGTTGTTGTACTCATCCATCTCCAAACCAAAAGTCATCCTGTACACTAGATCTACACATAGTGTACTATACAGTGTGATGCATTGGTACAATATTTGTTGCAGCCATTCAGAGGATGAAACCTACTGACTTTAGCCCATTTCCCACTGGACAAAACACTCACTAACATCTGGCTTTTGTCTTTAGTGGGAAAAGTTACAATTGGCATTCACTCCCGGGACAAATGACTCTGCAGTGTAGTGGCACCTAGTTGCTTCTAATTCTTCTGTGCCACCTTTTGAAGTCAGTCTAACTACAACCAGTATTTGAAACACGAGCAAACCAAACGGTCTTCTTTTTGAATGTTTACTTATAAAAACACAAAATGATACATGGTACGCACGGTCAAAAAACTGTGTTGCTTCCAACGTCCCTAACTTCAAAACTAAAGTTAACTACATCCAATCAATTACGCTATGACGTAGTGCTATCTGACTGGAAGCTCAAAATACTGAAATGTTATTGGACCTAAACATTACTACATCATGCATTTTAAACCAATACATTTCTAATGAATTTTCATGAAATAGTTTTTTTTACCATTTTAACTGTTTTTGAACTAAATTATTATTTCAGATGAACTAGTCCCTATTTGGCTCTTACACTGCAGTATTTACAGCTATTTATCGATTCTAGTTCCGATTGGTAGTGCTGAAAACATGACACCCAGGTGGACACGCTTATTTTTGCACCTTTTCTGTTGCGATGCTAACACCTCCGTCTGTAACTACTTTGCAATTTCAGGCACAAATTCCAACCGTGTCCGCCCAAGCAGCGCTCGGACATCGTTCCAAATTAACCGGCACCGAGTTTTAAAGAGAGACTGAATAAGTAACCGATATAAAAAAATAAATAAAAAATAAGTAACCATCGTTACATTGTCACTGGCCTCCATGCTGCTTCTACTGTTTACAAACCTGTTTTCCGGCGCGTTTGTGACGTCGAACGTGACACACCAGAAAGAAAAACAGAAAGGCGTACTCATCTACTGGCAGTGGGAAAGCAGTCTACCACCTTTTAGTGGGGTTTCCCCGCATTTTTTAGCTGCAGATGTAGTTCCAATGAGACAACCTGTAGCGGGACCAAAGCGGGAAAAATTTGTGTTGCTTTAAAAAAAAAAACTGCTAATTTTGGTTTCAAATTTGGTAACTCTTCCAACAGCATCACTATTAGGTTGACTTTTGAGGTTTTGGGTGAAATACCTCAACAACCATTGACGTTAGCATTTAGCTTAAAGCAGAGCTGTGCCTAAGTTTAGCCTCAGAGGGCTGCTAGCATGGCTGTGGATTATTAAATCTTTTTTACTCCATCTTAAGTTTTAAACTTCTCTCAGCTGCTGTTGTTAGCCATGCTAGCGGTGCGACTCTGGGGGTGGTCATTTCAGTCAGTTGCTTAGTCGGTCCAATACTTTGGTCAGTGCAATATCTCACCAACAATAAGATGGAGTCCTATGTCATTCTGTACCTAGACATTCATGGTTTCCAGTAGGGCCGAACGATTAATCGTTTTCAAATCGTGATTTGAAAGAAAGTGATTAGCTAATTGTGATGACCGTGATTAATATAATGTGAATATTTAGTTGAATGTTTGGTGTAACATTTGGTTTAACATTTTTATTCCTCTTTTTATTATTATATTTACTGTTTTTTCAAAGGATAAATGCTGGAATAATGTTACATATCACAGATTGTTTACAGAAATGCTCTATTTTCAGTGGATTTTTCAGTTATTTGTTATTACTTTATTTATCATGATCGTAGAAGGTGCAATATGTACAGTAGACACTGCTATTGAACTGAGGCATATCAGATATTACAGGAAAGTACTGATATTTGTTATTGGAATTATTTTTGTTATTATAATTTTAGCTTTTGTGATAAATGTTCTGTTTGACTGTTCAATGTTCCATGCTTATTAACAGAAAACACTTATTGCTGGCAATTTATATCCATGTTCTCATCCTAAGAACAATATAGAGCAGTTTTGATGGTGTTTCATGTTATAATGCTACATGACATGTTTTATTTGTTACACAGTGAATATTGACCAACAGCTTTTTTTAAATTGATTTGCGATTTAAACATTTTTTTTAAATCGCAAATCAAATCGTAATCGCAATATCTGGCAGAAAAATTGCAATTTGAGCTTTCCCCCCAAAATCGTTTGGCCCTAATTTCCAGACAATTAATCTAATGACTTTGTTTCTGACTTCCCCTCTAGCACCACTAAAATACAATGTCCACTTTTAAAACTAATAGGACAGGATACCTCTAAAGCTACTGAATTAATGTTGTACACAGCTGTACTTAGTTACACTAAATTGTTTAAGACGCACACAGCGAATAAACATGCTAACTGTATGCAAGTTAACATGCTAGTGTTCTCATGTTAGCATGATAAGTATCTGCTAGTTGGGCAATATAAGTTCTTGTTGTGAAAACACTCCACAGAGAAGAAAATGCCACTCCCACCTGTGCACAGGAGATTTTTTAAAACATCATAAAATGATGGTTGTTCTGTTTTGCAGTCATTTACTTTTTTCTTCAGTGTGGCTGATTACACAATACAGGTGTTCTGAGTGGGAGAGAAGGATGGAGCAAACAATTGAAAAGAAAGGAAAGAAAGAAAGATCTGTGGTATTATTATTGTATGAGCTTATCTCATGTTAAAATTTGTTCTGCAAAGTTACTGTAACCATCACAGGAGTAAATGGTGAAATACTTTCATCGGAAAAGTCTTGAAAATAGGAAAATACATAAAGAACAAGTAGTAGTAAAGTATCTCAAACTTATACTTAAGTACAGTACAATAGGCTACTCGCAGGGTGCGATTTGTGAAAAAAAAAACAGAGGGAGGGATGTTTTTTGATCTTGCACAACAAAACTAAACATGTAAGAATTAAATCCCCTTTCAATACCATGGATATAGAGCCACTCGGCCAGCCATGCCAAAACACTTATTTATGAACTTCAATATCTAATGGACAATAACCCCAATGAAATAGCACAACATGGTGTCAACATAAAACACAGCGCTTTCAAGCCGGAGAGCGGAGTTCACTTCACGGTGAAAACAAGAGACTTTCTTCCAGGAAACGCTCGTACGTTCCTTGAGAGTGTTTTAACCATGATCCTTTATATAAACTTAACCAGCCGTTTTGGTGCCTAAACTTAACATTAATCGCTGCATGATGCTTACTTTTTCTGGCTAAACCCCACTACCACGGCCCCTGATGCACCGTCATCTGGCGGTGGCCTGTAGCCAGCTCGCAGTCACCTATCGGCGGCTAAACAACTGCCGCTGGTAGCCGGCGTCCTGGAACTCTGTAGCGGCTAAATACAACCAGTAGCATTGGTGAAGTTGCATTGATCACTTTGAGGGGGGGGGGGGTACATTTTGTCCCAACCGGGGATAAAAATAATTCAGCAGAGGCAGGAATATGTAGACTTGAAAGGGGGAAATCCCACGCATCCTCCCTCGGAAAATCGCACCTGGCTACTCATACAGTTTACCTACCTTCATACCAAACATATGCAGGTTGGTCGCACTGAACTGTTCCTCTGGGAAGTGACCATTGATCCTCTGCTACAGTCAGAAGCAGAGGGGTAAGTTATCTGCAGCTAATTAACCTTATTACTTCCCCAGTTTATCTGTCTGAGCAGTGTTTCCCATACTTCCTTATCACTGCTGATAAGAGCCTCTCCTAAAGAGATGAACACAAGACGTTTGTGTCTGTGTGCAGGCATGTGAATGAGTCATATGTACACAAGTATGTGCAAATGACCGTGTGTGTGTGTGTGTGTGTGTGTGTGTGTGTGTGTGTGTGTGTGTGTGTGTGTGTGTGTGCGTGTGTCTGCACCTGCTTCCCTGGGAGGAAACATCTGCTGCAGGGTGTCATAGGCCACCTGTCTGGCTCCGTCCTCCCTGACCATTCCTGCAGAACTGATCTACTGTCTGCACAAGCTAAAGCTGCAGCAGGATGATGTGTATGGGGAGAAACAGCTGTCTTATTAGACCGTCCCATGGCCCGCCATCTGAGACATCCATCCAATAAAGAAGCAACAGGAAATCTTGTCTGCATGCTGGAAGTAACAGATTGACGGGGTTTCTTCATGCATGTTGGAAGGCTTGAAATTCTTAAATGTAACTTTCCAATCTGGGAACGGTCTGAAACATGGCAAGATTGCCAAAAAATATCCTAAAAAAGCACAACTCACTGGAAAAGAAGAAGATTGATCCCATACAATTATGCAAAGTCTGATTAATGGAAACTTATTTGAACATTCAGCTCTATTTTGCATTTAGCAATTTTCTACCACTTTGGTCCAGACTGAAATATGTCAACATCCTCAAGATGTATTGGCACCAACTTTGTGCACATGTTCATGGTTCCTAGACGAAGAATCCTTCAGACATTGGTGATCCCACTTTAATTTAGCGCCACCATCAGGTCAACATTTCACATTGTCCAATACCTTAGTTTATGACTAAGTACCAAAAAACTAATGGCGTTCGCATCAGCCTCAGCTGTACTTAAAAACAAATCGATAATCATAGAAACTGCTAAGTGTGTTTCTTATCTCAGTGGTTTTTGTTGGTCACTAGGGCAAATAGCGTTTGTATTTTCCTTTCCAGCGTAAGCAAAGGCATTTGCGTGTGATAAAGGTAACAGCTAACTATACTACAACAACAAGAAACAGAAGTAATATCTTGATGAGAATATGAAATGAAAACTTTCTAGTTGATACATTGGAAAAAAAATTGGGGGTTATTGTATGCACACGTCCTCTATCTAAACGTAATGGTCACAGTTTTAAACACGTAGTTAACGTTTTGAAACGGTCAGAGTTTGGTTATGTTTAGACAACAAAACTACTGGTTAGGTTTAGGAAAAGGTGGTTCGGGTCACAGCCCTGTGTTTGTTACAGTGGGTTTACTGTAACTGTTTTGAATTTTAGCCGACCACAGCTGCCGGCCTCAAGAAAGGAACAAGATACATTTTTCAGAGCCACTGTTCAAGCCTGCAGGTGTTTAGTATTTGATAGTAAAGGAGAGACATAGGAGTTGGTTGTTAGTTTGAGGTGACCCACAAATCATCTTCTCAGGCATCAAAGTTGTACTTGCCCATTCACTATCCTGAACAACACATTATTTTTCACCACGCTATGTTACGCCACAAAACTTCATTTGTTGGTACTGGATGCTGGCCTCGTATGTACATTATGTTTTGAAGAAACGTGCTATATGGACATTCCTTGGAAGAAATGGCAGGGGAAAATGACTGACTTGTTTGGAAGTGTGGCATTGTTAAACAACGTAATACCACAATCCCCTGAAGTGTGTGGGTGTACAGAGCACCATTGTTCTGAGCAGCTTACAGGTGTCCTCCAAAGTTAATCCAAATTTCTGTCAATTCAAGGGAAGCACCATAATTCAGATTTCCCAATGTGGTACCAATTCCAAAAAAAAGAAGAGTCCAGGCTAGTTGCCCTGATGTCAACATCATCTTTCAAATGTTTGAGGTTATTAAAAACTTGGGTCTCAGCTCGTCTGTCAGGGAGATGGAGGTGCTGAACCTGCTGCCAAGCCTTGTTTACTCAAACCCAAGACTTCTGCAGACATTTTCTCTGTTTCTACTACCGTGGACCTATTATCTTTTTTTAAAGATAATTTTTTTGGCATTTTAGGCTTTTATTTTTGATAGGACAGCTTAGACGTGAAAGGGGAGAGATAGGGGGAATGACATGCAGCAAACCTGCGGCCCCTGCGTCAAGGACTGAGCCTTATGCTCTACCACGTGAGCTACCCAGGCGCCTGGACCTTTGATCTTTTAATCAACAAAATATCTTTCAGATTCTGACTGACAGAGCAGAGGCAAAATTTTCTTTTTGAAGCTATAGATCAGGCGAGAGAGCAGTCGCCTACCAATCGGAAGGTCGCTGGTTCGAACCCTAGCCCTACTGTCCCATGTCCAAGTGTCCTTGGGCAAGATGCTGAACCCCAAATTGCTCCAGATGCTGCGCCATCGGTGTGTGAATGTGTGTGAATGTTTTTCTGATGAGCAGGTAGCACCTTGTATGGCAGCCTCGGCCACCAGGGTATGAATGTGTGTGAATGGTTCCAGTACTATGTTAAAGCACTTTGGTTGGTTGTTAAGACTTTATATAGTTGTGTTCAGAATAATAGCAGTGTGTTTAAAAAAGTGAATAATGCTCAAAATCCTTAGAATAGCTTTTAATTCCATAATATCAATGCATTTGGAACACTGCACATTCAATTCCAAATCAAAACATGACCAAAATTGATCAAGTTTGTGTTATACCTTTACAGAAAGTGAAGAAAAAGGAATGTTAGGCTGTTCACAAAAATAGTAGTATTTGCATTTTTCTTTACAATCTTAAACATATACTGTATAAACTGAAAAATGTATCAAGGGTTTGCTTTACTTTGAATCACTGCACTAATATTTAGTTGCATAACCATTATTTCTGAGAACTGCTTCACATCTGTGTTGCATGGAGTCGACCAACTTCACCACCTGTTCACCTGTGAACAGGTATTCCAGCCCAGGACGATTGAACTACATTCCACAATTCCTCTGCATTACTGGGTTTTGCCTCAGAATCAGCATTTTTGATGTCACCCCACAAGTTTTCTATGGGATTGAGGTCTGGGGATTGGGCTGGCCACTCCATAACATCAATCTTGTTCATCTGGAACCAAGACTTTGTTCGCTTACTGGTGTGTTTTGGGTCATTGTCTTGTTGAAAGATCCATTTCAAAGGCATTTCCTCTTCAGCATAAGGCAACATGACCTCTTCAAGTATTTTGATGTATTGAAACTGATCCATGATTCCCGGTATGCGATAAATAGGCCCAACAACAGAGTATGATAAACATCCCCATAACATGATGTTTGCACCACCATGCTTTACTGTCTTCACAGTGTGCTGTGGCTTGGTGGTCGTTGGACAAACTGTCTGCGGCCCCTAGACCCAAAAAGTACAATTTTGCTCTCATCAGTCCACAGAATGTTGCACCATTTCTCCTTTGGCCTGTCAATGTGTCCTTTGGCAAGTTTCAACCTATTCAGTACATGTCTTTTTTTCATCAATGGGACTTTGCGGGGGCTTCTAGCTGATAGCTTTGCTTCACATAGCCTTCTTCTGATCGTAACAGTACTCACAGGTGACTTTAAGTCTTCTTTGATTTTCCTGGAGCTGATCATTGGTTGAGCCTTTGCCATTTTGGCTATTCTTCGATCCATTTGAATGGTAGTTGACCGTTTTTTTCCCACGTTGTTCAGGCTTTGGATGCCATTTCAAGGCATTTGAAATCATTTTGGCTGAGCAGCCTATAATTTTCTGCACTTCTTTATGTGTTCCCCTCTCGAATCAACTTTTTAATCAAAGTCCGCTGTTCCTCAGACCAATGTCTGGAACGACCCATTTTGCTGAGTATTTCAGTGTGAAATGCACTATAACCAGCATGCACAACATTGGCTTCCTTCTTTCCTTAAATATGGGCCATAATTGACACCTGCTTCTTCACAGAATCAATCACCTCACTAATTGAACACAACACTGCTATTATTTTGAACACGCCCCTTTCAATTACAGATTCAATTACACAGAATGAGCAGCATGCATGTCATGACTGTTGGGTCTGTTGGTTTTCTATGACTCTACAATACTTACTAGTACATTATTTGCCATGTAGAAATATCACTTCTACCAAAAAAATTGATTTATGAGGTTAGTGATGTTGGACTGCTATTATTTTGAACACAACTGTATATGTAGTCCATTTACATTTACAGATACATGTACGGATTCACTTCCAGTGTTTTCTGTTCTTTACTTTTCCTTTTGTACACTGACAGCTGCAGAGGTGCTTAAGAAGTCAGGCACCTTGTTCAATGTTGTATCGTTGTTGTTGTACCCTTCCCGCTTTTGTTAGCTCAATAGCAGTTTTGATGTTAGTAAATGTTTCTGAAACCGATGTGCCGATCACTGATTTTAGATATAACAAATGAAATAGTAAGAGACAACAACAGAGAGTGGATAGTATGAATTGTTGCGCAAACACAGATGGTTGCATATTCCTCAGAAACCTGCTGCTTTCATCGCTCATTCTGCTGCTTATCAGGAAACCCACTAGCACTTTGAGTCTAGCTGAGAACATAGATGCTAAACTGTCACAGCTGCCACCAGTGCACCATTAGTTTCTCCTACTCATTATTAAGTTTTTTTTTATGGAAGACAGGTGTAATGAATGATGTTAATAAAGGTTGCATTTCATTTAGATATTCCAAAGTCCTTTTATCTCCAGACTGAATGCTTTCTGGCTTTTAAAATGCTTCATAACTGCTGTTTAGATGTTTGTGTATCAATGTCCGCATACATCTTTACATGTCATCAGATTGCTATATGCTATCTTTTTATGTTTTATGTAAGAGTGAAAAGGTGTCTGTATCCTGGTGCATGGATCAAACGTATCAACCAAACGTTATATTCAGTTGTAGTTGCACCTAAATCGTTAAGTAAAAATGGAAACAGCGGAATAATTCTCCACTACAAATAAAGTCCATGTTGAGTTAATGTTTGATACTTGAGTATATTTTGATTCTTTATTTTTTTTGCAACTTGCATAAAAGTAAAGTATTAAAATGACCTTAGTTAGCAGACGTTAAATCAAACGGTGAAGGAGAGACAGACTATAATTTAAATCATATCTTATATGCTTTGAGAAAGGAGGGAAAGAAAGAAACATGAACTCATTGTGTGGGTTATAATGGACTGAAGTAAATATAGAAAGTCTTCTTAAAATGAAAATGCACAAGTATACCTGAAAACCTGCAGTATTTGATGACCAGTGTATGTGGGTGTTGCTGAGCAGTCAGTAGAGGGCGCTGACAGCCATGTTTCCTCTACCTGCAGTTCCTCCACTGAACACATCATGCACCACACACACACCACCATGCATGTGTATAATCATTGTTTATGGGTCACATTTAAAGCCTTTATTGTGTGCGTGTGTGTTTTTTGTGTTAAAATGAATCTTCTGAATTACAATTATGCATGCAACCTGCAACAGAAACACTTTATGACTTGGATTTATTGGGACAAAGCTCTTATTCCAATGTAAAGAGATGCATGTGTTCAATAAAATATCATTTTACGGTGTGGGTGTAATAAAAACACAAATACAGGCTCTTGTGTGAGAAAACTTCCATAATAAATCCATCAGCGGTCCTCCTCCTCACTCCTTCTCCCGTCCCTTTTTTTGGTTGGCTCCCAGCTGGCCAACGGTCCACCCAGGCGGCCTGTGATTGGTCCATCAGCTGTCCATCATTAAGGGGGACGCGCCCGGCTCTGGCGTTGGGCAAACAGAAACGCACCGCTGCTCTCCTTCTCGGCTGTTTAGTGCGTTGAGCGGCGGAGGGAAGTAGAGTTCGCGCGTCTGGTTAGTGCTTCTGTGGACCAAACAGCAGCAGCAGCAGCAGCAGCGGCCGCAGCGGTGCGCTTTCCCTCCTCCAGATCCTCCAGAGCCGTGGGCATCCCGGAGAGCAGGCACGCCGTGCACGCCTCGGACACCAGCAGGAGGATACTGCTTTCTTTTTTTTCTTCATTATTATTATTTTGACTGATTGAGACATACATATTTTTCTCTTTCACTAATGGTAACCAACACTGAGCAGCCGGAGACATGTGGAATAATCTGGGGAAACTGCACCGCTTCTCACTAGTGTGTCTTCTCCTGACGCTGGGGGCCGAGGTGAGAACTTTATCTCAGAGGGAGATGATATTAAAAAAACATAGCAATCGACTGGAAGTTAGTTTTTTTTAAGGGGGTTTGAATTCCAGCCTTAATTGAATTGCCTGCTCGACACAATCATGTGATCTCGGAATTTTCTAAATTTGCGCTTCCTTCTGGGGGGGGGGGGGGGGGTGGTAAGTAAGTTTACAGACAACACATGCAACACATCTGCTGTGTCATACCGTTATCAGCTGCTGAAGTAAGGACATGGTTAAGTCTTGGTTTTGTAATTATCTATAAAAGTTTCATCACTGGAGGATCGATACAGGCAATATAAAGTGCGTAATTCGTGTTTTAGGAAGATTCTGAAAAGCTTGGTGACACAAAAGTATTTGGATGAAATAGCTTCACGTTTGCAGTGGAGCTTCACCTGCATGGCACATTCAGCCTAGAACAAATCTTCAATATTTCAGCTCTGTGATCGATTTGTTCCTGTCAGATGTTTTCACTAAGAGCAGGCTGGTTCTGGCTCAGCCTGCAGTGTATGTCTTGTTGGTGTTCAGCCGCAGCATAATATGCAGAGTGAGCTAAATTGGAGCACTAGGTCTCGTTAACCAGCCTAGAAGTTCAACTGTGCCAACATGTACAGTAGTGTGGGCTGCAGAGTGACTGCACACTGCAAAAAAAGAAGTTGATGTCCTGAACTTTTCCTTTAAACGTTGTAGCCTATCATTTCACTTGTTTACAACAGAGATTTTACAATTATTAGAATTGATTAATCAAGTAGCATTTTGTTAAACATGTTATTGACACACAACCCTTGACACACTTAGAAAAGCTGCATTAGACTCTAGGAGAAAGAAATAACTCCTATGGTTCATAGAATTTCACTTGAGAAGAAACTGAATGGACACTGAACAACCTTTTTTAAAAGACTGAAAAATAGACATTGCAATGTGACCTCCTGCAGGCCTGTTTTTTTTCAGCCTTTCTCACTCCCGTATGTTCTCCTCAGGTGTCTCATTCTACGGGCTACTTCGAGCTGCAGTTGATTTCGGTGGAAAACCCCAAAGGTCAGCTCCTGAACGGCGACTGCTGCGACGCAGAGAAGAGCGCAACGGAGGGCCACTGCGGCGCGGACGAGTGCGACACCTACTTCAGAGTGTGTTTAAAGGAATACCAAACGGAGGTCACGACCAACGGACAGTGCACCTACGGCTCGGAAACTACTAAGGTTATCGGTGGGAATACTTTTCAGTTCAAGGGCGGACAGAAAACCGGACAGAACCGGAACAATGACGCCGGGAAGATCATCATTCCCTTCCAGTTCGCGTGGCCGGTAAGTGGATCTGAGTGTCACGTTGTGCAGGTGGAGATTCGCCCGTTTCATGTTGTTGTCATGTAGCTGTTGTTAAAAGTTGAATTCAAAAGGAGAGATTGCGTAAAGGTTTCAAAATATTCACCTGGATGCAACATCAGAAGGCTAATCATGTAATGTACTCATCATTTCATGATTTCATGTTAATAATCTACCATGTTGTGTCCAAAACATGTAGAATTATCAAAGGGGAGTTTGGATGTTTTGGTGGTGAATCATGACGCAGCCTTAAATCGCTCACCCACGCTCGTACAGAGTGTAATTTGGCACATTTTGGCACAGTTTTTCTGTTACACGTCTGCCATTGCTGTCCGAGGCTCTGCGTGGCGCCCCATTCTTCCCTCCGCGTGCAACTTTTTGGCGTCTCTACATGATCATACATCTCGCGAGGGATATCACATTCCTCTCTTGGAGCTTTTTTAAGGTGAATGTCTGTGTGTTTCCGATCGAGCCAAAGCCCTGAGCGCGCATGACGCATGGCTTTTACGCACAGCGGCGGCGGTGCAGTCGTGTCTCGGTTTGATGAGATACCAAACAAGCTTCTGTTTGCGTGGCTCCAGTTACAGTGTGCGGGGGGGGTGGGGGTTGTGGTGCTAGTGTTTGAAGGGGGGGGGGGGGGGGGGGGGGGGATTTCCAAGCGAGTGTTGATTAAGAAGTGGCAGGTAACTTATTATCTTATCTAAACAGAGCAGCAGAGGCAATCAAAAAGCTGCTGCCGAGCCAGCGTGGGAAACAGGAACAGTCCTCCGGACAATCCGAGTTTACTGAAAGCTGCTGTACACTCAGAGATCTTTATCAGAAAGGTTTAATGGGGAGAGTGACGTCCTGTGGAGGAAACGTCACAGGTTTGATTCCCACAACAGCTGAGTGAGTGAGCTGTCAAAATAAGACTCCTCTCGGTCATTCTGAGTCAAAGTGGAAAAGACTATACGGACATGATGAAAGTTCAAAATGTATCATGTTCCCATGAATACTATCAATAGTCATTACTTTATATGAACTTGTGCTGCAGTACTTTAACCAAGTCGTCAATCAAAGAAAAGTAGTTCAGGACTCTTTCCAAAATTAATTATTTACTCAAGTTAGTAACATTGCAACAATGTGCATCTCACATCTCACCTGTTTTAGCTTTTATTGAGTTGTAAAAGTCATATTTTCTTGAGACAGATTGACATTTTAACATTTTCAGAAGCTTTTTAAAGTATTTTCTACAATTCCGTATCCTTTTTGTTGATTGCAGTGCAGTAATGTGTCTAAATCTGTTGTTGTTTCCAGATATTTATTTTCAGAATTTTTTTTAAATTAAATTTATTTTTTATTGGAAAACAGGTTGAAATAAGAAGAAAATTACACTTTTGGGACTCAACAACAGAGGAAAATGACTTGGAGATGGACTTTTGAAGTGTATGAAGAAAAAAAAACTTAAATCCTGGTTGCAGCTTCTCCAATTTACGGGATTATTCTTTTTCTCTGCCTCATATTAACGCAAATTGAGTTTTTAGAGTTGCTCACGGTTGCTCAGACAAAATTAGCAGTTTGAAGACTTGAATTGTGCTCTAGGAATGGGTGATGGGCATTTGTAAATAAAATATCATGAAAATAACCGGTCGCTGCGACCCTGATTTTTGCATAATTGCAACAGCAAAACATTTACAGTAATTGCTTTTAGCAACGCCAGTATTTGGAATCAGTGAACATATGAAATTATATGAAATGTTTTGCAACCATTTTAACTTTGATACTCATTTCCGACATTCTTGCTGCACGTAGCAGAAAGGCCGTCTGTGTGTTGATGTCAGAATGTAGAGATCGTACACATATATATATATATATATATATATATATATATATATATATATATATATATATATATATATATATATTGGGTGCTTTGTGTGCTCGGCTGGCTGCGTGACCTCTCCATTCATCACTCCCCATGGTCAGCTGTCAGCAGAAGGGGAAGATGGAAGTAGTAAGTTGGGGCCCTGCGGGCGGATACGGTTACCACTAAGTTGTGTGTGACACAGGCGGTGGATATCAGTGTCACCATCTACTCAAACAAGTGAAGATCCTCGGTCAATCTGGGCCGGGGGATTGCCTTTACCTCACCGCCTCTCATGTTCACTCTCTATCCGTTATTGGGTCATTGTCTCACTCGGCGTGTGTGGGGCCAGTATTTTCCACTATCCGCCCGGGAGGGGTCGTTTGTGTGTGTGTCTGTGTGTGTGTGTGTGTGTGTGTGTGTGTGTGTGTGTGTCTGTGTGTGTGTGTCACAAAGGAAGGAGGGTATCAGTGTTCAGCAGCTTATGCACAAGAGAATGTCAAGGTTGGAGCACTTAAGTAGAGCCATATGATATATGGGGAACATCAAATATCAGGATATTTTTGACCAAATACATCAATGTTGATATTGCAGCGATATTGTAGGGGTTGACTGTTGGTGGATTTTTGATAAACTAGTGCAGTGCCTGTTTGGAGCATGAACTTGTTCAGGAAGGGTCGATTGCTTGGTTCCTAGTATTTTTTTTCTCCTACAACTTTATCTTACTACATAAGCGTGGTTCAATCAGTCGTGACACAATAGGAATTCTTTGATGTATACGCGTTGCAGCACCGATTATTTTAGAGGTTGCACCTAGAGGTATCAGAGTAGCCATGTGTGTGAGTCCACTTGTTTGTTCGCCGGAAGAACGTTAAATAAACTATCGCCCGTTGGGTGATCAGTAATGGGATATAATGAGTGAAGCTAAGTGGGTAAAGGCAACTAATAGAACAACTAGTAAGTCTGGTATGTTTAGAAAACCACTTTACTGTAATGCAGTCTTTAAAACCAGGAAAAGACAACACTTGTGTTATATCACCATATTACCATATCCAAAATTTAAGACGATATCTAGCCTCATATATCGATGTCGATATAATATCCATATATTGCCCAGCCCTAAGTTGAAGGCTCTTTAAAAATGTCATCACACTTCATGTTTTTTAAATCAGACATTTTCACTGGTTGTTTGAATATTATATGTTAAATATATGGGGTGTGAACCTCTCTGTGCATTAAAGAAGTCAAACACGATACCTACTGTGGGCCGCAACTTGTGATCTGTTGCCAAATAATTATAATGTTCTATTAGTCCATGGATTATCTATAGTATAGTGAAAATTGCCCATCAGTAGTTTCCAGAATGCAAGTTAATGTCTTGTTTGCCCGACCAACAGTCTCAAACTCAAAGATATTCAATTTACAAGAAAGAGAAAAGCAGCACATTCTCACATTTTAAGGAGCTGGAAGCAGCAGCTTTTCTTTTTTTCTTGATAAATGACTTCAATTAGCCATTTGAATCGACTGATCATATTGTAATTTTACCATTGTTCGACATCTAATGCATGCCTGTTGGTCCTGGAAGAGGGATCCCTCCTCTCTTTTGCTCTTGGTTTCCCTTCTCTGAGAATAGAGGGTGTTGTATAACATGCAGAGCCCTCTCAGGAAATCCTCGAAATAAAATGATGTTTCCTCCTCTGCTTGCACAGTGATCAAAAGTTTGGGAAAGATGTGAAATGACAGATATCTCACTATACTCATACTTGGCCAAACCATAGTCCTCCTCCTTCTTAACACAGACTGTAGTTTGTCCCGTGGCACGCTGTCGGCCAACAGACAGCGCTGACAGTAACTAACAGAGAGAGTGTGTGTGTGTGTGTGTGTGTGTGTGTGTGTGTGTGTGTGTGTGTGTGTGTGTGTGTGTGTGTGTGTGTGTGTGTGTGTGTGCCGTGGCCCCCAGAATCTGGGCCACTTGTCCTGACATGAATGAGCTGCTGAAGAAAAATCAAAAAGAAGGACATTGTTCGGTCATTTCCCCATCATGTTAACCCCTCTGGCAGTTCAGGTCTTTAGTGACATCTTTTTTTCATGAAAGGGATGGGACAAATGGAGGGATGATGGGGAAGAGAGAGGAAGCAGCCCCCTCTTCAAAACGAAAAGGCGTGGAGATTAAAAAAAAAAAATCTGAAATCGTACGTATCGTGATTATTTTTTTGCGACTATTCTTTTCCCCAGAATCGTTATTTTTTATTTCGGTTTTCTTACCAATGATTGACCTAAATATTTTCTCTTTATACGGTACTGCCAACGGCGACTACATCATTTCCAGCAAAACAGAGCGAAAGCAGAAAATGCAGAAAATCCATGTTTTTCTTTACAAATGAAATAAATATGACTGTCGTCTCATGATATATTGTCTCTAGAAGTGTATTATTCAACTTTGGTTTTTGTTAAAGAACTAAAAGGAATTCTCAATACTCAATATCATTGAATCGCTCCACTTCTGGAATAAATCAATATCTCAATACAAATGGAATCGGCACCCATGTATCGTGAACGAATGGAACCAGCATAAAAGCATATCATCCCAGCCCTACCCTTCACGCTGCTTCCTTGTGAGGTTTCTGTCATGAGGGAAGTGTTCTTACAGTATTGAGTGAAGCAAATACAAGCATTTACTTCTTCTCCTCTGCTGCCCTCCTCTCACCCAAACCTTCCCCAGTCTCTTCATCTCCCTCTCTCTCTCTCCTTATGGGGTATTTTTAGAGCTGCTGTCCTCCCCTCACCCCTCTGTGAGTAAATCGAGGATCAAGGGTGTGTACTCCTTCAGTTTCATGGCCTGTCCCCCCCCCCCTCCTCTCTGCCCTCGCTCTTGCCAAAATTCCCCCCTCAGCCTGGCAGATCTGAGAGGACAGAGGTGGAACAGCTGTTGTTTGGAGACCTCCTCCTCCCCCGAATAAATGTTTTAGTGAAATAGCATTAGGGAAAACAGGCTATGATTACAGCATCGCCGAGCAAAAGATCACCTCACTCGGAGGAGTATCAGTGAGCAATCACAAAGTGCAATGTTGGATAGCGGTGAGTCGTCGTCTTCTTCTTCACTTGTTTCCCTCAATGCCGTCACTGCCGTCACTCGGCTCATTTGGCTCATTTGCCGAGTGTGTCCTTGGCGAGCTTCCGCTCTTCCACCAGGCGCTCCTCTTGATTTTGGTGATGCTCTTATGGTTGATTAGTTTAGGAGGAACAGAGGAGGAGGAGGATGTGATGATCACATGGAGGTGTAGGTTGGCTATGGTTGGCTGAGTAAGAGGATCCTGCCAAAATGTAGAAAGACTGAAATGTCATATTTTTTAGGCCCATACATGCAAAACAGCTGTGTAACAACAATATCAGATGCTGCAACTAAAGTAAAGCCATTATATCCAGTTTAAAAAGTCCACTCAGTCATTTATCTGCTCCTGCTGTTGGCGCTTCTCCCTATGAACCGGCTATCTGCAGACAACTGGCTAGTTAGCGTTAGCTACCTGGCTATATGGTAGGTAGAGAGCAGGCCCCCAGGAGAAGCCAATTTGACATAGCAGCCAAACTGTGGAATTACAATTTATTGGGCCCTCCGGCCCAAAAGACTTACATGGAGAAAAAGACTTCTGTAACTTTTTTTCAAGCATCACAACCCCCGTTTCACTATCCAAGTTGATCCATTCAGTCCAATAACATTTGGGAGGTCTAGAACTTTTTGGGCTTCATGCGCCACTGAGCAACTCTAATAGGAATGAATGGGGCTCCGCCTTGAATGCTGCAGAGACAGACTGAAAGAAGTTGACTCCCTTTTCTCGTAATCAGAGATATGTCATCAACAAACACATGTAAAGATATGATCCCTAGTTTTACAACAGGGTTGTCAGCTATCTGGGGCTGCAGCAGGTGCACTTATACTGAAACTATTCACGCCAGTTTATGGGACTGTCCTGACTCGAGAGCTAACGTAGTCAGCTATCATCAGCTACTTTTTTGTGCATGTTGTAGTAACGACTGTACTACGAACAGTCTTGATTGGTACTTTCAGCCTGAAAGGTAGTGTACTGCTTTACAGAGCAATGAGACTGAAGAGAAGGACATAGTTCTAATTTTCTTCATGCATCAATGCCTTTGGAATGTCCAAACTCCAAAGGTTTTGTCTCATGATGCACATATTTTGACCTAGAAAATGTTTCTCTTATGTAAAATAACAAATTCAGACCACAAAACGTACGGCACTCCCTCTTCACCCCCTCTCTTCTCCGTGCGTCTTTAATAAGTCTAAAAGCCTGCAGCGGCTGCAGCAGGGCTCTGTTACGTGGTGTGTGCCGGCCAGGCAAGGCAGTTGAAAGCTCTCTGCTCAGTTAACTGCGTCAGGACCGGCCTGCTCATCTTTCCCACGCTGTCGCTGGTTCCATGTCAGCTGAGCTGCTTCTGAGGCGTATAAATGTGTGATTAGCTGCTCAGTCTGTCCCTCTGATCGATTGTCGATGCTGCTGGTGGATGTGTGACTGATGTGGATATAGGGGCAGCTTTGTGTACTTATGTAGGGGCATAAATATGTTCTCACAGTTACACTATGTGTAGTCTCGAATTGCAGACCTTCCTCCACAGCGCTGCAGAGGAAGGTCTGGCTATTCCACACAGCATTCCGGGATGGGAGAAAACCGTGCTCTGTTTTATTGGCAAATCAACTAGCGGCGGACAGAGCAACGGTGCCGCTGCAAAATAGCCTCGGGAAGGAACTTGTTTTGGTGGAACGTGTACGTTCAAAGGTTGTTTTAGTCGTGCAATAGAAAACTCAGATTGAACAGATAGTCTAGCTAGCTGTCTGGATTTACCCTGCAGAGATCTGAGGAGCAGTTAACCATAAACCTCATAAATCCACCGGAGGTTAGAATTACAACACAAAGAAAGCGGAAGGTACCGTACATCCGGCCGAAAATGAGGGACATCCGGCCAGTTGTCTGGTCAGCTGTCCAAATTTCTTGACCAAATACCTCGATATCAATATTGCGGTGATATTCTATTCAATCAATTGTTGCTTTAACTAAATATCTTCACACTTAGATTTTAGATAAATAATCATCAGTAATGTGGACATAATGTCTAAGTGGGGAAAAGGAAAATAATAGAAAAGCTAGAACAGTCAGGTAAGTTCAGAAAAGTACATCACTTTACTGTAATGCAGCCTTTAGAACCAAGAAAAGACAACACTTGTGTCATATCACGATACTACAATATCCAAAATGTCAGCGTGTTTGGAAGTGTGTGAGTTCCGTACAGGAAACAGGAAACAGGAAACATCACTGCCTCTATCGCTGCCACAAGAAAGTTTTAAAACACTGAATTGCCCAGGAGTTTGTGGAACAGCTGACTGTTTCCTCAGTCCCTCCGTCTCTTCTCTTTCTCTCCTTTTCTTCTTTATCACGCTTTATATCCAAGGTACTCCCCGGAACATGTAGCTCCTCTGGCGCCATTTTGATGCTACCAAGCCATCACCTCCCGTTAGCATTCCATTGACTGCCATTCATTTTAGCGTCATTTTGACAGCGAATAACTTTACATCTGAAGCGTTTAAAGACTTTATTTGTCCATTGTTTATTTCTAAAGAAACACAACAATGTATAAAAGGCTCCATTACCTTGCACCTCACGTTATGGCTCCGTAGCAGACGTTTTTGTAAAAATAGGCTAACGATTTTGTCATAACCACGCGACTTACTGTCGCATAGTAGAGGAATTACCGTATAGTACAGGAGAAGCTTGCAGGCAGTTTCGACTTACATTAGCTGTTTAAGTTTAATTACTAATGTTAACTAGCATTTTAGTTAGCAATAATTAGCCTGTGCCTATGTTATCTCCTTACATATACCTACGCTCTCCGTCTCTGCAAGATTCGGAATGATTGAGATTTCTCTTGGCACAGCTACCAGAAGACTTACAACTTTCAGACACGTTGCTCACGTCACATTTATGTTGTCTCTCTCAGTTGGAGGCTGCGCAGTAACGCATGACCTCTTATGTAGCATGAAGCACTGGTATCGTTGCTACGGTTACCTGTAGTTTATCCTACATCGAGCACTGATTTAGAATCGTTAAACTTGGACTATGAGATTTCCTGTTATGCAGTTTCAGTGGTCACCCGCCAACCAATCAGGAACGAGTATTTTTTCCATAGCCATAGTATATTATTGAATCATCGCCAAGCCCACTGTGTACAGTACGTACGGATCGGTTTCATGCATGTGTGTTTGTTTGCATGTCTGTAGTATTATTAATAAGCGTTGTGCGTCCTGTTATCTCGATTCTGTCCACATTTTGCTCTCAGCCTGTTCGGTGCATTTGTTTTTTAAGAATTTGGCCAAACTGCAGATGTCTTTTTGCACCTGCTGAGATGCGATCACAGTGCGAGTCAGTCCACCTGCAGATATGGTTTTGCTGATTCGATAGAGTTCCAATTGCAGTGCATTTACACCTGGTATTAACACGCTTTTTCTTAGGCAGATCATGTATCCACTAACACAGAGATCTTCAACAGGGGGTCTGGGACCCCTAGGAGGTCCTCAGTTACTGCAGAGGGACCACCAAAATAATTGTTACATTTTTTATTTATAAAATCATGGATACAATTACTTTAATAGCTTAGTATTCTATGCACTAAAAATGTATGTATAATCGCTTTAGGACGCCCTAAACGTTATTGTAGGCCCAGTTTAATATGCAACTTAATTTTACACAATATATGCAGGGTCCCTGCTCTGTCTCTCTTTCAGTTAAGGGGTCCTTGGCTTAAAAAAACGTTAAAGACCCCTGCACTAACCGATTACATGCTAATACCAGGAGTAAATGGGGCCTTTGTGTGTATAGTCATAATGTATTTGCGTGTGTTTAGGCAAGGCAGAGGTAATGAAATGCATGCGTTGTGCGCACAGAGGTGAGCAGTGGTGATTAAAGCATGAGACACATGCAGCTTAATTTCCCACCTGACTCCCAATGGTTGTTCACAGGGCTAATGGAGCTCAGCTGGACCTGAGAGAGAGAGAGAGAGAGAGAGAGAGAGAGAGAGAGAGAGAGAGAGAGAGAGAGAGAGAGAGAGAATGGGAAATGAAAAGAGGGCTGGAGGTTTGGAGGACCCTCCATTGTTGCTGTATTTGTTTATCGCCTAATATCTCATGTATCTCGTGTTTCTCTTGCCCATCTTTCCCTTTCCCACCAGACCCAAACTCTGTAGCTACATATTTTGTCCGTTAGAAATCATTTGGCAGCTGTCTTCCAGTTTTTGTTAGCTTGTTTTGCTAGCTTTGAGGGTGTGATCACACTGACAGTTTGCTTTCTTTGGTCCGGAACAGAGTGAGAAAAGATCTCTGTGTTGTATTTTTGCATCTGGCTCAATTCAGGTTCACATTGTGAACCAGCTAATGAACCAAAGTAACACGGAGTCAGAAGCAGAGCTTTGGAGTCCCATCATGCACCAGGTTGTAAGCCATTGCGTTATTTTTATGGTAGTTTTGCAAAGTCATTCCTAGTTACCCAATTGGCGTTCTTTGTGTTTGAGTTTTTTTTTTTTTTTTTTTGCAGTGCACTTTCACCTATGCATGACAGATTGCTGGGTAATTTTTCTTCTTTGGTGTTTATCCCAGTACAGAGCACATGAACTAGTAGCTGGAAATGAACGACCGCCTAACATGACTGTCATTCTTTTCACAGACAAATAAACCGAATTAAAGGAGTAAACGCTCCCAAGTTCAAGTAAACCGCTGCAAACATGCTTTTAATGAACGCAACCTGAGTCATCATTTGGCTTTTCCAAAAGTATGCCGAAGAACTTAAATAGAGCAACTCTGATGAAAAGCTGTCCCTGACAAGTATTACTACAGCGTTCTTCTTCTGTATGTTGCTGCAACATGGACGCATGCAGCCTGTCCTAAGCGGCCTCTCCAGAGGGATTGGGTGAAGGTTCAGCAGGGTTTCTCAACGCATCTGAATGCCAAAATCTCCGTCAGTTCCTCAGTTACCCAACCTCCCACTTCATGGAGAAACCCCCCGTAACACTCTCACACACTTCTGAATCCACAACGTTTCTAAAACATCTGCTCATTACATGTGTGTAGTGGAATAAAGTGAAAGTTCTGGGTTGATCAATGGCAGTTTTATGGCAGAATTTAGGAGAAATTAACAGGCACAAATAGACAAAGTGGGGTAAAATAAAACAAAATCTAAATGTGTTCATGGATGATTTTTTTCCCAAAAGTCTGAAAGAACATGTTATGAAAGCAAAATAGCCCAAAAAACTCAAACTTGAAAAATTTGACAATATTGACTCCTCTTCTTCTGGTTTATTTCAATTTGTGTTTCCCCTATCATGATGGTCCAAAATGATGT
>CM042333.1:3730000-3765000 GCA_023566125.1 Zingel zingel
GTCATAAAAAACTGAGCACAGTGTAATCAGATTTTATCTCTGTACGTGCTGCGACTAATTAACGGGGATCAGCAGGATTTGTGTGAAGTCTTTGGCACCTTCATTTGATAAAGGACCAACATAAATTGTCCAATACGCAGTGGAAGTGCTCCCTTCACGAGTTAGAAAACAGAGACATGTCATATACTGTAGCTGCCCCATTCCTCTGGAACTCTCTCCCCAAACACCACCATTCTGTCCATGTTCAAATTAATGTCAAAACTCACCTTTGTAGAGCTGCTTTTAATGTTTGATAATGCGTGTAATTTAGTGTGTACATTTTCGAAGTATGTGTCTTTGAGTGTTAAAAAAAAGCGCTATATAACTAAAATGCATCATTATTATTATTTATCTACCTGTATATTTAGGACTGAAAGAGTCCTATTCGCCCACTGCTCCCTTTACAGAACAAACGCGGCATCGATTTTCTGTAACAGACAAAATTCTCTGAATTCTTCTCCGTCGCTGGAGGAGCCGGCGTAACCCAGAGCGACAGAAATAGCTTTTCACGCGTTTGGTGTGGGAAAAGTGAATTGGGTCATTTTTTCCGTTCCGTTCTGGTATGAAGACCTGATTAGATTAGCTTTGATTAGATTTGCTGTCTGAACGAGGCCTCCCGGGGGGGCAGTTGGTGCTCTGAGGCCTCCTTAGAGAGAAGACGTGGTGGTGGAGGGGCGCTGGGCTCGTTCTCTTAATAATGTGCTAAATTAACCATCCACTCTGCCTGGAGCCACATGTTTTATTCATGTCAATAGACTAACAGGTGTGACGTGACAGGTGTTGCTGCTGCTTCCCTCCTCCCTCCCCCCAAAATCACAACTCCAGAAAAGTTGTTAATTGGGTCTCAGGATTATTTTTACCATATACTGCACAATTCCCTGCTGCTGTGAATTTTCAATTAAAGGAACATTCCTCTTGATTTTAGTCCGCCTTAAGGTGTAAAACTCTGGTTTAACGCACCTAATATTTGTGATGCTGAGCTTTTTGTCTCCGTACTGTACATACTTGTACAATCAAGCATTGTGTTAATGCTGGAACTTCTTGCTGTTAAACGTTGAATGTCTGCAGGTGATGTTATTTTGTTTAGAGATTCAAGTACTGCTTTGATACCAGTGCGTAAAATAAATAAATATATTATTTATTTAACGGGTATACTACTAACCCTGTAGGTATGTGATATGGTTTCTGTCATTGTTGTATGGCCTGGTGCAGGTTAAATTCTTTCTAAAACATGAACAAATACAGACAGAGAATGAGTGCCACAGACCACAGATCAATTTTTTTTTCAGGGCTAAATTAACAGATATCATCGGATTGGTGCATTGATTCGCATACTGACCGATATCAGCATTTTAGGCAGTATCGGAGGTATTTTCCATTCTGGGATTGGTACTGGAACAACTTTACTTTTGTTGCTCATGTTAGCTACCCAACTAGTCTGTTTATTCTGTTTATTAGTTGCTTTTATTGCAGTTTAATCTGCCACATCAGTCTGTGCATCAAGTCCAGTAGTTGTCCAAATCATGGGGAAAAGATTAGTTTGCCACTTCATGAACACCACACCCAATGTAGCGGCCAACGGTGGTACTATTAGCAAACACTGCAGACAGGAAAAGAAAGTGAGTCAGAAGTGTTGTAGTACTGAAGAATAAATCTTACTAGCATGTATGGAAAACCGAATTAACAGAGCATCTCCAGGCTGTACAGTATATTCTCAGTAGAGCTGTGTGTTGCTGGCGGCTGTCCCTGCCGCGCCAAAGCCGTAATTTATTCATTGAACAGGTGAAGGCGGCGAGGAGTGGGCTGCTTTCTCCTCGCCTAATGAAAACTCAAATCCCTCCGACTCCTGTAAATTGGTTAGGAGGTGTCAAGTGTCTCCCAACACGTCCCCAACTACCCCTCCCTCCCACCGACCCCCCCGCCCATATCACAGACACACACACACACACACACACACACACACAGACACACACACACACACACACACACACACACACACACACACACACACACACAGAGCGGACTCATAAGGACGTCTCACTGCAGACAGCAGTGATGGGACACTTTGATCCTCCAGCTCCTGTCCTTCAAGGACACACAAGCCTTTACTTCACTTTAGACAAACACACACTCGCATACGTACACACACTCAGATATGTACACACACACAAATACACATACACACACACACACACACACACACACACACACACACACACACACACGGTGGTGTCAGGCTGCTGTGAGGCCGTGGGACAGCTCCATCTGTCTGGGAGCCAGTGGCTGTGACATTTAAAATGGATTACTAAGGGAAAGATTGATTATGATAATGTCCACTTATTTTCACTCATTCCAGTGTTATGGCTGCTCATAAATCACTGCTGTGTCCTGTGGAGTTGATGGAGAGGAGCCTCAGTCGGGTCTGAGCTCATGGCTTTTTGGGTTATTAGTGATTGGAACTAATCTGAGTGTAGTTTTGCGATTCTGTTCTACACCTGACATAGACTCTGATCTGTCAGGTAGTAAGGAGTTGCCCTTAACCTTCTCAGTTGATATGACCTCATGTCCCGCTGTGCACAGAGAACCTGCTTACAGCCTGCTGAAGAGTTTGATCAGTTGCTGTTAGATCAGTGAGTGTCAGAGGGAAACAGATACCTCTTCTTTTAGTCCCCCTCTTTGGGACCAAAGGATAATTCAATTCAGTTTTTTCTTAGTCAAATCTCAGGACACTTTACAGAGTAGGTCTAGACCACGCTCTAAAAATTTTCAGAGCAAGCATTTGGTGCGACAGCGGCGAGGAAAAATTTCCTTTTAACAGACAGAAACGTCAGGCTTTCTGCCTCGATTGGATGGGGGGGAGAACTATTATGTTTTCACAACAGTTGCATAAATATAAAAAAATATTTTGATGCCTTGATTTATTAGTTGTTTTAGTTTCCCTGTGTAGTTTGGACGTTGAGCCACATATACACACAGTAGATCTGTTTCACTCCAATGAGGTCTTAGATAAGGTTTGTGTGCTGCTTACTGGGGAAAACTTAAAGCCAGCTAAACACAGTATGAGTGCAATCATTGTATGTATATGGCTCCACCACCAGTGATATGGCGTTTTTCCATTACATGGTACCTGCTCGACTTGCCTCGACTCGGCACACTGTGCGTCCGTTTTCCATTGCAGATTTTAGTCCCGCCTCAGCGTGGCTGGTCGTCTTATATGCCGGCTTGACGCACACACACCAGCGCACAAGTATAAACATCAGGCCACTTGAGCTTGTTTTACAGTTCCACGCAGAGCTTTCTCCGTAGCCTATGTAAGTGGCCTGATGGTTATACTTGTGCGCTGGTGTGTGCGTCGAGCCGGCCATGTGTGTGTGTACGTAGGCTACGGAGAAAGCTCTGCCTGGAGTCTTCGCAGAACTGTAAACAAGCGGCACCGCAGTAAACTGCCGTGACCTAACGCGACACACACACAGAACGTCGAAGGTGTGTTGATGCCAGAAGACACATTTAGTTTCTAATGAAGCTGGAGGCAGCAAAAAAAACACAGCTGGCTAAACTATTTAAAAATCGTGGGTTTGTTCAGGACACCCCTGTCTGTCGCTTTCACGTCACCTTTTCAGCTCGCCTCAGCTCGCTTGGAACCTCGACTGAGGTGGTACTAAAAAGAGTACCTGTTAGCAGGTACCAGGTACTTTTTTTCGTAATGGAAATCCCAAAAAAGCGAGTAGAGTCGAGGCGAGTCGAGCAGGTACCATGTAATGGAAAAGTGCCATTAGTATTGCATTGCCAGACCTACTGTATCTCCACAGCGCTGTGTTAGTGCTGGAGTATGGTCTGGCTACACTGCTTAACATTCAGGAGAAAGAAACCCCCTCTGGCTTGTTTTGATTTCTTTAAAACCAATCACGATCAGTTTGGGCGGCGATAAGCTCCGGATGCAGCAGCATGCTTGAAATTTTTTTTTACTTTTTCCATAACCGGTGGGCAAACATGTAAGAATGCCCCTGTTAGACAGCAAATGCCGTAAACATATTCTCTGTAAATCTTTACAATCATTCACAGAAAGAACCAAGCAGGCCTGCCTCATTGCACCATCCAAATGTGCTTCAAAACTTGCCATTTTCATTTTGCTAGCTCGGAAGTGGTTGTTGTTGTTTCCCGCAGCAAAGGATAGTAAAAGAGGAGGGACAGAGCCTGACATCATGCCTTATTCCACCACTGTACATCCACACTACACCAGTGACTAGGGTTGGGTATCGTTTGGATTTTTACGATTCCGATGCCAAACTGGTACTTTTAAAACAATTCCGATTCCTAAACCGATTCCTAAACCGATTCTTGAAAAATGACATCAAAGAAAGGCTCTTTTAAAGTTTTTTCTTAATTGAAAATTATTTCAATTTAACAATATATTAACGTTTTAAAGTACTTAAATATATAATAAGTAAACCTAAGTCACCTTACACACAACTACCATAATTTATCAATAAATAACAGTTACACTATTAACAAGTTAACAAGAGTTGGTATGCTAACTAGACCAGCTTCAAACTTTAGCAGTTCTTTTGCAGAAAAATGACCATATTTGCCTTCTCTGGCAAGATACAACACCTCTCCTGACTTATGGCATGTCCTGCACAGGAGAAAACTCTCACAGATGGTGTCGAAGAGGCCTGGACACACAGGTAGGAGTTTGAAAGGGCAGACAATTTTGGGAGACTGTGCCGCCTCTCCCACCACCAGGCTACAGGGTCTTGTCCTGAACGATAGACCAGCAGAGCAAGTGTAATATGTATTCTAGCGATCACGTGCAGTGAATGGTTAATATGCTTTTATGTCCGTTTTGGTGAGCCCAGAGGGAAAATATGGCATTTTAAAAGTAGCCTACATTTACGATAGCTAGCTAACGGTAGACTACAGAGAAAGTGTGATATTATTACGTCCGTTTCGGAGCGTGTCTATCAGCAGTGATTGTAGAGTGCATGATGTCGGAGAATAGCGTGGACACACACTTCACAAGGGAAAAGGGAGACAGAAAAAAGAGTCTGCCGCTGTCAGGAGCGACAAAGGGAAAATATTTCAGTCGACATATTAAGTGGAACCGAAATGAGGAACCAAAATTTGTGTTCTAATCCGGTCCGAATACTACTGTTTGCGTAGGAACCGATTCCATAGTGGAACCGGGTTTCGGTACCCAACCCTACCAGTGACAACAGTATATTCTTGACTTTGAAAATAACATTTAACTAAACAATCTTAACTCAAGATCCGCTTACTACCATGAAAGGCTTTTTCTTTGCTATGTTCTGATATTTAATAGCTTAAACAAGTAGTCAAAAATGAAAGAAAATCATTACTTGCAGCTCTAATGACTTTCCATTGTGAGCTTGTGTCTTGTAGATGTTGTCAGTTGCATTTTCTTTCCTGGGTCTCTGCAGTTTTATCTTGTTTTGAATGTGATTGTTCTTACCTGATGATGAAGTTTTCAAGTTTAAACAAGTAAATTTGGCCTAATTTTAATAAACAGCTCCAAACTTGGGTTGTTGTGAACACACCCTAAAGCAACTACCAAATACTTGGTCTCATATCTAACTCATGATTTTGTCTTTTCTGTGTCTCCAAACTATGAACTACCTAAATCTGAGTGCCATCAAATGAACTTTAAAGCACTCTACTTTTTAATGTTTCTGTCTTCTCTGTCTCTAATCTCTCCCTGCACCACTTTGTCGCCTCCCCTGTAATCTTCCCTGCAGCCTTCAGACACTCTGAGTCACACTTGGGTCATGGGAACTCACAGCTGCTCATACGGCCCCATGCAGTAGACAGACAGCGAGCTCCATTTTGGTTTGTTTGCTGATGCCGTGAAAAAAAGGGGAAAAAAATAGCCCTGCACCTGAAACAATCCAGAGTTTGAGTTTGTTGCTGTGGGATGGCGGAATCTGTCTCCTCTGGGAAGTAGGGCATAGTGTGCAAGCATGCTGCGCTTTTACACACAATATCCTCACAATACTGTATCACAGCACTAAATAGTGTAAAATGATTCATTTAATTCATAGTTCTTATACACAATACTCTGTAATCTTTCAGAATTACCCGCACGGAATTTAAAGGGTAACTTTGGGTTTTTTCAACCTGGACCCTATTTTCCAATGTTTTTGTGTCTAAGTGGCTGATGGAAACAACAATCTTTGACACTGGTGCAGTATTAAGCAGGACCGCTGCTGTCGGGAGTCAGCGAAACAAGCTACAATGTAAGTTAATAGGGCAATTGTGCAGCTCCTATTTATGTTTACAATAGTGCTTGGTCTGCCACTGACAGGCTCAGATTGCCACTGACAGGCTCAGAGTATTATTCTAAGTGTCTGACAACATTATGGTAAGGATTTCTAAGGAGGTTGACCTTTCTGTTAAAATAAGTAGTAAGATCCTTTTTTTTAAACTTAAAAACATCTGGGAAATTGCGTTTGCTTAAGCCACCAGAGTAAAGTATCTGAATACTTCTTCCACCACTGCAAGAAACCCTGAATGTTGTTGGTCCCAAGTGTCTTCCCCTGCCACTTGAAATCAAAGGGCACACCACCTACCACATCTCTGTGGAGAAGGCAGGAAAAACGAAATTTCCCCCCGTAGGAAATCAATGCATCAGCACACAAAGTGCCCTTGAGCAAATCATCAAATCCCTGCTAGTTCCAGGGGTGCTGTCTTCCCTGTGGAGCCGAGGAAAGGACAAACGCACGCCCTCTGGGATCAATCCGGTGTCACGGATCGAGATCCAGAAGTGACAAAGGAAAACTGGATTTCGTTTTTTTTGGCTGTGAAACGAAAAATTAAATGAATAAAATTCCAGTTTCCTGGTGAATGTTTTGTTCTCCCACAACACAGTGGCTGTACTCGTTAACTAGCCTCGGGCAGATGGGAGCTAATGAGTGACAGCAGTGTGGGAACAGAACTTATTTTCCCATCATTGTTCACTCTTATGCAGAATATGTGTGTTTGAAAGTCATGACTCAAGACTGTGTGTGTCTGTTTATAAGAGACGGCAGCTCATATCTGAGTTTCTGTATAAACTACACATGTGCACGTCTACGTCTCGAAGTGGGCATATCTGAGTTTCTGTGTGTGTGTGTGTGTGTGTGTGTGTGTGTGTATTAGCATGCACTGTGATAACGTCTGCCCCCCTCCCTCTCTGTGTTTCAGCGAGCGTACACTGTGATAGTGGAGGCGTGGGACAGGGACAACAACACACACAGCAATGGTAAGGATCACCACTCTGCACTGTATTTAAACCCAGTTTGTTCTCTCCATCCTCTCATACTGCATTAACATGCTCTGAGTTTTTTTTTTTTTTTTTAACATATCATAACTCTTTTAAACGGTTATGTCAGTTTTTTTCAACCTGGACCCTATTTTATCATGCATTGGTGTCCAAGTAACTAATGTGAACAATAATCTTTGAAATTTGTCCAGTATTGAGTGAGAACGCTGTAAACGGTAGCCGTGAACCGGGCTCCAATGTAACCATATAGGACAAATGTGCATATCCTTTTTGTTAAAGAGTAAGATCCTTTTTGTTTAACACGAAACAGCACTGTAATCACAATCACCATACTCACCAGACTTCATTTAAATTACAATTACATTTTTAGCGTGTATAGAGCCTGCATATTTTCACATGTAAATGGGTGAATTAGTGGTTTATTTCAACCAAACCAGAGTGGTGATTGTTGGAACAGTGGAAAGACGAACCAAGATGGCTTTTGAGAGTTTTATTTAATTCCTGTCAACTTTGAATGAAGTGTGTTTTACGATGATAAAATGTTTATTTAAATGGCGAACAGAAGCAAAAAGGATCTTACTCTTTAAGAAAAAAGGTCCACCTCCTTTGGGATCCTTTCCATAATGTTGTCAGACACTTAGACTAATAATCGGAGCCAGTCAGTAGCAAAAACAAATTAAAGGTGCGCAATTGCCCTATTAACTTACATTGCAGCTTGTTTCGCTGACTGCCAACTGCTTAATACTGGACCAATGTCAAAGATTGTTGTTCCCATCAGTCACTTCGGTCCAGGTTGAAAGTTCCCCTTTAAATGTGTTAAGGCTTGCCTGGCAGGTTACTATGGCTTTGACATCCAGGTAGGCTGCTTGTAATCTCCAGTTCACTCCATATCTGATTGTTCCCACTTTGTTGGTTTGCCGCTCTATTCTGAATATTATGATAGGTCTAGTCTCACATTGCCAAACCTACCTCCACAGCGCTGCGCAGGAGGGTCTGGCTAGATAGGAGAAAAACATGCTCTGGTTTATTGGCATTTCTTTAAACCAATCACAATCGTCTTGGGCGGCGCTGAGCACCGGACAGAGCAACGATGCCTCTGCAAAATAGCTTCAAAGGTTGTTTTAGTCGTTCAACAGAAAACTCAGATTGGGCAGGTAGTCTAGCTTGCTGTCTGGATTTACCCTGCAGAGATCTGAGGAGCAGTTAACCATAGTCCTCACAAATCCACCGGAGTTTAGAATGCCAACACAAACAAAGCCCAAGGTAACGGACATCCGGCTTAATTTCCGGCGGCACTGGCGCAAACCCAGAAGTGGAACGTCGTCGATATATAGACTATGATGAGTCTGATTCATGTCCTGTAACAATGTCACATTGTCGATTCGGTAGCAAGGCCGAGCTAGCAAATTCTAAATTTGGTTGGTTCATTTGTGTCCAGCATACTGACACCTTTGCAGCTGCAGCAGAATACAGCCAAACAGCCAACTTAACTCATGATATGAAGAACATGCATTCAGTTGACTAAAATCAAAGGAATGGGAGATGTGAATCTTGTTTTGGGATTTTTGCTCTACGGGAGAACGTCAAGTTCATATTGACGTCTTAGAAGATCAACAGCCATCCAAAAACCCAAACTTGTGAGCTGAGGCTTGGACTTTCCTTGTACAGAGATCTGACTTACGATTGACAGGTAGCTTATTTCTCACCCTCGTCAGGGTCACTCAGGCTTTTTTCGGCTCTCCTCTATATTAAGCCTGTGAGGGCATTGCATCGTTAAGCCATTAATTACAGACCTCCACCCCTCTCTTTCCTCTGATGTCTGTCTCCTAATTAGCATCCCGACAGCTGTCCAGCTACTGCACGCCACTTTATTATCCTGAATCCCTGTGACAGACTGGCATCCAGACTGCCGTGCCTCGGCCTGGATGCCAGCTCTGGCGCTGGGACACTTCTTCACGTCTTTGCTCGCTTGGCCACCTGTATATAGAGCTGTAACAATTTCAAAAGTTACTGCACAATAAATTGTCTCAGAAACGATTGCGATTAACAATATAATTGTCTCTTTCAGTCAAATTAAAAAAATATATTTTTATGTATTACTTTTTCAAGCAATTTTTTTAATCTTTTGGTTATATTACTGTTATGTGACCCAGATAATGTTATAACACAGGTACACACAGGCCTCTTTATTATCATACAAACATTGTATTCATTTCTCAAATTAACATAAAATTGACAGTAGAACATTTATTTTCATCAAGAAAAACAAAGCACCAAAGACACATATAATTACAATTTGGCAAATCTAAACAAAATCAACAATTACCATCAACAGTCATACCCTTAAGGACAGGGGTGACAAACATATGGCCCGGCCTGGATGACTTTGCAAAGTGTGAAAATGCAGAGAAGTAATTAATTTCAATTCCAAATTTAGAACTTTAATCTCAGAGAATATCTGATGTTTCCGTAAATTTACGACTTTAATCTTTGAAATTCAGATTTTATTTCTCGGATTATTACCCCTCTCTCCCGGGGCCTTAACATTATTATTTTTTCATACAATGGCCTTAGAACGCTGTCATGGCAGAAGCAACTTGCGTTGCAACATCAAGCTGACAAGAAACTCTGTGGCAGATAAGTTTCTGATCTTTCTGGAGTGGTTTACTGGTCTGGCCCACTTGAGATCAAATTAGGGTTATGTGGCCCATGAACTAAAATGAGTTTGACACCCTTGCTTTAGGACCTTAGCTAATGTTAGAAATTAATTGTGGTAAAACAAAGAAACGGCGATTCCATAAAAAATTGTGATTAGATAATGATTTGATAATTGTTACAGGCCTTCCTATAGATGTGGCGGCTGGAGAGAAGCTTTATTTATCCTCGTAGGGTCCGAGGCTGGGAGGCAGTGACAGGCAGGCGGGCGGGATGGGGAGGTGCTGACGTCTCGACCGCCGTGTCCCGTCTTGCACACTTGGCCTGAGTATTTTCCCATTGCGTGATCACAAATTTGATTCTGTCAGTGAGTCTGTCAGCAGCCAAGTGTCCTGTCAAAGTGAAACATTACCTGTTCGCCACTTTGAGAAGTTATACTGGATGAGCTTAAAATATAAAAGTAATTCCATAATAAGCTCATTTTCTCCACGGCTTATTGTCTGTGATGGCCAGGAGGATTTATTTCAGGAGACATTTGGGCGACATTAAGTGTTGTTATTTACTGCTCTGCGTATCTACTTTCACTCGTCTGTTCCTGCCTCAGTTTGGGATTTCCTAAATTTTCGGGAATTACTTTCGACAAACGTCAGAAAGCAGGCCTGAACCTGTTAGTTAGTGATACTGTAGCATAATTAGAGAGAGAGAGAGAGAGAGAGAGAGTTGTCATCTGTTATGGGCCAGGTGTGCACAGGAATAAAAATCTAGCGATGTCCTGATCAAGTTTGGTTTTGTCTTGCCTGAGAGCCCATTCACAGTGAGTGAGTTAATTTCTGGAACATTATTGGTGCCAATGCTGGGAAATAGTGGTATATATTAATGTGTGTCATGATGCTGACGGTATGTGTTGACAGATTGGCATGGAGTTAGTGCCAAGGGCTCGGAACAACAGAAATTTGCAATCATACAATAAAATGCCTCATACACACAACGTTGTTTGATTTATATATTTATTAATATCATATCACTTAACACAAAGAAACTTTCTCTGTGTTTAAGATGGAAAGTACGGTGGCCGACAGGGGCAAACGTACTGCAACTTGATGAAACAGACGCAAATAGACAAAACACAAGCAAATTAAGAAAACATCTTCATTAATTTGACAACACATGCACAGCATTTAGCAAACACGCTGCAAATACATACAACACAACCAAATACACAAATGAGCTGCAAATACAGAAACGATGCAAAAAGAAAAAGCACACAAACTATGAAAACAAATGCAACAAAAAAAACGCTGTATCCAGATTACATCTAGAACAATGGAAGTTCTCCAGGCCTCTAGGAGGAGCGCTTAGTGGAACAGCTTGATTTTCGACGAGAGAGAGAGAGAAAGAGAGAGAGCGAGAGAGAGAGAGAGAGAGAGAGAGAGAGAGAGAGAGGTCATCTGTTATGGGCCAGGTGTGCACAGGAATAATAATCTAGCGATGTCCTGATCAAGTTAGGTTTTGTCTTGCCTGAGAGCCCATTCACAGTCCTCTGATTGTCTGCCAACACAAGTCCTCAGAACACTCTACTGGATTTTCATATCTAATATAGCTGCACATTTCATCCAAAGTGGACCCACAGTAAAATAAAGTTGGTAAAACCAAGTTTGACAGCTAGATAAATGGCAGCATTCTGAAAACATAGCCAGTGTGATGGAGAGAGCATCAGTATCTGCTGTGGCAGAAAGGTTTGGACAGGATTTTTACTGAAACGATTTGTCTTTTATTCAGTTTGTCAATTGGCAGAACATTCTTTTGATCACCATATTGACAATAAATTAAATGTTTAAGTCATTCATTAACAAAAAATATGCCACTCCTGCTCATGGTTCCACTTTCACAAATGTGAGGATTTGCTGCTTTACTATTGATTATCTGAAATGTTGAAAATTGGTGAAAATAGCTCATCCCAATTTCCTAAAGCCCAACTTTATCCACACAGCATTCCGGGATGGGAGAAAAGCATGCTCTGGTCTATTGGCATTTCTTTAAACCAATCACAATCGTCTTGGGCGGTGCTAAGCGCCGGACGGAGCAACGCTGCCGCTGCAAAATAGCCTCGGGAAAGAACTTGTTTTGGGGGAACATATGTACATTCAAAAGTTGTTTTAGTCATGTAACAGAAAACTCAGATTTGACAGATAGCCTAGCTAGCTGTCTGGATTTACCCTGCAGAGATCTGAGGAGCAGTTAACCATAGTCCTCATGAATCCACCAGAGTTTAAAATTCTAACGCAGAAGGTGATGGACATCCAGCAGAAAACAGGACATCCGGCGGAATTTCCAATGGCAACAGAGCAATCCCAGAAATGGAGTGTTGTGGATATAGACTAGGGTTAGGGTTAAGACATCACCTTTATTGACCAAGTCATAAAAAAGTTTCAGGTGCATCTGAAAATGAATGATGAAAATTGAGAGTGCAATGGACTGATGGCCTCAGTACAAATCTGTGAGATTAGCTCAGGACATCCTAATGAGGGATATAGTCTGCCAAACAAGAAAATGGGAGCATCATTCAATGATTATAATAACAATGGGATTACAGAAAGGTGAGGACATGGAGTGAGTTGTTCCTGTCCTGTGTACTGGAACAGGGCACAGGGCCTGTGCTGCTGCAGCCATGTGTGAACAGGTCTGGGCTGTAGCTCGGAGGGGACCTCAGGAGAAAAACAAGTCTTTGTGAAGGCTGTTTATGCTTCAGGAAGCCCCCGCCTGCTTCAAAACAAAACAGAAAGGGCCAGGAGCTGTTGTTGGCTCTGTGGATTGTTGGCTGGCGTCAAGCTTCACTGGAGGGTAGAGATATATACTGTAGCCATACTGGCTATGTATCAGGTATTGCGCTGATAGCAGTGGAACATCTGTACTGGAGAATCCCCCATCAGACTCCAGGGGTTAAAGGACAAGTCTGGTGATGTAGCCTGATACTGTAGCTGTGTCGGAAATCGTTCCCTCATTCACTTACTCACTATTCCCTAGATCAGGGCTTCTCAAAGTCCGGACCAAGGTCCGCATCCAGACCAAACGGCAAGTCAATCCGGACAAATCCCACATCTCGTGTCAAGAATACAACACGTTATGAACGTTTTCTATTTTAGAAATACATTATCTATTGATCAATAAACTAAATTGTTGGTGATGTTGCATATACACGAAAAAAAATCAACAAAAACGTTGATCAACTTGAGAAAAAGCGATGAAAAAAGCGACAAAAAAATGACAAAAAATTGGGCAGACAGTTGTATATCTTCTTCCTCCAAGCCATAAAAACATGTCAGTTAGCCACACTGCTGCACTGGCTGACATGTTCGTTCATTACCATGAACACACAAACTGTAGATTTTTTTGACCCAATCCCACACACACCTAACCTGACGCGTCAGATGGTTTGTAACACAGAACCGTCTGAGAAGCCGTCATCGGAAACTGTTTGTAAAAGGGCAGGCACTTTAAAAAAAAAAAAAAACTAGCAGGTGATTGGATGAACCATCTGTCTATCACTACAGCCAATGTTGTTTTGAACGAACACACGCCTAAACCACGCCCACAGCTTGGGCCTGACAAGATGGATTTTTGATTCTTGTGTGATCTTGTGATATCTTGGGAATTCAGCTGCCGTGCAAGGTAAACATACACCGTCCTGCTGCCACAAATACACACTACAGCACCAGACGTGGATTAATCCACTGCTGAAAATAGTCTCCAACAAACGCACCTTTCCTGCTGTTTGAGTAATGTTTGATAAAACACTACAGTGCCCAGCTGTTTAAAAGAAAATCACTGAGCCTTGAAAAAAGGTGGGCTATTGTTACAGATTAACATCATCAGTAGGAACCAATGGGCTTGGGGATAAGAACTACAGACAGAGTGGGGAATATAGTATTGTATCTCATATACAGATTTATGTTTCCTTACCATATAATAATCAAGATTGATGCAAGCAATGAAAATGAGGTCATTTGCATCTTTACTGAAGTGGGAGCGTGTGACGCTAAGCTGTATGCAGCAATAAAAAGAGTCATAACAGTTTGGCAATCACAGGATGGCATTTGAAAGCTGATTAAGTGCAATTTCTTGTGCCTTATAATTTGAACTCCACCCAGCTGAAGCACCAAGCAGGTTAAAACAAATCCACAGAGAGAAGAGAGGACTTATTGGACATTTCAGCCTCTTTTATCTATTATTTTAAGTTAAGTTAAGTTTATTACAGTTGCAGGGTTTCCCCCAGTGTTTTGCAAACCTGGTGTCCCACCGGGCCTAAGTTGACCCCCTCCAGGCCTAAGCCACTGGCAATTATTTTTTTATGTATTTTTAAGACATTTTTTAAACTACAGTTACAGAGGGGCAGCTCGGTTGGAAACGTAGTCATATTTTGACATCTCCATTTAGCTTTTAGCACTGACTTAGGCTACATTGCCACGTTTTGGTTTAAAAACTAATATCTTTTGCTACGTTTACACCTCACATTCACACTGCTCTGGCATTTCAAATTTGAATACACTTCTGACCCGTTTTGGTTTGGAATCTGCGGGATTGTGTTGCAGTCTCAACGGCCGCAAACGGAGACCTTTGGCAACACCGACACTGACGCCAGTGTTTCGCCGCCTGAGTGGGTCTCGTTCTCTGAGACTGAGCTACTTGTGTTACCATGGCAACTACCAGCAACGGGTGGAGTATACATGCTGCCTCCTGTTTATGCCCAGTATGCCAGAATGTTGATGAAATATGCGGTTTAGTGTGTTAGTTTAAACAGAGATTAGTACTTCTATTGGAGCTTAAAACACTTGTGTGCACGGAGATTGCATTTGTCTCTAAACTTCCCAAATGTAGGGCCCTATGGAATCTGTCTTATAGCTTTTTTAAATTCTAAATTTTCCGATTCCGTCCATGATTCTGTTATAACAGAAACTAGTGGGCTCTACATTAGTGTTGCCATCAGTCTATGACTGGCCCCAGCCAGGCCCTCGCCGGAAAAAGACACTTGCCACCGGGCTAAACAACTTTTCTGGGGGTAACCCTGAGTTGCCTTAAGAAAAAACAGATCATGATGAACGGCTGTAAAAGTTTTTTGGAGCAGAGCTGAACCACCTGAAGGAAGACGCTTCATATAACAAAACAAGTGCTTGACAACCAGGTTACCATCGCTGAGTCACTGTTGATGTGCAAGGGACGTTCTCGTTCCAGGTTTGCTTTTACAATCATTTCATCCATTAATTATCTACACCCAAGATAAGTGATGGTTTGGATACTTTCACCTCTTCAGGCCTCTAAAACTCCTTCGAGGAAACAACCTGAGAAGGAAAAATCCCTTTTTTGGGTGTAGCTGCTCATAGCTTAATACCGCAAAAGCAAAAACTTTCATCAGTGGGCCATAGGCTCAATCACCATTGTGTTCCCTCAGTCTGTTATTGAAATGAAAATCTTCAAGATTATGACTTTGAGACATTTTGTAGATTGTGTATCTATATGTCATGTGGTCAAGATGGGAACTAGAAGCACACACGTCAGTCTTTCTAAAAAAAAAACACACATCAGATGTCAGTGGAAGGGAAACAGTTTAAGTAGCGCTGTGAACACAGCATTGACTCCAATCCAAAGATCACCACTGTTACAAGCGACAAGCTGTAAAGAGGTCAAAGGTCATAGCAAAGTGCCACAGCACCCCCGAACGAAACTCTCCAGTTATAAGCAGCTTGTTGCATGTATAAGTAAGAAAGCAGTCACGCTTTGTTTTCTAAAATGAAGAATCTCTTCACGCAGACAATCATGTTGCTCTGGACACGATCAGCTGCTCCGATCTGAAGCTTGTTTATATAAGCTGGTTTCATATGGCCCACTCTCTGCTGCTCTCCCTAGTAACAACGGCCTCTCTTAGCGCGTCTCCTCCAGCACAGAGAGAGTCCATGATTGGTCTATATTTTTATATCTAATTGCTGGAGATGAACAGCAGTGAGTGTTTCAGGTGGTGGGTGTGGGACTGGAATGTGTGGCAGTGTGTTAGCTCGCAGAGAGACTCAGTAAATCAGGACGGCGTGAAAATGGATTCTTTTCCTAGTGTCAAACTTCAGCAGTTGTGACGATATTCGAATATACAAAGGAATGTGTTAAATGTCGCAGTTGACAAACTGAAGACAAAATAATTTAAAGACAGAAACAATAAAAAAGTCAATTTGTAAAAACATAAAGAAATTAGAAGTGAAAAATTGAATCCCAACTCGTCCCACGTGGAGGAAAATGCAGCAAATCCAAACCAGTTACTAGCTGCAAGTGACTAGGCTCCAGTCCAGCAGTTTAGTTATGAAAGGGGGAAAAATGGAATATAAAGGTTTAAGCATTAGTGCAGAATACATTGTTAGAGTTAATTCTGAAACCGTTCATCTGAATGTTAAGCTTAAGTGAGACTGTTTTACTTACTTACTTACTTTTAAAGGAAGAAATTACACATTCTCCCTGGTATGGGTTAAGAAAATTCTTGAACTAATCAATTCAAAAACCGGTTGGATTACTTAAAAATATCAAATGTCACGGCATTTTTTACCAAATACATCTATGTCGATATAGCGGCGATAATGTAGGGTTGACTATTTGTGCTTTTACAAAATATTGACACAATGAGAGTTTTGATAAATAATCATCAGTAATGTGGATCCAATGACTCAGTGGGTAAAGGTAAATCATAGAACAGTTAGAACAGTCTGGTAAGTTAAGAAAATGACATCACTTTACTGTAATGCAGCCTTTAACCCCCCCCCCCCCCCCAACAGAGGACAACACCACTGAGAATGAGCTCTTCCAGCTCCGTCTCATCCAGGCCACAGCAGCAAAGCATGCTGGGTCACTGTTCCTTGAGAACAAGCTAAAGGGCCTTTCCTATGTCGCCCTTCCTCGTCTGTTCCGCGTCTCTTATTATTTCCGGCCTGGCTCCGATGGAGTTGGGGCTGGATATCCTGAGCGGGGGGAAGCTGTGGGGGGGGGGGGGGGGGGGGGGGGGTATTTCACCCAAGCAGGAAAAGTGAAAAAGCGTTTGGGTTATCAAGCCCTCGCAGATCTTGCTCCTACAACCTCTGTTTGTGCTCGCTTCGTGTTCCTATTCTTTCCCCCTTTTTTCCTCTTTTTTTCTCTTCTTCCACATTCTTACTGGAAGAGAGTGATGTTTGAGGGGAGGTTACACCTTCCCTTCTGATGTGTGCTAACAACAGGCATTCTTTGAAGCCTTATGGACCGTCTAATCTCACTAAAACACTGGGTTGTGGGTTCAAATCCCATAACCGGAACAAGCCCTAGCTCCTTGGAATGTCATTCAGAATTTTTTGTTGTTTAGGCTTTCCTATCTAACTGACCCAAATACTTGACCCGTTGAGTGTTTCTCTTTCTTTCTGTAGTGCTGAAAAGTAGTCGATGAGTCAGTTGAATGTTCAGTAAACCCCTCTGAGTGAGGCTGCGTTCAGACGGTCCGGCAGAAACGCAGGTCTTTCTATTCATTTTGAATGGGGGTAGTGCATTTAGGCTAAGACGGGGGGGTTGCCGCAGGGGGGCACACCCAAAAAAGTTGAGACCGACTCAACAAAACCACACGTCACCCTGTGGTGGCCAATCATGTAAGCATGGATCAGACTTGTTGGTGTGTTTTGAGCTATGGTTTGAGGCGGTGTGAGAATCCCGTACAGGAAACAGGAAACTTCACTGCCTCTATCGCTGCCACAAGAAAGTTTTAAAATGAGGGTACAAAACCAAACATAAGCACTGAACTGCCCGGGAACAGCTGAATGTTTCCTGCAACAACAAAGCACTCGCTATGTCTCACTTAGTCTATATCCACGACGTTCCACTTCTCCAAGAATGCTCCGGTGCCGCCCGAAATTCCTTTCTCTGTGTTGGCATTCTAACCTCCGGTGGATTTCTGAGGACTATGGTTAACTGCTCCTCAGATCTCTGCAGGGTAAATCCAGACAGCTAGCTAGACTATCTGTCTAATCTGAGTTTTCTGTTGAATGACTAAAACAACTTTTGATAGCACACGTTCCACCAAAACAAGTTCCTTCCCGAGGCGATTTTGCAGAGGCACCATAGCTCCGTTCTGCGCTTAGCTCCATCCAAGAAGATTGCGATTTAAAGAAATGCCAATAAACCAGACCGTTTTTCTCCCACCCCACAATGATTTGGTTTGTCTTCTTTTCCAGATGATGAGCTGCTGATTGAGCGCAGCATCCACAAAGGGATGATCAACCCCGGGGAGGAGAAGCAGACGGTGGAGTATAAAAGCTTGACCGCCAGCCTGGAGTACACCATCCGCGTGCGCTGCGACGAAAACTACTACGGTAGCAAGTGCAACAAAGTGTGCCGTCCCCGCGACGACTACTTCGGCCATTACGTGTGCGACCAGCTGGGGAACAGAGGCTGCATGGAGGGCTGGACCGGACCCGACTGCAAATCAGGTACAGGGAAGACACCGATCATTTGTCAATATCTTTGCTTAATCAGCACAGGAGGGCAGAAAAGTGACAGTTTCCCCCCCATATATTTATAAATTGATTACTATTCATGACCACTCTTACAGGGCTAGGCGCCCATCATATACATTTTTTAATGTTTTTAACAGGGTTTCCACTGGGTCTTAAAAATTTTTAAAAACTCTAAAATTTCAAAAACAAAATGTAGGCCTTAAAAAGTCATAAATTCACACAAGTATTGTGTTCTAGGTCTTAAACTATTTCAAACAGGTCTATACTTTTTCTATGTCCATGCAACGCTGCCTCTAATGCTCATTGAAATGTATATATATTTTTTTATTCTGTGTAGTTCTTTCTTTCTCTAGTCCAAATATAATTTGCTGTATGTGTACAGATCATTATTACTCCGTGTCACTTTTAAATTCAATTTTAATCATTTTATTTACTTTGCAAGTACTTTTGTGACTCTGCATTTCGTTGTACTTTTATGTTGTGATATAAGTCTTCATTTCATTCATAAAGGTCTTAAAAAGGTCTTTATCATGTGAAGCACGTTGTGACTTTGTCTGTAAAAGGTGTAATATCAAATAAACTTATTATTATGATTATTATTATTTAAAAAGTCTTAAATTTGACTGGTTGAAACCTGCAGAAACCCTGTTTTAAATCATTAAAATATGTATATGTTTGTAACTTTTGTCTTCATGTTGTAGTTGTCTTTTTAATTGTTGGAGCTTGACACATTTCCGTGCCTACGCACAATAAACTATCATCTTATTTTTTCTATCAGATCTGTTACCGATTATAAATAGCCATTATAATTGGAATAGAGTGTAAAAAATATGAAGCTTTATACAGTTACCTTAACACAATGGCATATTAGGGCCATTGTATTAAAAAGAAATAACAATATGGAGCCGCGGAATGGGGTTATATTCGGGGGTTTTTCTTCGAGATTACTAAAGTCACGAGAAAAAAATCTCACAACTTTACGGCTTCGTAATTATTTTTATTTGTTTGATCTAAAATGGCCCTTATACGCTGTCATACCGAAACCTTAAGTTAACTGGTAAAAAAAATATATATATATTTATTTTTTCCTTTCCTTCTAATAAGATGATAAAATAAATCAGTAAAACTGTATTCATTATACTCTTCTACTGATCTTTTAATAAACACTTTATTGTATTAGTACTATTAGGACTCGGTACTTGTCACACTGACAGTGCAGATCTTTTTTTTTTTTTTTTTTAAAAAAACATTTGGTGAAACGTGGAGGGAAAAAAAGCTAATTAAATGCTTATTATGTGACAGATTTTCTCCAATTAAGTAGGAAAGCAAAACACAATGAAACTACAAAGTGCTTGTGCTGCAAATATTTTTAAAATCAGAGGGTTCAAATAAATGTCCCAAAGTAGGTTTTAAAAGACGAAGCTTCCTCAGATTTTTCCTCCTTTACTGCCCTTTTCGGAAAACATTTGGAAGTTCATTGAAGTTCATGTCAAGTGTCAGTTCGCAAGAATTCAAAGAATGTTTTGGAAACCCTCGTCATTCCCTTTAATTTTTCCCGGCAACAACTCATCAACACATCCATTGTTACCGCAGCACAGGTTCTCTGCCTTTTCACAAACAAGAAAACACAGGAAATGAGATTTTGATGATTCGACCATCTGCAAAACAAAGGAGCCGGACGACACCTTTAGAAATGATTGGATGCATGATATGGGGATTAAACATAAAAAATAAATAAAAAAATGATGATTCTGGAACTAACACTAACTCGCCACTTTCTCTTTCCTCTCCCCAAAGCCATCTGCAAACAAGGATGCAGCCTGCAGCATGGGACGTGCAGCGTGCCGGGGGAATGCAAGTGAGTGCCCCCCCCAGTTTCTATTGTCTGTTCACCTTACAGTGCGGCTGTCAAGTGATGTAAAATATGCTCCTGTTTGAAAGGAAAGAGTTTAATGAGGATAACAGTGGTGGCACAACAGAATGGTGAGGGGGGCGTGGGTTGTTGATAACATACCAAGCAGTCTAACCCCCCGCCCCCCCCCCCCCCATCATAGTTCTGTGAAGTGCCCCCCCCATCCCTCCACCTCCATCCCTCAGCTCCACTCTGATCCAGAAGCCATTGTTCTGCTTCCTGTTTCTAAAGCACGCACACACACACACACACACACACACACACACACACACACACACACACACACACACACCCTCTAATGTCATGTCTGCAGCCCACATCACCTCTTCTTAGCCTGGGTCTTGTTATGGCTGGCACTCGCCTGATTCCTCCCAATTATCAGCTGGGGGAGGGGGGGGGGGGGGGGGGGGGGTGAACTCTGCTAAACTGACAACTTTTAATACTTTCAATATTCAAGAATAGAAACATTCACAGACTAAACGCCTAACCCTGTTCCGAAAGTGAACACATACTGTGTAAATTAATTATACTCATCACATGAATTACAACCAGGTGTGGTGCGGTGACTGACAGCACGAAATAACACTTTATTTACGTGTTTATATATCTTCTCTGGTGTCGCAAAGAACTCGCCGCAAAATAACTGATTAGTGGAAATTGCAGCTGGCAAATAATGACAAATGGGTAGAAGCAGGAGGAAAGAAAGGCTTCTCATGTAGTATATTGAGCGAAGTTAGACAAATACTGTCAAATTGTGTCCACAACACAGGGAGAACAGCCCAGTTACATGACAGTAATATGGCTGCACTGTGGACTATGAGCATTTAAAAAAAGAAAGAAAAAAAGGCTGACAAGGCGTTTGTTGTAGCAGTTATGTGAACAGGAGAGGCATTTAGATTTGATTACATGTGGAGCTTGACTGTACATTTAGACACAGTGGAGCACGTGAGCTTTAAAAAGCCACATACACACACAGACTCACAGTGACAAATATTTGTTGGAAATGGTAGGAGAGGAGAAGAGGCAGAGAGGAGGGATTCATACTGAGACAGGTTTGATTTAGTTAAGATCTCGTAAAACAAAAAAGGAAGAATAAAGCTGACATTTCTCATTGAAAAATGGCCGGAGGATTGTAAGAGAGAGGAACACCCTGGAATGTGCCTCAACATGTGATTTGGAGATTCATCGCAATCAGAGGCACACACACACATACACACAGTGCTGAGAAACAGGAAGACGATCATCATCCATCTAACCAGAAGATGGATACAGAGAGAATAAAAGCTCTTTTTGTTGTTGATTTATGTGACATAATCACATTCGACACATTGACATCATCAGTGTAAATGTGCAGCTGTTAGCATAGAAGCTAGTTAGCAGCCATAAATAAAACCATAACACCATAAAAACATTTCACACAACAAGAATGAGAGAATGCAAATGAATCACGATACCTTTTTCCGATGGGTTTCATGTCAGTCCAAATTTAAGCAGATTTTAAGCAAAGTTATGGATTATATAGTCTATATCCTTTGTGTTCCACTTACAGGATTGCTCCGGTGCTGCAGGGAATTTGGTTAAGTTTGGTTGGACTATGGTTAACTGCTCCTCAGATCTCTGCAGGGTAAATCCAGACAGCTAGCTAGACTATCTGTCCAATCTGAGTTTTCTGTTACACGACTATTTTGCAGCGGCTCTGTGCGGAGTTTAGCACCGCCCATGACAATTCTGATTGGTTTAAAGAAATGCCATTAAACCAGAGCACGTTTTTCTCCCATCCCTGAATACTATGTTGAGTAGCCAGACCCTGCTTCAGCACCCTTTGGAGGAGGGTCTGGCAAAGCGAGACTATGGATAATATCACTAGTCAGGAAAATCAAATTTCACTCTTAACCTTTAGAAATAGCTGTTGACAAAATAATCTTATATTCAATGTCCACTTACAAGCTACTATTTTTTAGCTTTTAACTCCATTTTATAGTCATCATTAGTCAATGGAGTTTTGACAGTTTTCATGGAGATGGCTGAGCTGTCATCATCATCATGTGTATGAAACTTCAGCCAACAGTTGATTGTAACACCTTAACCTACAGCAGTGTGTCTGTTTGCATTGGATGTGAATCTGTCAAAAGTTTCAGAAAAAGCTAGCAAGTGGACCTTAAAGGGATAGTTCAGATGGTTGTTCAGTGTGGTTGTATGAGCTACTTCTCCATAGTCAGTGTGTTCCAGTAGTTTAGTTTAGTTTATTTGTTTCACAGAACATAAAAAAATGTCATTGAAGAAATACAAAAATACATGTGAGGGTGTGGTAGAAACTTGTAACGCCTTATATAAAAAAACACAACCAAAGTCATACACAAATGCAGACATACGAAATCAAAAATACATGTTACTCTACAGTACAGCAGATGGCGGTTGGCCCTCCCCCAGTTTGGAGAATCAGGCAGGAGTACCGACACAGAAAATAAGCAATGTCCTGCTGTGGACGGGGGGGCAGCAGCTAAACACATTTAAGACACCTAAAAACATCGATATCAGTTTAAGTGGACGCTATATTTAGAGTATTTTCAGTGCTTTACCTTACTGTCAGACAGACCTTTACGACGGGGAACTAAAGCCGTTATCTCTGCTCTCTTTGAAGCCACCAGAACAGTTATTTTACCTCACAGAACAAAGGAGTTGCTGCTCTACCGCTGCCTCCATCGGTTAGATGGAGGCAGCTCCATCTAACCGATACTTTATAAAGAGCTTTCTGCTCTTTATAAAGTATCGGTTAGATGGAGGCAGCTCCATCTAACCGATACTTTATAAAGAGCTTTCTGCTCTTTATCGGTACTTTATTTTTTAACAAAAATAAAGTACTTTAAAGTAGATTTTCTTCGGGGCTAAATTTGGTGGTATCGGATTAGTGCTCAAATCCCGGTACTTTCCGATTCTGATACCAGCATTTTAGGTAGCATCAGAGGGTTTTCCGGTACTGGTAACACCAAAAGTCACAGTTTGTTTAGGTGTCTAAAATGTGTTTATCTGCTGCCCCTGTCCACAGCAGGACATTGCTTAGCTTCTGTGTCAGTACTCCTGCCTGCTTCTCCAAACTGGGGACGTGCCGACCCCCATCTACTGGGGCTAACACACTGACTATGGAGAAGTAGCTCATACAACACACTGAATTAAACTATACCTTCAAGCTGCGATTATTTTCTCAAACCACTGAGCTTGTTTCTAACCAAATATAAAAAAAGTGTCGGAGCTGACAGAAACAATGTCCAAAACTACAAAATTAAGACCCAAGTTGTACTAACCCTGAGTTATTCTTTAGGTAAACAATACAATGACATAGATTGAACACATTAGGGTTAATGTAATGTCAGAGAAAGTGAAAGAGAGCAAAAGAGAAATAGAGACTGAAGGGGTTAAACACAGAGAAAATGAAAGAGAGAGAAACAGCCTGGCTGAGGAAAACGAAAAATGTCCGTTTGGTATCTTGTTTCTTACACACAGCGCATTCACAACCTACGCTCCCTCATGTGACACTACTAAACATGTAGCTAGGCAACAGCGAGCTAAGTCCGTCCGCTGGATTTTGGGTGCGAGGCTTGCCTGTAAATAATTCAGCGGTCCCTCACACACACAGAGTCACACGGGGCCTCTACCTCTACCCCTGCCCTGCCGGCCCGTCCTCTGGGTGTGGTTTGTCTGAGGGGCAGCATTGGAGCAGGGGTTTGTGGGCAGGCGGGATATTTTCGTCTCTGGCTGGCCCCCGCGGCCCCCCTTCCATTGATGTGACGGCAGCAACCCGGCGACGGGGCTTGTGGGTAATGCCACCCTTGGCCTGTGGCTGCTCGCAAACCGTTTCCCTGCTCCCCCACACTGCAGCCAGACAGACTGTCCACACTGCTACCGCTGCTGCACGGCTGACAGTGTGCAGGGCACCGCCGCCTCAGACCGCAGTGCCGGACAACACCACATACTGTAGTAAACAATACACAGCACTGTCAAACACACACACATGCACACACACACACACACACACACACACACACACACACATATGCACATACCTCACCGAGCAAAAGCAGATTAAAGTTGTTGCGGTTCTGCATGCAGTTAAAGGCATTTCAGCTTACAAATTGTGCATGACACAAAAACTTGTCGTGCATGCTTTCACATAAGCAAACCTTGGTCCTTTTACATCATGTGACTCTTTGTTCATGAGTGTCTCATAAATGAACTACCCATATACTGTAGACTTTTCTAGCTCATATATAGTGTTATAGGTGATTAAAGGTCCCAAATTATAAAAAAAATAAATAAAAAAAGCAAAGCCATCTGCACTAACAGAAAACAGTAGAGATTATTGAAATATGTCGTTGTATGCAATTTGGATGAATAGACACAGTTGATTCCAAAAAAAAACAGGACTGACATTCAAAAGCCAGCCTCCAGTCTGCCACTGTCCCAGGCTTCCCAGCGTACTGCAGAACACTATACTGCTGCTGGGAGTGTTTGGTCGGCGTCCATTTTGAAGTGTTTGTGAGCCGGAGTGGAGGCACAGTGGTGGGTGGGGGGGTGTTGGTCGTGGGTTGCTCCCCAAAATAGCCCCGACGAAGAAATGACAGGACAGGTGGGGCAAGGTTAGCACTGGCCTTGGAATAACAGAGTGCTGCCGTAAACCAACAGATTAGCTAACCCTTCGCTGGCCTCCCCTTCGAGAGGACTAACCCCTCGCTTCACAAACCCCTCGTTCCTCTCATTCCAAGTCTGACCTCCACCGAGCTGGCGACACAGGCAGAGGGCCGAGAGAAGACACGCGACACGACACAACTGCAACAATAAAAGCTTCTTAGCAAGTCATGTTTGTCTTTTAGGGAGTGCTTAGCGTGTTATAATTGGATAAAAAAAGAAATTTAAAGATGTTGGGAGATACTTGGGATTTTGGGACATGCAATGGACATATTTCACATACCTTGTGACATTTTTTGAAAAAAAAAGATTCATAGATGAATGAAAATAATAGACATGACTCAATGATTACAATACGTTTTAACTTTCATATAAAAAAGTGAGAATAATACTCTACTGCAGCCTGTTTGCAGTATTTTTAAAAAGCTTAATTTTCCTCGATTGTAGTGCAAGGACATGCCTTATTATTTGTCATTTCAAGATACAGACGAGTTGACATCTACTAAAAACACGTTTCAATATTCGAAGCAGATTTGAGTCCATTTTTACTGAAAAGAAATCAATTAAAAACAAGTTGTTAGTGTTCAATTAAGGACAGAAATCATTTTATACGAAAACTGTTGTTTTTTTTTGCAAAGTTACTCACGCACAACACTCAAAGATGAAAAATACAGTAAAATATTAACCTGAATGCTTGCATGTGATGTTAGCTGCATAATAGGGACAAACGCACCACAACCACACACACACACACACACACACACACACACACACACACACTAGGGCTGCACGATATGAGGAAAATATGCGATAACGTCGAATATCGCAATAACGATATTACTTGTGTTAACTAAATATCTGCATTTCTGCTGTTTTCTGTAGTCTGCTAAAATACAACAAATTGCTTGTTGAATTAAAAACAAACGAAAGGAAATCATTTACAACAGTCTTTTATTGAACGCATTGAACACTGAATTGAATATAAAAGGCACCACTAAAAAAAGAATGACTCTTTTTAAAGTGTCTACTGATATTTTCTTTCAACTAACACAAAATAAATCTCAGTGTCTCTCGCGACATGTCGCAGCCTTTAGCAATGTGTTTATTGCACAAGTTGATATCGCAATGACGATAAAAAAAGAAAAAAAGATATATTGTGCACACGCCCGCACAGACACACACACACACACACACACGCACACACACACACACACACATATTCTCTTTGCTCAGGAATGCCCCCTGACACTGTGTGTTTTAAGATTAGGAGCTGCAGCAAATGTGTCATCCACCTTGATGAAGACGTTCTGTCGACCGTTTACTGCCGTGACATTCGGCTGTGACTCAATCAACTCTCCTGTGTTCTCTGGACATTTCTACTCCTGCATGGATTCTTCATGATTATCGGGGGACGTTTCACTGGCATGCTGCCCCGACACTGAGCACTCCTGTGTTTTTCACACATTGTAAAAGTATTTACTTGTCTATTATCACTACATAACTATTGCTGTTTTTCATGGCCGACTCCCGCTGCGTTATTAAGTGCATCTGTGTGCGTGATATGCCCTCAGGCTAGAGCTGTAAACTAGAACACATTGTCAGTGTGTCGGTGAAATAAGAGGCACTTATTTCTGCATTCAAGTATTTCACTGATGTAAAAGCAACATTAAACCAGTGGAAATAATTACTTCATTTCAAGTAATTAAACATTTACATTTTAGTAAAATATACCTGTCTATACCTTGTTTTGCCGTTACGGGGAAAGTACTTCCTCCCATCTCTAGTTTGGGGTTTCAGATCACTTCCAGGAAGAAAGAAGAAAGTAATTAAGATAGGAAAGAAGGTAGTGCTGCCCACTCTTACTCCGATTCTCCACCGGGCGCGTTTGTGCTTTGTTCCGCCATGCGCCATACCACACCAGGAGCGTCTTAGAAAGCCTCCGGAACACAGCGCAGATGCGCCCAGTGAAAAATAGTGGTTAGTCGACTAAGATTTGTTTAGTCGATTAGTCATTTTCTATGTTTTTTCCATGCTGAATGATTTCCAAGAAACTTCTCTGATAAACCAAAGTGGGCCCTTTGCATGATTCTTTGTGGAGAAACTCACGTTTACAGATCTGTCAATTAAAACTAGTCGACTAGTCAATAAAAGATGGTATGAGGCTGAGTCGAATAAGAATTTCTTTAGTTGAGGACAAACCTAAAAGAAGGAAAGAAATACATTGAAGTACCAGTATTTATCCCAGGTATATAGTATATATCCCTGATATAAACTAACTGTCCCTCTAGCCAAGAAAAACACTTACAAACTCCTTCATTGTCACTGCCATAAACATCTTAAAAAAAAAAAGTAATGACACACACAAACACTATGTCACTTTGCACACATACATTGATTTTTCCATCATGATAGACAATAAAGTTTTCTACATCTGAAACTGAATGTGCGGTGTGTTGCAGGTGTAACTACGGCTGGCAGGGCCCGCTCTGTGACGAGTGCCTGCCGTATCCCGGCTGTGTTCACGGTACCTGCAACGAGCCCTGGCAGTGCACCTGTGAGAAGAACTGGGGCGGTCTGCTCTGTGACAAAGGTCAGATCTCTTTTTTTCTGCTGCACGTTTCCATATCTATCTTTTGGATATCCTTTTTATTTAACCTTTATCTATGCAGGTAATTTCATTGAGACACAGGGTTTCATTCTCAAGAAAGACCTGTTTGGGTTACAGACAGACAAACCGATTACAATAGTATACACAAGATTTACTATATACAAGATTTAAACGAAAGTGTCAAGTAGACCTAAAACACTAAAGCAAGATTCCAAAAATGTTTTTTCTAGTGCCCTTAATTTAATGTTTTCAAATCCGCTAGTGGGAGCAAGCTGGACAGTTTTAGATCCTGCTGCAGTGTATTCCAGGTTGAGGGGGAAGAAAAAGAGAAAGCCTTTTTGCCAAGCTCTGTACAAACTGATGGACATTGAAGCTACAAGTGCTAAAAGTCAAAGGCAACTGGACTGGCTTCAGATTTCTGATAACATTTGACATCTCGTCTAAAAAGGCCTTTCTTCAGATCATTTGGATAATTCTAGAAGTTAATTTTGGGCATTAAAATGATTTGTTGTGTATATTTCAAAGACTAACACATAGTGGTTTCCATTGTTTTTCCATGCAGTCCTAAAAGCATTAAGCAGAAACTTGCTGGGGTTGTATTGATGTGAATATTGTGCAAGATGTTAGTCACCTTGTTTAAAATGAATGAAGACTTGATATTCACTGCGATAGATTTCACAACTCAATCTATTTTCAAGAGTTTGCCATTTGAATGTCATGCTGTGGAATGGAAAGCAATGGTGTGCAGTTATTGTGAAGTATTTTTTTATTTCCAGTATATGGGCTAAAACATGCAAGAACACCCGAATGCTCCTTTTAAACCTCTTAGGAGTGGTATGAGGACACAGTGTTATTGGTCCAAATGCAGAACACTAAAATAGAAATTACTTTTTTCTGTAAATATGTTCTTACATTGTGTTCCTTGTAACCCACAATCATGATTTGGGATGGGGGAAAATGAAATGGAGCCTCTAACAGCAAGTTATTATGTACGGCTGTTAAACACAGAGCTGCAGCATAATGAGAAGTAAAAGCATTTCAATGATGTTTTTGTCAGATAAGATTTTATACACAACAATTGTTCCATCACTTAGTGGTCTGGTATCTTCTGCCCTAAATGTCACTGTGGCAAGATGTCAGGGTTTTTCCTGCGTAAAGGAATTTTTGGTTTTTAGCCAATCCCAAAGGAAAATCACCAGCACCAAAATTTCAAGAATTGAGAATAAAAAAGCAATTCACATCCTCTCCAAATGTGTTCAAGAGCAAGTTACCAAATAACCGTTAAACAAGCAGAACATAACCTTGAATATGAGAGATAATCTCAGTTTTATAATATTATAAAAAAAAATAAAAAAATCATTGCCTTTACTGTAGGCGGACCGATCATCCTTACTGCCTTGTGTAGTCCCCCCCCAAAGGCCCATTCTGAGCCAGGAAAAACCCTGGTTGGGTGTAATTTGTTAACTGTGTGTGTGACATCGACGCACACAGAGTGGGTCACATCAGTGTTCTTTGCTGTGCAGACCTCAACTACTGTGGGACCAACCGACCCTGTAAGAACGGAGGCACGTGTATGAACACAGAGCCAGACGAGTATAACTGCGCCTGTCCAGATGGCTACTCTGGCAAGAACTGCGAGATCGGTGAGTCTCTAAAGAAAAGAAGAAGAAAAAAACAGCTCCCAAATCCAGGTTTCTGCGCCACGCTCAGGGCAAAGTTCTGAGGAGCTGATGCATTCCTACTTTTTTTTTTTTTCTCTAGCGGAGCACGCCTGTGTTTCCAACCCCTGTGCCAGCGGGGGAACGTGCCATGAAGTCCCATCAGGCTTTGAGTGTCACTGTCCAGCAGGCTGGTCCGGGCCGACCTGTGCTAAAGGTAAGGGGGGCAATGAGATCTAGCATCTTCTGTTCTGTTATGTGTCACCTCTCGATGCTCCGCGTCAGGAGCTTTGTGTCTCTGTTTGGGAGTTAAACTAGGTCTTTTTCACTTCTAATCCCTTATAATCACACTAAGGTCAGGGCGTTGAGGTTCTGTCCTCAGAAGTTATTTTCTGAAAGTTTGGGGATTTGAACAACCTGTTCGGATATTGTTAGGAGTAATTTCTTTAAATGTGATGTTTTTTATCCAAAAAATAAAGTTACTTTTTTTTATTAAATGACAGGATTTAGTATTATTCCACCTGATTATTATTCCTGGCAGTATGTAGTTTACAGCATTTTTTTCTATGAGTGGTTTTATGATTGAAGTTAGTTTAGTTAATTAGAGGATCCTAATTGGCTGTGCCATTAAGCACAGCTAATTTTCCTGGGGTCATTACTTAAAAACATACATTCAGCATTTCAGTCCACATAACTCAACACATTTAAAAACATACATTTTTCGGAAGTTACAGTATTTTGTAAGTTAGGAACAAAGGTAACACTTTACTTGAAGGTACTGTATCTACATAAGAGTGACATGACACTGAACTCTAACCCTAACCCTAACCCTAACTTGTCATGACAAAAACCGAATGACACTTACTAAAAGAAGTGTTATGTCATAAACGTTTATGACTTGTTTATAATGTTTATGACACGTTCATGAAAGTGTCTTGTCACGCTTATGTAGATACCTTCAAGTAAACTGTAACCAGAACAAAACTAAACAGGCTAATTTTACCATTTTAAATGTTGCGACTTAAAGAGAACCAGCTGGATACCTTCCGAAGAGACTGATTGAGTTTGCAAACCTAACTCAGTGTCACCCGTGGTAGCTGGAGTATGAGTTTTTCTTAAGTGATAAAGGCTTCAACATCTGTCTGGTATGTATTTCAGATACAGATGAGTGTGCCTCCAGCCCCTGTGCTCAGGGCGGAACCTGCATGGACATGGAGAACGGCTTCGAATGTCTCTGCCCTCCACAGTGGACGGGCAAGACCTGCCAGATAGGTACGTCTCACTGAGGGATTGACTAATATGCTGTGATCAAAGATAACATGAGATGCTTTGTACATTTAAAGTAGGCTCATTTGTGTACATCTGATGATTGTAAAATATCACGGGGAATATTGTCCGATTTGATTCTCAACATTTTTAAGGGAAAAAAATGTTTTAAATGTATATATTTTGTGTAATCCTGATTCCCTGATTCAACACATTGTTGCATGTGGGATGATGTTTTGCTGTGATAAAGCTGGTGTGTTTCTGTGTGTTGCACCTACAGTGAATGCCATGCGTCCAAATTCATTCCAGGAATCCCATTTGCTTGCATAGTTACAGCATAGCAGGGTGTTTGTTTATCTGCCGTGTCGTTTAACCAGTAGTGTTACTGCAGGAGGGTCACTTATTTCAGATGAGAGTGTGTGTATGTGTGTTGGTGTGGGTGGGTGGGTAGATGGGGGTGTGTGTGTGTCGAGCCAGGTGACTTGAGTAAAGCTAAAAATAACCTCTCGCCTGGCAACTGCTAGCCTTGGGACAAAATATACTCCTGCAGGGGGTTATCTTTGGCTCCAGACTGGGCGTAACAGGGTTGTATGTACGCTACGGTGAAGCGACGCCACGACATAGCGGAGCCTTCAGCCCCTCCGACCTCTGCCAGGAAACGCTTTATAACCTGTAAACACACGCGGGAAGCAACCGAAATGCTTCGGTTTGTGTTACGGATTCTGTTCTTCTCTGAGCACTTCCCCTTTTCAGAGAGCGGGGTGGTACCTGGAAGAGAGCGGGGTGAGGAGGAGGGGCAGTGGTAGTGGGGGGAGGTTGGGTTTTTGGGAATGGGTTGGGGGTGTTTAGTTTCAGCAGACCAACAGGTGCCGCCTACCTCCTGGGAGTAGTATTAATGCACTGTGTCGGTTTATAGTGAGCGCGGCGGCGTGGTGGGCGCGGCGATAGCTGCCTCTGAAACTGACCACTTGGAATGCTGCAGGTTGGCCTTTAGGGAATGCAATAGAATGACATTAACCCTGAGTGGGGGGTGGGGGTGGGGGAATAGAGCAGTGGGGGAGATAGAAACCCTGTCAGACATGAACTTCACCCTGTAAATGTTCTGGCAATTTGACATGTTTGAAAAAGACCCCTGAGTCGTTTACCCATAAATGTCATGAATCTAACTACATGGTACCAAGTAACGTAAATTAATCTGGTCATGTTAACAGAAAGGCTTAAATATGCATATTAAGAGATCTAAATGAAGGACTTGAAAAAAAAAACAATCATTGAGCTGCAAAATAAGTTTTCATGTCCTTTACTGATGCACCCTTTAAAACTTAAATACCGTGCAAGCATTGCACCTCTTTTCAAAACAGTCATTGTGGAACATTTCTGTAACGGAGGCCGTAGTTCGGAAGTTTTGTAACAGGTATATAAAACCAGCAACGTTACAGACACAACAACAAACAGTTGGTAGTTAGAGTTCAGAAAAGACCTATAATCTTCAGCCGTGATTTCAGTGTGTTGTACGACATGAAGCTACGCTTGGTGAAGGGGCTTCTCAGCAGGTTCTCAGCTCTCTCATTCATTCTCTTTGTGTCTCTCGCCTCCATTTTGCAGACGTTAATGAGTGTGCGGGGAAGCCTTGCCTCAATGCTTACTCTTGCAAAAACTTGATTGGTGGATATCACTGTGCCTGCTTTCGTGGATGGGTTGGCCAGAACTGTGACACCAGTTAGTATCAATCCAGCTACTTATTAGCCTCCAGCCTCTTTCCATTTGCCTGTAGCCTGTTCTCCTCGCTGGCTAGCTTCTGTTCTACTAGCTCCTTCTCGCCTCTCATTCATTTATCAGTCATTCTAAAATGTTTCTGTGTCCATATTCGAAGATACATTACAATATATTATACTGAACAGTAATCAATTGAATCAATTTCAATCAATTTAACTACGACAACCACTACAACTACCCAGCTACAGCTTCCCTTAGGCTTTGACAGCACGCTAATGGCCAGTTGTTGCTGGCAATGCTAGCAAAAATAATCGTAGCCTTTTTTTGCCTAATACACTATCTAGTACAGTAGTTTATCTTATGTACAGAAAATATGTGTTATTGCCGCTCCCATAAGGCTATGACAACAAGCTAATGGCTACTCATATGTTGTAGCTGAATGCTAGCAAAATAATCTGTGCTTTTTCTTGTTTAAAATGGCAAGTTTTTAAAATTCTACTATGTAGTACAGTGGTAATACATATTGTACAGCTCCCATTGGGCTTTGATAGCATGCTAATGACTAAGACCCATGGACTTTTTCTTGTTTAAATATTACCTGACGCTAAAGTTGTACATACTCATTAATCTCGCCACAGAAAAAACATGTTTTATTACAGCCCCATGAGGCTTTGACAGCATGCTAATGTTTGAGACTTGTGGATTTTATATTGTTGAATGCTAAAAACTAAAACCTAAGCCTTTTCGTGGGTGCAAAAACAACTGTAACATGTTGTGGCTGAAACCCTGTATAGGAAAATGAATTAAATATGCCAGTAGAACAGAGGCTAGTTAGCCCAGAGTTCTGGACTTCAGCTCTCCATTCATAATCCTTTCTCTTGCCTCTCAAACAGCTGTTGATGCCTGCCACACCCTGCCCAAATTCTTTTTCCTAAATGTTGTAAATCTTTTTTATAGGAAATCTTGAAGGGTAGTTTTGACTTATGTAGTTTGGTTTCATTGCATGTTCTCACTGCACCTCTGAATCTGCATCTTACATTTCCTCAAGCATGGATCGCTTTGCTTTTGGTTGTGTTGACCACTTTTTTCTGTAGCAGCTGCATGTTCGAGCACTAATGCCTGCTCCACAACTCAAACCTGATGATTTCTCTGTGTCTTTTCTGCTCAGACATGAACAGCTGCCATGGTCAGTGTCAGAACGGAGGGACCTGCAAGGTGAGCTTTCATAAACACTGAGATCTGTTACATTTTTTTTTATTTTTTTTTTTATGTTTGAATGTAACATGATGCGGTAATGGAGTTGGAACAAGATTACAGATGATCCCAAGTACTCTCAATATCCCCAAATCACTGTTCTGCCCAGTGTTGATGTTGTGAAACTCAACAGTGTCCATAAAAGAGCCTTTGATCACATCACAACACTGAGAGCTGGGAGGATGTTTGGGGATTTACACGTGCTGTTGGGTGCTTGTTTTTCTTTAATAATAAAGGACACTTCTCACTTTATCTGAAAATAATTATACATTTGAAGCCCTGCCTCTTTGATTATCTGCATCTGAGTGAAATGTAATGTGTATGTTTGTTTTTGTTTCAGGAGGCGGCCAGAGGCTACCAGTGTGTTTGCCAGGCGGGATTCGTGGGTCGCCACTGCGAGGTTCAGAGAAACCGCTGTGCCAGCAGTCCGTGTAGGAACGGTGGGCGCTGCCATGCCCTGCTGGAGGGCTTCATGTGTGAATGCCCGCAGGGCTTCGCTGGTACAACCTGTGAGGTGAGGATAGTATAAGATACACGGGGGAAAAAAACGATTGGTGCATACACTTGCACATAGTCTTCATCGACGTCGTTTCATTTATGGGATAGTTCTGGTGCCACCAGAGGATCGGCCGGATGTCCCTTATTTTCTGCCTGATGTCCTTCACCTTTCGCTTTCTTTGTGTTGGTGTTCTAAACCCTGGTGGATTTATGAGAACTATGGTTACCTGCTCCTCAGATCTCTGCAGGGTAAATCCAGACAGCTAGCTAGACTATCTGTCCAATCTGAGTTTTCTGTTGCACGACTAAAATAACTTTTGAACGTACACATGTTCTACCAAAACAAGTTCCTTACAGAGGCTATGCTGCCCAAGGCGATTGTGATTGATTTAAAGAAATACCAATAAACCAGCGAGATGCTGTGTGGACTAGCCAGACCTTCCTCCGTAGCGCTGTGGAGGAAGGTCTGGCTATGTGAGACGCACACAACTCACCTCTACCTCCCTGTTTTCCATCTGTAGGTGCAGAATGACCCATGCAGTCCGAACCCATGTCAAAATAAGGCCCAGTGCCACAGCCTGATGGGAGACTTCTACTGCAGCTGCCCGGACGATTACGAGGGCAAAACATGTTCGGAGCTAAAGGACCACTGCAAGACCAACCATTGTCAAGGTAACACCACACCTGGAGGATCCTTGATATCTATATCTTCAAGATATATTTTAATTGTGGATGTCTAGTAGAAACAAAGCTACTTGAGTAGGAATGGATAAATGGCAAGTTGAGTTTCAAAGCCCTTTCAGATGGTTCTCTCTACAAGACTATGTTTAGTTAGTAAGTAGTAAGTTATTTTAATGTACTGACTAATGTGAACTGAGTTACCACCGGATAAGTCTCAAATACCACTTGAGCATTAATAAACTGAAAA
>CM042333.1:3767500-3807500 GCA_023566125.1 Zingel zingel
TAACTATTTATTTGTATGATACAGCTGCAAATAAGTATTTGAACACCTGAGAAACTCAATGTTAATATTTGGTAAAGTAGCCTTTGTTTGCAATTACAGAGGTCAAATGTTTCCTGTAGTTTTTTACCAGGTTTGCACACACTGCAGGAGGGAGTTTGGCCCACTCCTCCACACAGATCTTCTCTAGATCAGTCAGGTTTCTGGGCTGTCGCTGAGAAACACGGAGTTTGAGCTCCCTCCAAAGATTCTCTATTGGGTTTAGGTCTGGAGACTGGCTAGGCCACGCCAGAACCTTGATATGCTTCTTACAGAGCCACTCCTTGGTTATCCTGGCTGTGTGCTTCGGGTCATTGTCATGTTGGAAGACCCAGCCTCGACCCATCTTCAATGCTCTAACTGAGGGAAGGAGGTTGTTCCCCAAAATCTCGCAATACATGGCCCCGGTCATCCTCTCCTTAATACAGTGCAGTCGCCCTGTCCCATGTGCAGAAAAACACCCCCAAAGCATGATGCTACCACCCCCATGCTTCACAGTAGGGATGGTGTTCTTGGGATGGTACTCATCATTCTTCTTCCTCCAAACACGGTTAGTGGAATTATGACCAAAAAGTTCTGTTTTGGTCTCATCTGACCACATGACTTTCTCCCATGACTCCTCTGGATCATCCAAATGGTCATTGGCAAACTTAAGACGGGCCTTGACATGTGCTGGTTTAAGCAGGGGAACCTTCCGTGCCATGCATGATTTCAAACCATGACGTCTTAGTGTATTACCAACAGTAACCTTGGAAACGGTGGTCCCAGCTCTTTTCAGGTCATTGACCAGCTCCTCCCGTGTAGTCCTGGGCTGATTTCTCACCTTTCTTAGGATCATTGAGACCCCACGAGGTGAGATCTTGCATGGAGCCCCAGTCCGAGGGAGATTGACAGTCATGTTTAGCTTCTTCCATTTTCTAATGATTGCTCCAACAGTGGACCTTTTTTCACCAAGCTGCTTGGCAATTTCCCCGTAGCCCTTTCCAGCTTGTGGAGGTGTACAATTTTGACTCTAGTGTCTTTGGACAGCTCTTTGGTCTTGGCCATGTTAGTAGTTGGATTCTTACTGATCGTATGGGGTGGACAGGTGTCTTTATGCAGCTAACGACCTTAAACAGGTACATCTAATTTAGGATAATAAATGGAGTGGAGGTGGACATTTTAAAGGCAGACTAACAGGTCTTTGAGGGTCAGAATTCTAGCTGATAGACAGGTGTTCAAATACTTATTTGCAGCTGTATCATACAAATAAATAGTTAAAAAATCATACATTGTGATTTCTGGATTTTTGTTTTTAGATTATGTCTCTTACAGTGGACATGCACCTACGATGACAATTTCAGACCCCTCCATGATTTCCAAGTGGGAGAACCTGCAAAATAGCAGGGTGTTCAAATACTTATTTTCCTCACTGTATGTGTCTGTGGATGTCTTTGTAAATACCAGGGTTTCCCCCAGTGTTTTGCCCCACCAGGCCTAAGTCACTGGGAATTATTTTTAAATGACTTTTTTAAACTACAGTTACAGTGGGGCGGCTTGGTTGGAAACTTAAGTCATATTTTTTAACATTTTCTGGTTAGCTTTTAGCACTGACTTAATGTGGGGCCCTATGAAATCTGTCTTAAAACTTTTTTTGAATTCTTAATATTGCTATTCCATCCATGATTCTGTTATCACAGAACGCTGCTCTACATTAATGCTGCCATCAGTCTGACTGGCCCCTTAAAAAAAACAGACCGGGGGAAACACTAAATACGATATGTGGAAATATGCATATCTGTGAAGTTCAAATGGGCATTTTAGCTCCATGCTTTGTTGTAAAAGATGTATTTTAACAAGTTCCAATAGTCTGTGAAAATAATTGTTTTAATTGTTATAGTGCAGAAAATAAGTGAGTGAACAAAAATTGAAGTAGAGCCCATGAGTCTCTGTCCTTAGTTTCCATGTTCTACAACATGTCAGGTCTTACATTTTTTTAACTACCTTAGCCTCTTAACCTTCTCTACGTGGCACCGTGCCCTCGCTGGCTGCTGTGCAGGCTGTTGTTGTCTCTGAACTGTGCTTTGGGAGCTGCAGTAATCACTAATCAACACTGGCACAGAGTCAAATGTTTAAAAATCCTTTTCCCATGCTGCCTCGTTTCAGGTGAGAGCCAGTGCGACTCCACTACCTGCAGCAATGGCGGGACGTGTTACGACCATGGAGACTCCTTCCTGTGTAGCTGCCCCTCAGGCTGGGGGGGCAGCACTTGCAACACAGGTCAGGCCGGCTCTCACTACACTCTCAATTACGCTGCTCTGCTGATAATTAGGATTGGGTATCATTTGTGTTTTTTCCGATACCGGTGCTAAAGTGATACTTTTAATACGGTGCCGGTGCCTAAATGGTCCCTGAACACAATAAGAGCACAAAACGACAGTCAGCGACATTAAAGAACGGCTTGTTTATGGCAAAGGCCATATGGTCAAAATTAAAGGATTTATTTAAAATCTAATAACAATAACTTATAAGAAAACTTATTTCAATAGTAAATATAAACAAAAACAACCACTAGATGGGAAAAGGGTATTTTAAAATAACTTTGAATGCACCACAAGGCTTACCAGTTTCAAGTAAACACACTGCCTGTGTTGTTTTCGGACACCAGCTGAACTGTTGAAATCCAGTGAAATACAGCCACATGGCAGTCCGTTTAGCTGTAAGCATCTTAACCGTGTTTAAGCCAACTACTAGCTAACGGTAACGGTAACGGTAGGCTAACTTTACCTGCTGCCAAGTGTAACGTTAGTGTTAACTAGCCTCATGTGCAGTGATGCTTCTGTTGCCTCTAACGTCCGTTTCGGAGAGCAGCGCAGGCATTTAAGTGGCACCGAAATCCACGTTGCTATTCGTCCGGTAGATACCTGTCGTTTAGGCACCAGTGCCGTATTAGCACCAGGTTTTGGTACCCAACCCTACTGATAATAGTGTTATAATACAATGTGATATTACGCAGTTACAATCTGTCATAGGGCTGCACAATATTTTTTTTTTACCTTTAACACGTCACGAAAGGCTGCGACATATCGCGAATCAAAGACACACTTTGTGTTAGTTAAAAGTAAATATCAAGAGAAAACTGCACTTAAAAATGTAACTCATTCAATTTTTTTGTGCTGCCTTTTATATTCAATTCAGTTTTCAATTTGTTCGATAAAAGAAAGTTGGAAATGATTTTCTTTCATTTGTTTTATATTCAACAAACAATTTGTTATATTTTAGCAGAATACTGAATGCAGCAGAAATGCGGAACAGAGTACTTTAATATCTGTTTACTTATTGCAAGTAAATCTGTGATCGCAGGCCATAGTGCAGCTCTCCCACTGTGGGCTCCTCAGAATCTTTTATAAACAGGAATCTTTGGTTTTGTTTTGTCTTTAGCCAAGAACAGCACGTGTGACTCGGGTCCGTGTGAGAACGGAGGGACGTGTGTCGGAGTGGGAGATGCCTTCAACTGTATCTGCAAGGACGGCTGGGAGGGAGCCACCTGCGCACAGAGTATGTCACTGTTATGCCTACCATACACTAGAAGACTTTGAACAGACTTTGAAAAGACTACAGTCTGACACCACCTCACATCTAAAGATGATCATCTCACATCTAACGTTAAAGACTGTCATAATATGTAAAGACTGTGGATCTTGCAGGGTCACACATTGCAAGTCCACAACTAGATTCGTTTTGAAAGATTTAACCAAGCTAGCTAGCTACCGCTAGCATGAGCTGGTAGTAGCGCAAACGTTGAAAAACGCATTAAAAAGTGTTCATTTTCAGTTTCACAAGGGTTAAAGTTGTGTTTAATCACTTTGAACGTAAAAGCTTGGCTGAGTTTAGCTGCCATATATTTAGCGCCGAGTTAGATTAATCAGGGATTTCCCAAAGATCTTTGTTTAAGTTTGAAATTACGACTCGGATGTTGACATGAATGTGCTTGTGGAACTCCTAAATGTAGCAGGAATAACTGAGAATATTCCTTAATATTTTCAGATACTACTTTTGTGAAAATATATCATGAGCCTGAAACTGTGGGTTAACAGTTATTTATTCTCACATACGGGGGAAATGACTCCACCAGGTTTCAGGTTTAGTCATTTGTTTTCCTTATCTCTCTTGCAGATGTTGACGACTGCAACCCACATCCCTGGTAAGACGCAGTTCTTTTCTTATCATAGTTAAAAAAAATGTTTTTGCAGAAATGCAATATTTTCACCTCTGTGGCCACTATCTGTAGAAAGTGCTGTGCTAGTTTAAGAGCAGCCGGACAGATAGTTAGCTGCAGTTTTCTGGCATGGTGTCAAACATCTCTCTCTGTTTCAGTTGGATTCTTTTTAACTGGTGCTACGAACTGCAGATGTTCACTTGTAGAAACATGTTTTATCTTTTTATTGATCCATTGGATTTCAAGATGTTTGGTACGAAAACCCTGTAGACAGATCCCTCTTCCTTTAATCATTTTTCCTTACAGTTTTTTGCCTGTTTGGTGTTGATTAGGTTTCCTCTGTTATCTAATTGTAAGTTTAACTTGACCTTACTTGATCTTGGGCATTGATTCAGCGCAGGTGCTCTGGCATGCAGCCCTAAATTCTAGTAACTATTTATCGCTGCTGGGTGCAGCGTTTATTGATCCTTATAAATTTAGAAACATTAGCTCGGTTGACATTTGCATCTTTTGTGAGTCAGTCTGGATAAACTCCAACAACGTGAGATGCATTGTTTCGACTTGAGAATATAAAACCGAGTGTTTGGAGCAGCTACAGGGTTCACCCAGCGACTCTTTTAAAGATTGTGGATGAAAATGTGAAACACTGAGAGTTTTTGTTTCTCAGATGTGAGGATTTGCTGATTTTCTCTGACATATATACAGTAATTCAACATCTTTGTGGTTTTGGACAAAACAAGACATTTAAATGAATTAACTTGAGATACAGTAAATTGTGATTGGCGTTTTTTTCTCTCCAATTTCCTGACATTTTTATTCAAATAAAATAGTCCAGAAAAAGGACTATAGCTCTCATCTGGAAGAAAATGGAGGCACCTACAATTGGTGCTTGGATCAAGAATATGGCGCAATGTATGTCCATGGAGTGACTGAAATACATTGAGAGGCAAATTGGGGGTGTATGAGAAAATCAGGATGCCATTTGACCAGTTTGTAAAAGAAGAAGACACAGGGGAGATGCTACTATGATATTGTCATATCATTTGTTTTTTGTTATTGAAAATCGAACTTGAATGAAAATGAATAAAAACATTGTTAAAAATAAATAAAGAAATAGCACAAAAACACATAAGTAAAGAAAAACCTGGGATTTTCCAACAGCTTCTCTGAATCCAAAAGGCTACACAGGACAAAAGCTTCCCTCCCTCCCCCCACCTCCCCTCTCCTCCTCACCCGCCTCTACAATGACTGACAGGTGGATTAGTTTTTTTTGTGAGGAGAAGGCTGCAGGAGAGGAGGGGGGCAGGAGAGTGTGAAGAGACGGCCCTCTCACCATTCACCGGCCGGGACCTGGGGGGAGCTGTGGGGAGTGGAGGTGTTGGGTGGTGGGGGCTCAGTATGGGGTCAGCAGGGATTTACATATGAAGTCTGGACATTGATCAGGGATCAGCTTCAGCCCTGCTGACACATGTGTGGAAACCCTGAATATTATGCTTCACTATAAGGAAGACATAATAAAGTTCATAATCAGAGTTTTTCCCTTTTTTTCCTTTTACTTCTACTACATTTAATATCATAAACTTACTTTTGATACTTAAGTACCATTGCTGTCGGATACTTTAAGACCTTTACTCAAGTGATATTCTATAAGGTGACTTTAACTTCTACCAAAGTCCTTTTCTGGCAAGATACAGTGGTGGAAGAAGTATTCAGATGCTTTACCTAAGTAAAAGTACCAATACCACACTGTAAAAATACTCTGTTACAAGTAAAAGTCCTGCATTGAGAATGTTACTTAAGTAAAAGTATGTAAGTATCATCAGGACAATTTACTTAAAGTATTAAAAATGAAAGTACTCAATGGAGACAAATCCTCCCATTGTAGAAAGTGTAAAGGATCCAAACAGTTGTGTGTTTAATGGTCTAATCATCTCAGCTATCGGCCTTTATAATAAAACATCAGATTTTATAAACTACATGTGTTTTGTGTGCCAACATCTTAATGTGTAAAGTAACTAGTAACTAAAGCTGTCAGATGAATGTAGTGGAGTAGAAAGTACAATATTTCTCTCTGAAATGTAGCGGAGTAGAAGTAGAAAGTGGCATGAAAAGAAAAGACTCAAGTGTAGTACAAGTACAAGTACCTCAACATGTGTACTTAAGTACAGTATTTGATTAAATGTACTTAGTTACATTCCGCCACTGGTAAGATATTTGTACTTTTACTCAAGTATTGCTTTCAAGTACTTTATACAAGACTGCTACAGAGAAGCAGAATGTTTTTCCTCTCAGGGAAGAACTTTGAAGAAACTTCACTTTTCCCCTTCTCTCTTTAAACCTGTGTGTGGTGTGCAGCAGCAGTGAATTCACCTGTTTCTTTCTGTTTCCTTTGTATTTTTTTACCTTTATTTTTTGAATAGTTGTTCTTGTATTCTGTCCTATTTATTATTTATTGTATATTCTGTATGTGTGTTGTGTGTCTGATATTTTGCTGCTGTAGTACTGAAATTCCCCAATTTGGGATCAATAAAAGTCAATCTAATCTAAGTTTCCCTTTCTACAGCTACAACGGCGGCGTCTGCGTCGATGGCGTGAACTGGTTCCGCTGTGAGTGTGCCCCGGGGTTCGCCGGACCGGACTGCCGCATCAGTGAGTCCCTGGGAACCCAAGGGGGCGTGTGGAGGGGTCGGGTGGGCAGGGGGTCAGAGGTGGAAAGGCCGCGGCAGGGGAGTGCAAGCCCATTGTCTCAGGGCGACAGATTAGGAAGCCTTTAAGGAAGACGGTCTTAACCTCTCCCCCCTCCGCGCTGAGCCGAGGTCAGAGCCGAGGGTCCGTCAGACGGGTCAGTGCGCTCTCCCGTGGCCCTCTGGGAGAAATCTCTTCAGAAAAGCCCCTTTCACAACCAGAGTGTTATCCAATTGAAGCGTTTCAAGACAAACTGCTCTAAACCCATTGTGCAAAGAAGGATCTCTCTGAATACCTTCGCTCATTGAAGATGTTTGAATATAACATTCAAATCTCCCAAAGCTCAGTTTGTTCCCAGCTGAAGTTTCAGGAAGAGGAAGACTTGAAGGAGAGATCAAGAGTGCGAGTTAGACCTGCGTAGGGCTGCACAATATATATATATTTTTTTCAACTGGCGCAATAAACATAATGCGAAAGACACTGAAATAGCGAAAGAAAATAGCAGAAAACTGCACTTAAAAATATAACTGTCATTCTTTTTTTACTTCTGCCTTTTATATCCAATTCAATGTTCAATTTGTTCAGTTAAAGAATGTTGGAAGTTATTTGTTATTTATTATTTGTTTTAAATTCAACAAGCAGTTTGTTTTGTATTTTACCAGAATACTGAAAGCAGCAGAACTGAAAACACTAAACACTAATATCTGTTTTTGTATCGCAAGTAATATCAGTATCGCGACATTCAACAACTTTATCGCATATTTTCCTCATATGGTGCAGCCCTAGACCTGTGTGACATTTTTAAGTTAAGAGGAGTCTGATTGTCTCTCCTCCATTTCAATAAAAAGGTCATTTATACCAAAACAATACCAAAAATCAATAAGAGATCTTCATTGTTATCTGGACAGTCTGTTTCCAGCTCCTGTGTAAAAGTCTAAATTGTGCCTGAGGACTCTAAAATCTCAGAGGTAAAGAGTCTCTGTACACCGCACGTGTTTAAAATAACAGCTGTGTGCTTTTTTCCCCAGACATAGATGAGTGCCAGTCATCTCCTTGTGCCGAAGGTTCCACCTGCGTGGATGAAATCAATGGCTACCGCTGCGTTTGTCCCCCAGGACACGCTGGAGCGCGCTGTCAGGAGTGTAAGTGCCATAAATATCTACAGCAGTGGTATTCAACGTTTTTTTTTTCATTCAAGGACCCCTTTACTGAAAGAGAGACAGATCAGGGACCCCCTACATATTGTATAAAATTAAGTTGGATATTAAACTGGGCCTACAATAACGTGTGGGCAGCCTCATGCCTTCATACAAGCTATTCAAATAATAGTTGTTGGCATGATTTTATAAATCATGTTTTAGGCCAGAAAGTCTATCATCAATGGGGGTTTTTTCACAAATTTGCCAATAATATTCATGTTAATACAGTGAGTTAATTGCAGTAACTCTGAGGACCACCTAGGGTTCCCGGACCCCCTGTAGCACACAAGTGAAGTAATCAAGTGAGATATATTCAAGTATGACCTTATGCCACTGCCCGGACCCCCTGTTGAAGATCTCTGCTCTACAGTATGTTGTGTTAACAGTTAGTTAACTAGCTCCGGTGGATTTTCCTGATGGGTTGAGTAAAGAAGAAGATTGACAACCCAGCCACTTGCCTTTTTGTTTTTTCAACGTTTCCTTTTCTTCTCCCCCAGTCATCGGTCTCGGGAAGTCGTGTCGTCACGCTGGCTTGCAGTTTCCTCACGGCAGCCGCTGGGAGGAGGAGTGCAACGCCTGCCAGTGTGTCAACGGATACGTTGGCTGCTCCAAGGTCAGGCTCGCAAGGAAGGGTTAATCAAATAATGACGTTGCATAATAGGGCTGCACAATACACTGTTTTTTTAGCATCATCGCGATATCAGCCTGTGCAATAAATTAGGGATAGACTGTTAATCGGCCCTGGCCGATTATTAGGGCGTTTTTTGGCAGTTTGCAGATTATCTCTTTTGGCGTTTTATTTGCCTGATAACCGATAAAGTTATGGATTAAAAAGTGTTCTACTTTGGCTCGGCTACAGCTCTGTGTCGGTCCCTCTGCTTCGGTTTCACTCACCACTGAGTCTGACTTAATGTCCCGCCCACAACACTATCTGTTACGGGGTATTATGTTGAAAGTTTCTCATTTATTAAATAATTGCTTAAAGCATTTAAACAAAGTTTTGTGTTGGAGTTTGTAACATTCCAAAATCTTAATTTTGATTTAAAGATTTTCATTTTCACTGTAAATGCATATCCAAATATCAGCTATCGGTTTCATTAACTACTAATAATTGGTGTCGGCCTTGAAAAACACTATCGGTTGATCCCTACAATAAACACATTGTGAAATGCTGCGAATATCGTGAAAGATACTCAGAGATTTTTTGTGTTATTAATATATATTATTGGGGCAAATATTTGGCAATTTGCAGATTATCTGTATCTGTGATTTATTTGACCTTTTAACCAATCAAGTAAAGTCGCTACAGCTCTGTAAGCAGTCTGCAGCACCTGCAAACAAACTGTTTACATGTTAAAACTTCAGGAAGCTATTTTTGGTTTTATTTATTCATTTTTGTGTACTGTGTATTATGTTTAAAGTTTCAGTTATATTAAATAATTGACTAAAGCATTTAAACAAACTTTTGTGTTGGAGTTTGTAACATTCCAAAAAATGTTGATTTTGACTTCAATATTTTCATTAGTTCCAAATATCGGTTATTTGTTTTATTAACTAATAATCGGTATTGGAATTGGCCCTAAAAAGGAAAATTGTAGTGGTTTTGAAACAGTGACTTTTTTTCAAACCGCGGCATACCTTGAAACCTTACACCCGACCCGTGTCTACTCCCGTATAATGCCATCTTTTTGTCATTGTTTCCCTACCGAGACTGTTTGCACAGCCACTTTTCTGAGTGGCACACAAGTCAAAAGCAGTGAATGACTGACGCTGTCCATGTTGTTTCCAGGTGAGGTGTGGCCGCCGGCCCTGCCTCCTCCCGAAGGCTCCGCCCCCCCCGGATGCTGATGCCCCGCCCTGCCCTGCCAGCCACGAGTGTGTGGAGCATCAGTTCCTCACCTGCTTCTCACCGCCCTGCCACCAGTGGGGCGTGTGTTCAACGCCCGACCCCCCGACACCCCTGCACACCCAGTGCGAGCCCAACAGTGGTTACCTTGACAACAGCTGTGCTCGCATCACGCTCATCTTCAAAAAGGACAAAGTGCCGCAGGTGAGGGACTTTCTGTGTGTGGATAAAGAAGAAAAGTTATAATGTGGTGATATGTCATTGCCAGTGGTGGAATGTAACTAAGTACACTTACTCCAGTACTGTACTTAAGTACAAATCTGAGGTACTTGAGTCTTTTCTTTTCATGCCACTTTCTACTTCTACTCCACTACATTTCAGAGAGAAATATTGTACTTTTTTACTCCACTACATTCATCTGACAGCTTTAGTGACTAGTTACTTTACACATTAAGATTTTTGCACACAAAACACATGTAGTTTATAACATCTGATATTCTAAATTAAACTAGCCAATAATACAACGGCCTACAAGTCCAGCTGAAATGATTAGACCATAAACACACAACTGTTTGGATCCTTTACACTTTCTAGTGTAGTATTTTTACTTTTAATACTTTAAGTACATTTCCTGATGATACTTACATACTTTTACTTAAGTAACATTTTCAATGCAGGACTTTGACTTGCAACAGAGTATTTTTACAGTGTGGTATTAGTACTTTTAATATCTGAATACTTCTTCCACCACTGTTGATTGCAACTTTTAGTACATTTTTATTTATTTTTGGTGGACTCAACAAGTCATTTCAAGATGTTGCTTTGGACGCCATTTTTGACAAATAATCAAAACATCGTAGTGGGAAGGAAGTGGGCTCGACCTTCAACAACAGAATGTTTCAGTACTTCAACAGCTGCTGCCACTTTGCCTTTGAGCAACCTGAAATGTTCTGTTTTTTTTTTTTTTTTTATAACTTTGTTTGGTGTTTCACAAAGCTTCTCAGAGTGAAAATCTGTGGTTTGACACAGCTCCCACAGTTTTATAGTTTTTAATTCTTCCTTCTTCGGTACTAAACAAATATAAAAGAGGAAAAAATGGCAAAGATGGCCCTAGCAATTTTTTTTATGTTTAACAAGAGAATATTTGAAATATTACATTTAAACATAATGCTTTATGGTTTCAATGTTCTAAATGCAAGCCAGACTGTAAATGCAGAGGGTGCAGTTTTTTATCAGCCCTGATAGCGCTGCTGGGTCTATAAGTTTCTGCAAGTTGTCGCTGAGAGAAAAGTCTGAAATAAGGCTGGAGAGACATTTGAAAACCACCAGCAGGCCTCTAATCCAACCATCAGGGATTTTGTCATGCTCGTGGATGTGTCATGTCATAACAATATATCAAAACTCAGTTTCCTCCCACCCTGGATTGTTAACATTTGATAATTGCTGGATGTTAACAACCCAGGGTCGGTAGAAAATGTTTGTCTCGTGATATAAACCCCCACTTCAACCCTGCCACACATCACGAGGCTGAGAAAACAAATCATGGAGCGAAGAAATGGCAGTGAAGCTGAAGTTTTTTTTTTTTATCAGTGTGTGGACCTTTTTTTTTTTTGGTTGATGAAAAATAAAAACTTTGTATGTGGTAGAAAAAAAACTGACAGCGGCCTTGAAAAGACATAATATCACTTAGGACTACTTGAAGCTGTCTCTGCTGGCTGTTTTGTGGAGGGAGAAGACTTTTACTGCAGCCAGAGATAAAGTCCATAAACCTACCCCATAAAGTTCAATTCAGTTTCATTTATAATGTCATCATCATATAGAAGTTATCTCACGACACTTTACAGATAGAGTATGTTTCTCATCTTATTGTTATTGAATTGTATTATCCTTGATGCTTTGGCAATATTGTTTTTCTGATTTTCATGCCAATAAAGCAATTTGAATTTGTATGTCTAGACCACACTCTATAATTTACAGAGACCCAACAATTGCTTCTAGGAGCAAGCATTTGGTGGCAAGAAAAAACTTCCTTTAAACAGGCAGAAACATCAGGCACAATCAGGCTCTTGGTGGGGGAGGGGGGAAGAGAGGGGAGAGAGAGAATGAGAGAGAGAGATGCAGAAATATAACTCATAGTGGCGGACGTCCTTAATTAAGCTTTGTTCTTCTCTTGTTAGTCCAGATGGTGTTCCTGTTGTTTACTGCTGTATCATGAAACATTAACTGGCAGCTCTGAATCAAGTTTTATGAATGGAAATTAATCGGTTCATTCTGACAAGATGCTGATCTAAGATCTGAGCCACAGCGTCCCCCCGCTGGGCCTAAGCAGTCTAATTAGCTGCATCTGAAACAGACTTAGGAGACTTCTAAATGGATTGTTCCTCGCCAGCAGTGCAGATACTAATCTTTTGTGTGTGTGTGTGTGTGTGTGTGTGTGTGTGTGTGTGTGTTTTGCAGGGCACCACTGTAGAGAAGATCTGCTCAGAGCTGCGGTACCTCCCTGTCACTCGAACGCTGGCGGAGGAGCGAGCGCTGCTCATCCTCTGTGACCAGTCTTACTCCAACAGTGACGCCGTGGAGGTTGCCATGGTGATTATTACACACACACACACACATTGATATTAAGTATTGGCCCAATAAACACACACTTTGCCGCAGGCGACCTTCTGACTGCACCTTGGATGAAAAAAAAGAAGAAAAAAAAACTTACAGCTGCCCTTTCCCATTAATTATTATCTTAATAGCTTAGTAATAATGTAGTAGGACACCATAACAATGTATGTATAAATGCTTTAGGCCACCTTATTGTATGCCCAGTTTAATATGCAACTTCATTTTATACAATATATGTAGTAGGGTGTCCCTACTAGTCTCTCTTTCGGGTTAGGGGTCCTTGGCCTAAAAAAACGAGCACTTTATTTATAGATAAAATTGAAAGTTAGAACCTGGAATGATTAACCCATTAATGAGTTTGATATTTAAATCGTCAAGCAGGTATATATATACACAGCAACACGCCGTCAGAATTTAAAGCCGCTGCCTTCTCTCCAACTCACTTTCCATCTTTTCTTTTCCCTTCTTTGTTACATCACACTTAATTTGTCACTCCAAATTGTTTCCAGAGGAGTCCAGTAAAATCTGCACTTTTTCTATTTTGAGTCTCATCCCTCTTTGTTTAAAAAAGAAACAAGAAAGAGAAAAGGAAAAGACAGAAGAGGGAGAGGTGTTTGAAGCTTCTAACAACATCTGGATGTGATTAAGCATTTCTGCTGGGACACCTTGCTAATCTTTGTCTCTGCTCTTCTTCTTTCTCTTCTTTTTCGCTTTCTGTTTCTCTTTCTCCCTCACTCTTTTCTTTGCTGCTGTCTTTTCTACCTCTCTTTCCTCTAATTTTCGGTCCTCTCTTTCTCTCTCCTATTTTTCTCTCTTTTCCCTCCTTCCTCCCTCGGCCACCCAGACTCAGAGGGGAAATCAGTCTCATCGGGGCTCTAAGCTTTTAATGGAGGGGATTAGTTCTTGTTCCTCTGATGTTTGCAGGCCTGTTTTGAGCGACAGATACAGGAAAAGCAGTGGCGAACCTGACATTCACCATATCCCACAACAAGGGGGAAAAAAAACTCACTCCCACTCGCTGACGACTTGTGTTGCAGCAAAATGTCTACACTAATATCCAAGTGTGGGTGAAATCTTTATAAACCCAGCGAAGCCACGCAGAATGCGGCCGCTTGTGTCGATTTATTCTCTTCCAAAAGGCTCTCTTTGTGTTTGTAAACCCCTGAAACGCTCTGCTGCAAGGCCTCCAACCTGAGCAAGAAACAAGTGGTTCAATATGTGTGTGTGTGTGTGTGTGCGTGTGCGTGTGCGTGTGCGCGTGCGCGTGCGCGTGCGCTTTATCTTGACATGTTGAGGCTGTGTCAAGTGTGGAAAATCAATAGATCTTCAAGTAGCTTCTTCAAGTAGTTTTAGAAAAACGTTTGGAAGCAATCCAGATACGCTGTCAGGGAAGCCTCGTGCCTTTTTTTCTTCAGGCACAATGTCCTTTAAACTAGGTATAGACCAGTTATCGGCCATGGCTGATTATTCAGCCGTTTGCAGATTATCTGCATCAGTGTTTTATTTGCCTGGTAACCGATAAAGTTAATTAATTAAAATGTGTGCTCCGCTACAGCTCTGTGTCTGTCCCTCTGCTTCGGATTCACTCACCACTCCTGTAATACATTAAGAAATATTTTTATGTGGCCGGGTTGGCTCAGTTGGTGAAGCAGGCGCACATGTATGGAGGTGTATGCCTCGACGCAGAAGATCCGGGGTTCGAGTCCGACGTGGACGATTTTCCGGCATGCCTTCCCCCTCTCTCTCCCCTTTCATATCTAGCTGTCCTTTCCATTAAAGGCTGAAATGCCTTTTTTAAAAGACAAGAGAGAGACAATTATATGGTTAATCGCAATTACTTCTGAGACAATTAATTGTACAGTCAAATTTGGAATTGTTACAGCTCCAATCGTCTAAAATATAGTTAAATGCCAATGCGATACCCAATAATAAATATGAAACCATGCTAACTTTCAGTAGATGATCTTTCTGGACACCCAGACACAGTCAGCAGTACTGAGGTTGCGTGGTTGGCCTGCGTTGTTGGCCTGCGTGGTTGGCCTACGTGGGGGCGGGGCTAGAGGTGTGTGAATGAGCTGCTGATTCTCTCCGGAGAAGAAAAGAGGAGTGTTTGTCCCTGGCCGAGCGGGGAGCACAGCTGGCCTGTTCTCTATTGTTTGTCCTAATTGAACTGCACAGCACACAGCTAATCCCCCTCTGCCCCCCTTTGCTCTCACCCTCAGCACCTTATTAGGCAATTAACTCCACCCTCTGTGGTCTCAGTGGGGGGGGGCTACAGCCAGATGTTAGGAGGACAATCTCTTTTATTCTGACGGATGAATGTGTGTGTGTTTTTTCTTTCTCTTTTTTGTTGTCCTACATAGCCTCAAGCAACATTCTGACCATTTGGCAAATGGGCTTTATTTTTCCTTTCAGATTCTTTTCTTGAATCTGTGCTGTCAGTCTCTTCACTAAAACCGCGTACAAATGGGCTTTTCTCTACATTATCGCCGACCATTTTTTTAAGCGTACCACAAGGTTTAAGAGTGCATTTGGGTTCCCTGTAGTTAACTTTCAGATGTTGAAAACGTCCTTAAAACAAGCAATGAATGAATGACGACGATTATTACATATCACAATAGAAAACAAAACAAAACAAAAACACAAATTTGTTTACAAATAAGCAAAAAATAAATAAAAAGAAACATATTAACCAGCATAGACATTATTTAATCCTACCTCTTCTCCACATTATTTAATGTTTATCAATTGAACTTCCCTTCTTGACCCTTACATTATACAATTTGCTATATTATATGTACAATCTATACAATATATATATATACATACATACACACATACTGTACATATATACACATAAATATTCGTACACAGACATACATACATACACTACACATAAATATATGTATTTACATACGCACATCACATATATCGTTGTCGGGTGAAAACCTTGTATGTCCAAAATTGTATTTTTGTTGTTGTTGAAAAAGGGTTAATTTACCTCAGACAAAGTCGGATGAAATTGCCTCATCCCGGTTTCAATATTTGTGAAACCCACAGACAAACGTGAAGGGTGACTTATAGCACTGATTAAAAATGACGCAATATGGAGATACAAGGTTTCTGCCCGACAACGACAATATGCACTGAAATACATTTTTTCCTTTTCATACACATTACATACACGTGTGTACTACGCTTACAAGCACACATACATAACATTTCTATATCAAGCGATGCAGTTGAGAGCATGTATGTACAGTACGTCTGTATGTTAATAGATGCTGAATCGACTGTCAAACAGAAACCTCTCGAATGCAACAAACCCCAAACTTAATTAACCTATACCATTTCTCCATTTCTCTAATGTTAGCCGGTCATTTTCAAATCGTGGAATGCCGTATTTACAAAAAACTGATTCCTGTCCTCCATCTCTCTCTCTCTCTCTCTCTCTCTCTCTCTCTCTCTCTCTCTCTCTCTCTCTCCACCCGTGTAGTCCTTTGAGCAGGACGGGCGATCGAAGGACAGTGATCGGGACCGCAGTCAGATCCAGAAGGCCGCCAGCGCCGTCATTGGTGCCCTGTCCAAACGCCACAATAGCAGCGTCATGCTGGCCGTAGTGGAGATCAAAGTGGAGACGCCGGTTGAGCCGCCGCCTGTTGGTGAGCCACATTCAATTACATCTTTGTTAAATAGGTGGAGTAGTATATAGTGGAAAGAACATGGAAATAAAAATCAGGTAATTCTGTTGTCTACACCAGAGATCTTCAACAGGGGGTCTGGGACCTCTAGGGGGTCCTCAGAGTCAATGCAGGGGTGGCCACCAAATTATTGTTAATTTTTTAAAGTAAAAAAAAAAATCAATAAGTCCTAACATGAATCCATCATATTATTAGCAAATACAAATCCTTACTGATGATAGGCTTACTGGTCTATAGGTAAGGTAGTCACTAAGGGAGCCATCCAGAGATACAGTTCATCCTGAGGATTCACTGTGCCACATGTATGTGTAACATTAAAACATGCACTAAAAAATGTATAAAGGCTTTAAGCTGCCCTACACGTTATTGTAGGTCCAGTTTGTTATGCAACTTCATTTTATACAGTATACAGTTGTGTTCAAAATAATAGCAGTCCAACATCACTAACCTAGCCAAGCTCAGCGAGGACTAAGTGATATTTCTACATTGAAAATAATTTACTAGTAAGTATTGTAGAGTCATAGAAAACCAACAGACCCAACAGTCATGACATGCATGCTGCTCATTCTGTGTAATTGAATCTGTAATTGAAAGGGGCATGTTCAAAATAATAGCAGTGTTGTGTTCAATTAGTGAGGTGATTGATTCTGTGAAGAAGCAGGTGTCAATTATGGCCCACATTTAAGGAAGGAAGGAAGCAAATGTTGTGCATGCTGGTTATAGTGCATTTCACACTAAAATATTCATGCAAAATGGGTCGTTCCAGACATTGGTCTGCGGAACAGCGGACTTTGATTAAAAAGTTGGTTGGAGAGGGGAACACATATAAAGAAGTGCAGAAAATTATAGGCTGCTCAGCCAAAATGATTTCAAATGCCTTGAAATGGCATCCAAAGCCTGAACAACGTGGGAAAAAACGGTCAACTACCATTCAAATGGATCGAAGAATAGCCAAAATGGCAAAGGCTCAACCAATGATCAGCTCCAGGAAAATCAAAGAAGACTTAGTTACCTGTGAGTACTGTTAGGATCAGAAGAAGGCTATGTGAAGCAAAGCTATCAGCTAGAAGCCCCCGCAAAGTCCCATTGATGAAAAAAAGACATGTACTGAATAGGTCGAAACTTGCCAAAGGACACATTGACTGGCCAAAGGAGAAATGGTGCAACATTCTGTGGACTGATGAGAGCAAAATTGTTCTTTTTGGGTCTAGGGGCCGCAGACAGTTTGTCCAACGACCACCAAGCCACAGCACACTGTGAAGACAGTAAAGCATGGTGGGGCAAACATCATGTTATGGGGATGTTTCTCATACTGTGTTGTTGGGCCTATTTATCGCATACCGGGAATCATGGATCAGTTTCAATACATCAAAATACTTGAAGAGGTCATGTTGCCTTATGCTGAAGAGGAAATGCCTTTGAAATGGATCTTTCAACAAGACAATGACCCAAAACACACCAGTAAGCGAACAAAGTCTTGGTCCAGATGAACAAGATTGATGTTATGGAGTGGCCAGCCCAATCCCCAGACCTCAATCCCATAGAAAACTTGTGGGGTGACATCAAAAATGCTGATTCTGAGGCAAAACCCAGTAATGCAGAGGAATTGTGGAATGTAGTTCAATCGTCCTGGGCTGGAATACCTGTTCACAGGTGAACAGGTGCCAGAAGTTGGTCGACTCCATGCAACACAGATGTGAAGCAGTTCTCAGAAATAATGGTTATGCAACTAAATATTAGTGCAGTGATTCAAAGTAAAGCAAACCCTTGATACATTTTTCAGTTTGTAAAGAAAAATGCAAATACTGCTATTTTTTTGAACAGCCTAATATTCCTTTTTCTTCACTTTCTGTAAAGGTATAACACAAACTTGATCAATTCTGGTCATGTTTTGATTTGAAATTGAATGTGCAGTGTTCCCAATGCAATGATATTATGGAATTAAAAGCCATTCTTAGGATTTTGAGCATTATTCACTTTTTTTTTAAACACACTGCTATTATTCTGAACACAACTGTATGTAGAATGCTCCATCTCTCTTTCAATTAAGGGGTCTTTTGCTTAAAAAACATTGAAGACCAAAAATGTTTCTTTGCAGCGACGGCTGGGGGGGGGGGTTTCTGGTTAGGGGTGTATCGATTCAATCCTCAACAATCTAATATTATCGATGCAAAGTGAAAATATAGATCGTTGTCTTTAAGATCCAACTTTATTTTGAAATTCCCACTTTATATTTATTCATTGTATTAGAAAGAGTAGTTTGTTTTTAATTTAAATGTCTGGAAGAGCTCAGTAATGAAATTGTCAAATCATATTTTAGTTGCATTTTGTAAATACGTATACTGTATGTAACGTGTTGAATGGGCTTATGTATCGTCTCGTATCAGCCCCTAAAATGAATCGAATCAAAATTGTATCGTGGCAGACTTTGAGATATCAGTACATATTGTATCCTTGTCTAAAGAATCAATATGAGATTATATAGCTCTTTATTTTCTTCCAGAGAAATGTCCTTTCTAACATCCTGGTTCCAACTTCCTCCCCTTCAGGTTACCTGGTCCCAGTGTTGTGCGTCATCTTCAGCCTCCTGTGGATCTTCTGCATCGTCGTCTGTGTCTGGTGGACGCGCAAGCGGAAGAAAGAGCGCGAGAGAGCGGCCCGCTCCGAGGACACCACGGTCAACAACCAGCTGGAGCCGCTGCGGAACAACCGCGGCAAAGACATTCAGTACGAATGCAAGAAGTTGATGGGCCCGTCGGACCGAGCGTGCGACGGGGCCGAGGGCGAGGAGGTAGGGGAGCTGGACGGCGAGCCGGAGGAAGATGAGGAGAGGGCGCTGGGCATGGGGGACAAGTGTCCGCCGCAGAAGTGCGCCGTAGCAGCGGCACAGGACAGGGGGGGGATGGGTAAGGGAGGGGTCATCTGCACGTCCCGCAGTGGTCCGGTCAAGGCACCGCACCGGACGGCGTACAGCCCCAAAGACAACCGGTGTAAAAACCTGAACGCCGCCAAGCTCAGCGAGGACATTAAAGACCACTACGTATGAACACGCGAGAGGGACGAGGGACCTTTTTCTGAATCAAAGAGAGAAAAAAAAACTGCGATGTCTTCAACGTCACTGAATTTTCAACTCTTAAAAAAGCACCAAAAGTGAAGATTAAAGATGCTTTAATTTTCTATTTTTTTTGTTTTTGTTTGTCACACCTTATTTAATGTCTTCTTCATCTGCACGCACAGATCCTTATTTCTTACCAATAACCAAGCAAAAAAAAAATAAATACAGAAAAACAACACAAAAAGAAAAAAGAAAAAACCTCACAGCTTCTGGATTTCTGGTTTTTCTCGTCACACTGTTGGAATTAAGAAGAGTTTTCTTTTTCACCGCTCCCGATTTCTTTCCGTTTACAAACTGTTTTTTCCACTTTGCCTCACCAGAACTAATGCTTTTTTTTCTTTTTCTTACGACTTTGAGATCTAACTAAGCGTCATCAGCTGGCAGCTGTTAACATTGTTTCTACTGTTTGGTGCATTCGGCTCCTGTCTGCCTTAGCCCAAACCTGCGGGCCTTTTCTACACTGTGTTCATATCATGTCTTTTTATAAAACAAAAACAACAAAAAGATTTTATATACATCTAAGTTCTTGAAAGTTGGCGCAGAGAATCCACTGTATGAGCATTTTTTTTTTTTACATTCAAAAAAAAAATTTCCATTTTGTGTTAAGGCTTAAAGGTTCTTACTTTTAAATAATTATGCCACTGCTTCCTGCGAGTCTACATTATGATTTTTCATTATTTGCTTTGGTAGAAAAGTGCCTTTTAGCCCTTATTCTTTTCTCCTTTTTCTCTCTGCCTAAAGTTTATGAAAGCAGAATTTTAAATACTTATAAAGGGAAAGATGTCCTAGTAACAACTCTTCACACCACAGTAAAGGTTATTTTCTTTGCGATGTACATATGTAAATATGACAAAAAAATGGCTGTGTATATTTGAATTTAGTAACTTAAGTGATGCTTTGTATCATAGTTATTCTAAAGACTTGTTTTTGTGTTTTTGTTTTTAATGATGTCATTCCGTTTTTTAGTGTCTGTCGACACTATGACAGGTTTTATACAGATCTATTTTTAATCATGAGCATTGGCTTGAAAAGAAAACAGGTCATGATTGTTTTGTCTCTCTGTGTTGATGAGTATTTGTCACAGCTGTTAACACAAATGCAGAGTTGCTGTTTGTCATTGAGAGAGGTTGTTAGGCTCCGAGCAGTGTTCACTGCTGCAACTATAGAAACCTCCTTTACAACAGTCCTGTTCATTTCATTGGAGACTTCTTTTTGATCCCCTAAAAAAAACGATTCCTCCTCACCTGCAAGATTCACCTTTCTATAGTCTATATCCACAATGTTTCATTTCTGGGATTGTTCAGGTGCCGCCGGAAAGTCCACCGGATGTCACTCTTTTCGGCCGGCTGTCCGTTACCTTCCTCTTTCTGTGTTAGCTTTCCAAACACCGATGGATTTGTGAGGACTATGGTTAACTGCTCCTCAGATCTCTGCAGGGTAAATCCAGACAGCTAGCTAGACTATCTGTCCAATCTGAGTTTTCTGTTGCACGACTAAAACAACTTTTGAACGTACACATGTTCCACCAAAACAAGTTCCTTCCGGAGGCTATTTTGAAGCGGCACCGTTGCTCCGGTGCTTAGCGTTGCCCAAGATGCAGCGCTGTGGAGGAGGGTCTGGCAAAGCGAGACTAACCTTTCTATAACAGCTATTTAAGTTTTAGGTTTAGCATGCGAATGTGCCGGCTGGCCAGTAGTTCTCTGTCCGTGAATCTGGGGGGTGGAACTTCTGAAGGAGGGGTATTTGTTTGGCAGTTAAGTTCAAATATCAACAATCTTTGCGCAGCATCGCTTACTACACCTTTAATTACTTTTAAATGGTTTGAGAGTGTTTTAAGAGCCCTTCTACACCCATAAATCCAAAGCATCAAAGGCCAACCCTCCCAAATGACTAAATGTCATTGATTTCAATGCTCATTTTTTTAGACTCAATTTTGTAAATGATGCTTTAGCTCGGCGTACTAACATTTCTTTGGGCAAATACTTTGTCTTTTTTGCTTTTTTTTTCATTTCATGCAGGTGTTTCACATCCTACTGGCTGCATGTACATAATAAAAACAGCATGTTAGCATTTAGAGCGTCAGTGCACATGGGAGGTAATACTGGGCCACGTGGCAGCAGCCCAAATGTTTTTGGTTTTCTTTTGTGTAAGATATTTGTAAAAGTCTGTAGAAATGAGACATCAGTAATTTATTTTGGCACGTGTCTGAACCCTTCATGAAGGCTGATGTGATCCACAGTTCCCTTTTACTTTGAAATGATGCTGTGGGTAGAAACATTACAGTAATTAAAGAAACCGGTCTGGTGTGTCCAATATTATCATGGGAAATGACTTAAGCTGTGTCCAAAATCACTCCCTCATTCACGTATTTAATACTCCCAACATGGAAAACAGTCAACTACTCTATAGTGTAGTGAGATTAATAGACACTCAAATACAATCAGTATATCAGGTTGAAAATTGGAAAGATTTCAGACACATCTTTTGTTTTTATATGTGATTTCACAGTTTTATTTCAACTTTTTCTATTCCTCTTTTTTTGGGTTTCATTTTTTTAATCCCTTGAAAATGTTACAGACCATCAGATCAAAGGTTCTGAGGAGCTCTGCTGCAGGCTGCCTAGTCCATTACTTGCTCGTAATTAGGGACTCCAAATGGCACAAAATACAGTAAAGTAGCAGTGCAGCATCGTAGACCGGGGTCTGCATCTGATTTCTGTTTTCAGTACACACGGGTCACAGGGTCCAAACAACTTAAAAGCACTGCTGCCAGTCTGTCTCTCTTAAGCCAGCTCGTACTTCAGTTATACATTTTTATTTTACAATCTGTTGACAGTGGAGATGCCTCGCAGGGCAGCAGGCTGTTTAGTGAGTATGAAAACCATCCTTGTGCCACCCCCCCCCCCCCCCCCCCCCCCCGCCCATCTTTGGGTAGGGTTGGGCATCGTTTTAAATTTTAATAATTCTGATTCCAATTCCGATTGTTCCTTTTGATTCCGGTTCTTATTGTTCTCGATTACAATTCTTTGAGGGTGGAACTAAAATGGGTCACATGCTTTTTTCACAGATAAGAGGACATTTTTATTTTGATTCAGTGGTGATTTACAGTTTTACCAGGCTTTTTCAGCCACACTTACTGCGCTCCCGGCTGCAACACAACAAGCACCTGGCCGCTATGGAAATCAAAACTTGCGCTAGGGCTGGGCAATATATCAATATAAATCAATATCGTGATATGAGACTAGATAATATCTTAGATTCTGGATATTGTAATATGACACAAGTTTCCTGGTTTAAAGGCTCTGATCTTACCAAACTGTTCTTTTATTTGCCTTTACCTACTTAGTCATTATATCCACATTATTGATGATTATCACAAATCTCTTGTTAATATTTTGTGAAAGAATTAATAGTCAACCCTACATATCGTCGCAACATTGTAATCAAGGTATTTGGTCAAACATAACGTGATATTTGATTTTCTCCATATCGCCCAGCCCTAACTTGCATGTGTTGAATTTGGAACCGATGATCGGATTCGAAACCAATTTTTTTTTTTCCAATAAAGAAACGATTCCATTGGAATGGTAGTTTTTGAAACGATTCCAAGTTGGAACCGGTTCTCGATGCCCAATCCTAATTGCAAGACACTGAATCCCCATCATAAACCAATCTGAAGGTGGTTGGAGTGGGAATGGACTCACAGTGGATGAGTGTGTATCCTAAATGTTTTCCCCTGTCCAGCCCCGCCTCTTCTCGTGTATCTATTCTGGTCTAATGAAGGGAACAAGTTGTATTGTTGTTGACTGTTGTGGGTGTTGCCCAGTGTTTGTAAAGAGTCTGTTTCTGCACTAAGAACACACAGGACTAGAGAAACCTTTCAGCATTACCTCCACAGCGGGCCGGTAGTGAAAACTAAATAAGAGTTAAAAAATTTTCATTATTTGTGGATGAACATGATGTTTTCAATATTTTATGTTTTTGTCAATAATGCTGATCCAAAATTCAATATTCTGTCAGTAAATCGTGTGTGAGTCCCACATGAGGGACTGAATGTGCAGAACATTGTAATTATTTTGTACAAACAATTTGGTAAAAGTCTTGGTTTGTTAGTGGAATTATTTTTGTTTGTTCTTAGAACAATCCTATTATTTATTAAAGTATTTTATACCAAAGTTTATTTTGTTTTTGTCTTTCTTTTATGTTTGAGACAAGGGTTTCTCTTAACTGGCCTCTCACTAAGACCCGCCATTAATACGTAATCGAATCACAACTTTCATGTCGCCACTTGAAGCCCTCTGGCCCAAAAAAATGTTTCCCGATTGACTTACATGGCGAAACAGAGACATCTGTAAATCAGTGGATAAGTTTTTTTGACTGTCACAACTCCCACAAAAGGACTTGTTTTACTATCAGAATTTGATCCATTTGGTCCGATAACATAGTCTAGAAGAGCCACACGATTAAATCATTTAATCTCCATTCAAGTTAGCGGAGCACTAAACCGGAAGTTCTCTAGAGCACCTGCTCTATGGGCTGCACAGTGCGCAAGCAGCGCAGATCATCTGGGTCATTTTATGCGTGGCATTTGAACTTTTTTTGGAAAAGAACTCATTGAGGCTTTGTAAAATTAAATTGAACTTCAACTGTACATTCTTTTTTTTTCTAAGATGGAAATTCATCCTATGGAAAAATAAGTCTTAGCACCTTGTAGAGTCTCTGGGTAGCCAATCAGCCACCTTTCTGCCTCCCGCCTCATTTACCGCCAGACCAATGAGGTGAGTCCTTAGCGTGTCTCCATCTGGCCCTTTAATGACACTGTGGGAAATGATTAACATTAGCCCCGCTCTGCATGAAAGCCTTCCAGCAGCTGTGCTGCATATCCATAATGCTTGGTGGGACGTTATGTGCCATGCTGTGTGTTCATTAACCCGGCAGTTGTTTTGGGAAGAATGGGAAACGTGTCTGGAATCCGGGATGGCGCTCGGGTCACATGCACATACAGCACACAATCTCTGACCTACTTGGAGAGACGAACAATGAGAGGAGAACCAGTAGATGATGGTGTAGTAGAAAGAGGAAGGGCCAGTGGTGGCATTAGGATCGCGTGTCATCCTACAATGCAGCATGTAAGCTGATACTGGATTCCTCCAGGAGCTAGTTATAGTGAAGGCTGTTGGTCCACACAGATTCAGTTTTCCATGCTGCTTGGGGCTTCACTGGGTCTCAGTGCCAGAGAGTGTGGAGCATGGGTGTCAAACTCAGTTTCACTAAGAGCCAAACTCAAACTGGAACATAAGAATCACATCAAGGAGAGCCAGACATGTATAGTTTATGGACATGCTTTTATTTCATTGAAAAAGTTAAGTATCGTTGACTGTATTACTGCATGTCCCTTTTTTGTTGCATTTTTGTAGTTTTTTTCAACATCTTTGTTGCTTTTACAACTTTTTGTAGCTTTCCCCAACATTTTTGTTGCATTTTTTTTTTTTACTCGTCGCATTTTCTTGACATAAAGCCCTACAAAAGTCAGCTGATTAATTTTTTTTAAAGCAGGCTACCACACAGCCGACTCACAACGAGTCCCAAAGTCGGCAAATCTGCCAAATTCAGCTCTGAGCGTAATTACAGTTTGAAAACTCGCTTCCCGTCTTTTTGGTTTGGCAATCAATTAGGCGGGACCTAAATTGATATGCGGGCCGGTTAAAAATGCGTGAGGGGCCGTGTTCAGGCCGCGGGCCTTGAGTTTGACACATGTGGTGCGGAGCTTTGGAACTGAGCGTTACAATAAAACACCTGGATTCAATAGTGGCTGCTAATTTTGGAGCTCATATTTATATCAAATCATCTTCATCAGCAAGTTGAAGCAGTTGTCACAGGATTTTAGACGTTTACATTTCCATTTATTCTGAGCACTTTATGATCTTTTTGTCAATGTTGAGGCATCTATGGTTTGGCTTGATTTAACTGAAAGTCTGCCTTCATCTGCCTCCACACAGACGACTCACTGTGGCAGATAATCCGCTGAGGAGATGGGTGGCTGCCATGATACATCCACCAGGAACACTAGAGTCACCTGTTTCAAGTGAGAAGACACTGGAGCAAAGCCACTGCAATGGATGGATGGATGCTCCTTTATTTAAAGACAACATTCTGGTTGCAGCACATAAAATCTGAAGATATCTTATTATTTATCGTCCATGTGTCAGAGTTATTCATCAGCTGTCCTCGCTAAAACTCAGACAAGGTTGTATTGAAAACAACACATAAAGCTTAAAGTAGTAGTTCTGATTTAAATGGCAGGAGCATCTTTTCCAACAAATGCCTCCAAACAGTTTGAGTCTTGAGCAGAGATGGGCCGTCACACAGTCCTGGAAAGAGGTTCTTCTCTGCTGGCCAAAAGATTGGCAGAATCTAAATTTTTTATTTTTTATTTATATCTAATATCTAAAATATATATGGAGCTGCTACCCCCGCGACCCGATACCGGATAAGCGGACGAAGATGGATGGATGGATAATATCTAAAATATATAGCCTATATATTTATTTATTTATTTCATATGTATTTTACAAAGTCCATTCCCATAAGTCTATTACCGTAATTTCCTTGCTACTCTCACCCTCGTTTGTGCTGCTTCCAGTGCATCGCATAAATTTGAGCTTTTATCCAATCAGATTTACCTCTGTGCTGTCTCCAGGAAAAAAAATCTACTCTGAAGCATTCAATGCCCAGGTGTTTTCATTTAACCTAGCTGATTAGACCTCTTCCCAGGACTGTGTGGTTGTGTATAGACTGACTGATTGACATCTCCCTAAACCTCTTGTTAGCTTTGTCATTCTTATTGGTAGAACAGATTTGTGACCTAATCATTTCCCATCTAAGCTCTGACTTACCTTCAACCTGAGCAGAGGGCGAGGATCGCTGGGTTTAAGCTTGACGACGAAGTGCTGTTGGCTTTTTTGTGTGAGAAAGTTTGCGGTGCGGTGTTGTGTTTTGTTTGTTTGTTTTTGCTTTGTTTTGTACAAATAACAACTCTATTTCAGAAGGATTGTTAGAAGTAGGATAGATTAAGTGGAGAGAGTATTTTGCAGGAGTATTGGCCGACGGCCTGTATAGGTCCGGTATACGATACAATTGCACATATTCTCTATCATGGCAGGCAATCAGGAAGATAGTTGTTGTAGCATAGATGAGTTGGATCCAGAAGATGGGAATTGGCAGATAAGGAGGATAAATAAAGCAAAGCGGGTTAGAGAAGTTAAAGAGAGTGAGAAAAAATGGAATTAAATTAAAATTGACGAAAATAATTAAGAATCAGGTTAAATATGCTAGGATTCTAAATGATGGCAATTTATTGATTGGATGTAACTCTGAAGAGCAGATTGAAAGAGCTTTAAAACTGCAAGCTGTTGGGAAAACCGTGGTGGTAAAGGTGGTGAAAGTGGGTGAACAAGGAAGTAAAGGAGTGATTTATGGGATTCCTTTAGCAGTTGAGATGAAGGAGCTGGTTAAAAATTTAAAAGAAAAGTGTGATGCTATTCAGAGTGCAAAGCGTTTAACCAAGGGGATTGAGTCAGTTTTGGTTCAGTTCAGCACAAAAGAGTTGCCTGCAGAGCTTTACTTTGGATATATGAGATACAGGGTAAGAGAGTTCACTCATAAGCCAATGAAATGCTACAAGTGTCAGAAGTTTGGTCATGTAGCTACGTTGTGCAAAGGGACTAAAAGATGTGCTAAATTTGGTGGGGAACATGATTATGGGGAATGTGGAGAGGGGGTAAGACCTAAATGCTGTAATTGTAGAGGGGGTCACAGTGTGGCCTACTGGGGGTGTGAAGCATTGAGAAGGGAGGCTGAGATTCAGAGTGTGAAAAGGAAGGATGGAGTTCCTTATGCAGAAGCAGTTAAAAGAGTGGAGCAAACAAAGAGGGTTAATGAAGGAAATGTTAGACAGGAAATAGCAACAGGGAATGGATGGACACAGCGACAAGAACATGTAAGTGAGAAGGAGAAAAAGGAGTGTGGAGAAAAGAGGGAATTGGTTGTCTTTATTGCAGGGGTAATTAATGCAACAGCTGAGGTTAAATCTAAAACTGAAAGGATTCAAATCATTGCAAAGGCAGCAGTTCAGCATTTGGGCATGCAAGACTTAAAATGGGAAGAAATAAGAGACTGTCTTGCTGTTCACTCCAGTCAGGACGTAGGTAAAGGATGATCTTATTTATTATGATCATTTTCCATTGGAATGCAAGGAGTCTGTTAGCAAATGGTCAATATTTTAAACAGTTTATAGGTAGTAGGAGTGTAAAACCTGATGTAATGTGTATTCAGGAAACATGGCTAAAACCTAGATTTGATTTTGTGTTATCTAACTATATTGTCATCAGACGAGACAGCAAGGATGTGGTGGGGGTTGTGCTACCTTTTTAAGAACGGGTGTTCCCTACAGGGTGTTGGGTACAGGGAAGGAACAAGAATGTGGTAGTGGAAGTATGGGCAGAGAAAAAGAAAATAGTAATAAATTATTATAACCCTTGTAAACAGTTAGAATTAAATAAATTAGAGAAAATAGAAGGCCAGGATAGAGATAGTTTTATGGTGTGGAGATTTTAATGCACACAATACACTGTGGGGAGGGGAAAAGAGACAATAATGGACAGGTGATTGAGGAGGTAATGAATGATAGGAACTTCGTTTGTTTGAATGATAGACTTGCTCCAAAGTGTGAGTGGGAAGTGCATGGAGAAGGCACTATTGGAAGTGATCATTACCCAATTACAGTGCCTTGCGAAAGTATTCGGCCCCCTTGAACTTTTCGACCTTTTGCTACATTTCAGGCTTCAAAACATAAAGATATAAAACTGTAATTTTTTGTGAAGAATCAACAACAAGTGGGACACAATCATGAAGTGGAACGAAATTTATTGGATATTTCAAACGGTTTTAACAGATAAAAAAACTGAAAAATTGGGCGTGCAAAATTATTCAGCCCCCTTAAGTTAATACTTTGTAGCGCCATCTTTTGCTGCGATTACAGCTGTAAGTCTCTTGGGGTATGTCTTTATCAGTTTTGCACATCGAGAGACTGAAATTTTTGCCCATTCCTCCTTGCAAAACAGCTGGAGCTCAGTGAGGTTGGATGGAGAGAGTTTGTGAACAGCAGTTTTCAGTTCTTTCCACAGATTCTCGATTGGATTCAGGTCTGGACTTTGACTTGGCCATTCTAACACCTGGATATGTTTATTTGTGAACCATTCCATTGTAGATTTTGCTTTATGTTTTGGATCATTGTCTTGTTGGAAGACAAATCTCCGTCCCAGTCTCAGGTCTTTTGCAGACTCCATCAGGTTTTCTTCCAGAATGGTCCTGTATTTGGCTCCATCCATCTTCCCATCAATTTGAACCATCTTCCCTGTCCCTGCTGAAGAAAAGCAGGCCCAAACCATGATGCTGCCACCACCATGTTTGACAGTGGGGATGGTGTGTTCAGGGTGATGAGCTGTGTTGCTTTTACGCCAAACATAATGTTTTGCATTGTTGCCAAAAAGTTTGATTTTGGTTTCATCTGACCAGAGCACCTTCTTCCACATGTTTGGTGTGTCTCCCAGGTGGCTTGTGGCAAACTTTAAACAACACTTTTTATGGATATCTTTAAGAAATGGCTTTCTTCTTGCCACTTTTCCATAAAGGCCAGATTTGTGCATTATATGACTGATTGTTGTCCTATGGACAGAGTCTCCCACCTCAGCTGTAGATCTCTGCAGTTCATCCAGAGTGATCATGGGCCTCTTGGCTGCATCTCTGATCAGTCTTCTCCTTGTATGAGCTGAAAGTTTAGAGGGACGGCCGGGTCTTCGTAGATTTGCAGTGGTCTGATACTCCTTCCATTTCAATATTATCGCTTGCACAGTGCTCCTTGGGATGTTTGAAGCTTGGGAAATCTTTTTGTATCCAAATCCGGCTTTAAACTTCTCCACAACAGTATCTCGGACCTGCCTGGTGTGTTCCTTGTTCTTCATGATGCTCTCTGCTCTCTAAACGGACCTCTGAGACTATCACAGAGCAGGTGCATTTATACGGAGACTTGATTACACACAGGTGGATTCTATTTTTCATCATTAGTCATTTAGGTCAACATTGGATCATTCAGAGATCCTCACTGAACTTCTGGAGAGAGTTTGCTGCACTGAAAGTAAAGGGGCTGAATAATTTTGCACGCCCAATTTTTCAGTTTTTTATCTGTTAAAACAGTTTGAAATATCCAATAAATTTCGTTCCACTTCATGATTGTGTCCCACTTGTTGTTGATTCTTCACAAAAAATTACAGTTTTATATCTTTATGTTTGAAGCCTGAAATGTGGCAAAAGGTCGAAAAGTTCAAGGGGGCCAAATACTTTCGCAAGGCACTGTATATGTAAACTGAATGTTGATGTAAGGTTGAGCATAGAAGATAGTCATGGAAGGTGGATTTTCAAAAAGGCAGACTGGAAGAGATTTATGGAAACAAGTGACTTCTATAGTAGTTCAATCCAAGAAACAAATGATGTTGAAATAAATGAAATTGAGTTGCGACAGAGTATTTATATGGCTGCTATGGATGCAATACCAAAAAGTTCAGGAAAACTATTAAGAAAAGCAGTTCCATGGTGGAGTGTTGAATGCGAAGAGGTAGTCAAGGAAAGGAACAGAGCTTTTAGATGATTAAAAAGAACCCATAACTTTCAACATTTGATTGAGTATAAGCGAGCACAGGCAGAAGTGAGAAGGAGTATAAGGCAAAGGAAAATAACATACTGGAGGAATTATTGTAGCTCAATTGGAAGTACTATTAATATACATGATGTATGGGGAATGATCAAGAAAATGGAAGGTATTAGAAGAGAGTGGAATTATCCAATCCTTTCAGATGGAGGACAGTTGGCTGTATCAAACCTAGAGAAAGCAGAAATGATGGTGAACACACTGAGTAAGGTACATAGTTCCAGTAATCTATCAGAAGAAGAAAGAAGGGGTAGGGAAGAAACAAGGAGTCTATATGCTGAGGTTATTCGAAAGAAAGGAAAACTAGAGGATAAATATAATGTTCCTTTCACCCTGAGAGAGTTAAGAAATGCATTGGATAAGTGTAAGAATTCAGCTCCTGGTAAAGATGAAATTTGTTATAGTATGTTAAGACATTTAAGTGTTAAGGGGATTCAGAAGGTTTTAAATATGTTTAATAAAGTTTGGGAGGAAGGAAAGATTCCTGTAATCCAGCAAATTATAGGCCAATAGCTTTAACTTCTCACTTAGGAAAGTTAATGGAAAGGTTGGTGAATGGAAGGCTAATGCACTTTATTGAAGAAAGCGAGTTGATGGCTAGTTGTCAGAGTGGCTTTAGAAAGGGAAGGAGTACTATTGATTCAATCATATGTCTTGAGGATGAAATAAGAAAAGCACAGATAAAGAAAGAGACTGTTGTGGCAGTATTTTTAGATGTGGAAAAAGCATATGATATGTTATGGGTAGAAGGTCTTTTAATTAAGATGCATATGCTAGGAATAGGGGGAAATATGTTTAACTGGGTAATGGACTTTTTAAATAATAAAAGTAGTCAGGTGAAAATAGGGACAGAAACATCTAGAAGGTGTTTGGTAGAAAATGGGACACCACAAGGTAGTGTTATTAGTCCATTGCTGTTCAACATAATGATTAATGATGTTCAGCCAGGAATTGGAAAGTCGCTATTTGCAGATGATGGTAGCCTATGGAAAAGGGGAAAAAATGTGAAGTATATTCTGAAGAAGGTGCAGAAAGCTCTAACCCTAGTGGAGGATTGGGGAAGGAAATGGGGGTTTAGATTCTCTATTGAAAAGACTAAGGTTATGTTTTTTACGAGGAAGAAAATAGATGAAAGTATGAAACTAGAGTTGTATGGTAGGAGTTTGGAAAGGGTTACAAGTTTTAAATTTCTGGGTGTGTTTTTTGATACAAGACTTACATGGAGGGATCATGTTTCAAAAATAGTAGACAAAAGTAAAAGGGTAATGAATTTAATGACGTCTTGCTGGAACGGAATGGGGAGCAGATGTAGCTTCTTTGATGCAAATGTATGTATATTTAATTAGAGCTAGAATTGAATATTGGTGTTTGGTTTATGGATCTGCAGCTAAGTCAGTTTTAGCTGGATTAGATATAGTCCAAGCTAAGGCACTGAGAATATGTACAGGAGCTGTACCATCTTCTCCAGTGTGTTCCTTGCAAGTAGAAACAGGAGAAATGCCACTCTGGTTGCGGAGAAAGCAACTTCAGGCTAACTATTGGGTCAACTTGATGGGTCAAAGGTGTGAACACCCAGCTAAAATAACAATTCAGAGAAGTTGGGAGAGAGAGGTGGCAAGAATTTCAAGTTTTGGATGGACAGGGGAGACAGTGGCACAGGAAATGTCTATTCATGATAAGAACTTCTGTCCAGAAGTAATGTGGCCATCAGTACTTTTATGGCAATTGGAGGTCCCAAAGACTGATTTAGAGATACTTGGGATTAAGTCAGAAAATCGTAAATCAGATTTGGTGCATGAATTCCAGTGTCATATAATAGAAAGGTATCAGGAACACATATTAATGTTTACAGATGGTTCAAAGGATCAAGAAATGGGTGCTACAGGAGCAGCTTTTGTGATTCAGAGGTGGAATGCCCAAGCGTGTAAGAGAACCTCAAATTTCCTAAGTGTGTTCACAGTGGAATTATATGCAATCCTAATGGCAGTACAATGGACTGAGCAGATTCAGAAGCAGAAAGTGTTGATATGTAGTGACTCTGTGTCAGCTATCACTAGTATTGGGAAAGGGTTATCAAAGAGTCGACAAGACCTTGTGTATGATATTCTTCTGGCTATTAGAGATGTGAAAAGGAGAGGGGTAGAAATATCATTCATTTGGGTCCCAGCTCATGTAGGTATTGCATCAAATAAAAAGGTTGATAAGTTGGCCAAAAGAAGCTGCTCAAAAGGAAATAATAGATGTTAACATTAATCTATCTAAGGCGGAGGGTAAAAGTATTGTGTGGCAGGGAACAATTTTAAAATGGCAACAGCTCTGGGAGCAAGAAAACAAAGGAAGGCATTTATTCTCAATATGTAGGAAAGTAACTGACTCAGTTAATGTTCATAAAAGAGAGGAGGGTAGACGTAAGGAAGAGGTTACTATTTCTAGAATGAGGATTGGTCACACATTGCTGAACAGCACTTTTTTTTATTTTAGGAAAACACCAGAGTGGCTTGTGTTCATGTCAGGAACCTGAGACAGTGCATCATGTTTTGATTTCTTGTAGAAATTATGACCGACAAAGACAAGTTCTACTCAGAGAATTGCGAGAAATTGGTTTGGAAGAAGTATCTCTGAAAAGTATTTTAGAAGTAGGGTCAAGCGGGAGGGGAAAATGTTGTTTGTTCAAATTTTTAATAGTCACTGGGTTGTATAACAGGATATAGTGCATTTTGGTGTTAGTTCCATAGATGACAGCAATGCAACTTTTTGGATGCCGGCTGCCGTAAAATCCCACAGAAGAAGAAGAACCTGAGCAGAGTCTAATCAGCCAAAATAACTTTCGGAATTTTGAGTGAAGGGATGATGTTGTCGATTGTTATATTCTTTACCCATTCAAATTTTGAATCTGGCCTGTTGGGCGTATCACATAACCGTAACAGTTTAGTTAATTCAAGTTTGTTTAGATTTTTAGATGTGAAGTTAGTGAAAGAAAGGAGGATGTACTTTTTCTTCAAATGACAAGCAGCTTTGGTAAGTTGAATGGATTTTTAAATGCATTTTAGTAAAATGATTTTGCTAGCTTTGCTGCTTGCTTTAGATAGTTGTTGCTGGTGTTGCATAGATGTATATACTGATGGTTTGAGCAGTGTCAGTGGCTGCTGTGCCTCTGTGTCTGCGTGGTGGCACATATGTTGAGCGTTGTGTGTTTTGTTTCTTTGGTTCATTTGGACTATATGTGATGCAGCATCCTGTCATACTGCGTGACAATGATGGCATCCGTCACCATGTATTCATGTCTCTGCAATAGTGTATTGAAACTCTAGGTGTTGAGCCTTGCGTTAAATCACTTTATTCCACAAGATAATGTCCTAGTGTCATGGTGAGGTTATTCAAAGGTGGCTGCTAGAATGTAACGGGTTAATCAAAAAGGGTTACTTAACAGTGGTATGCACAGTGAAAAAAAATCTGATTCGGAAAAATATCTAATTGTGAATATTTTGCCTGATATTGAAATTATTCATGATATTGGAGGGAATGATCATTTTTGCATCATTATTCTCATTTTGATTTAAAAAAATCACTGAAGAGGATTAGGGCCACATGTGCATTTTTTTTGAGTTCTGAGTTTAAAGTCAGAATTATGACTCTGAAAGGCTCTTCCTAGAATTAGTTGACTCCCCCAGCCTACTTCCCCACTTGGAGGACTGAGTTCCTTCTACACTGCTCCACTCAACGTCAGCTGATCCCCCAAGCCCCCCTCCCCCCCTCTTCCTGCATTTCTGTTAATTTGTTAATGTACTTGTTCTGTGTTGTCTGTCACCGTCTGGTTCGGACCTGATCTGGGTTGGATTGTGGGTGGGTGGGGATTTGGGAGGAATTGACATGCTGTTTCAACTATGCTTTGTTCACCATTGCCTGTATGACATGTCATTTATCTGGAAATTCCAATAAAAAACAGTTGGAAAAATAAATGTGGTGTTTTTTTTTTTTGCAAGGATCTGTATACCAAATCAATTTTTTATTTTTATTTTTTTTATAGGGTACGATTTCTAGGCCGGGATGTCTCTGCAGCACCACAACACAAATATTGTGCCTCCTGCGATTTGGATATTGCACTAGTCCATGATGATGATGATGGATCAATTTAAAGTCGAAATTCCCCTTTTCCCATGTTTATTGTAGAATGCATTCAGTAGCATCTCTTTGTTTAGGTCAAAGGCCACACAAAGCCAGAGCAGAGGGGGAACTGAGCGTGTGTGAGACCCTCGGATGTGACCCTTTTTGTAAGGATGTGTGGGTGCCTGGCTAGCTCAGTTGGTAGAGCAGGCGCCCATATATAGAGGTTTACTCCTCAACACAGTGGACTTGGGTTTGACTCCGACCTGTGGCCTTTTGCTGCACATCTCTCCCCTTTCATGTCTTCAGCCCAAAAAAGAATCTTTAAAAAAACAAACATATCATGGCATGGCATGGCAAGGCTGTAGCTAACATGTTTTATGAGCAGATGAACTCTTCCATTAGTCTAGAACTAGACACACCCTTGTGGCAGCAAATGTAATTTGCAAGCAGGGTTAGTCTAGCAACTCTTCGTTGGCTTGCGAGCTGGAAAAACTAAACTCTAGTCAGGCCACTCACATGGTGTATAGAGTCTGCTACTTGAAAACAAAGACTCTGGAAGACTTGGAGTTCTTTTCTTAGAAAAGAACAAAGAATGGCATTGAAGTCATCCTTTAAAAAAGGAAGTTGTGTTTGAAGTTTTGCCGACCAGATACGGCAAAAGTTTAATCTATCAACTAACGTTGCTCTGGTTGGTTGTAGTGCTATCCTATTGCGTGCAGAGGGAATTTGAAAGACAACCGTTTATCCCGCCCCTCGGATTGAGCCCTGCCAATGGTGTGTTCCCAGACCCAACATCTTGATGTGGGTCTGGCTTGTCAGGCTACTCTTCCTTAGCTCTAAGAACCCCCCTTTTGATTGTGTCTGCACCCCAAAAACTACAACAAATTTAGTTCTTAGAACACTGTTTTCTGGGACTTATTTAAGCTTCTATTTAAGTAGTAGCTACTCTCCCAGCACAGTTACTTTGAGTGACATAAGTGTACGTTGATTGGTAATACAACCAGTGGTGGAAGAAGTATTTAGATCCTTTACTTAAGTAAAAGTACTAATACCACACTGTAAGAATACTGCATTGAAAATGTTACTAAAGTAAAAGTATGTAAGTATCATCAGGGAAATGTTCTTGAAGTATTAAAAGTAAAAGTACTCTATGCAGACAAACTCTCCCTTTTTAGAAAGTGTAAAGGATCCAAACTGTTGTGTGTTTAATGGTCTAATCATTTCATCTGGACTTGTAGGCCGTTATATTGTTGGCTAGTTTAATTTATAAGATGAATGTAGTGAAGTAAAAAGTAAAATATTTCTCTCTGAAATGTAGCAAACTAGAAGGGGGCATGAAAAGAAAAGACTAGTAAAGTACAAGTACCTCAAAGTACAGTACTGGAGTATATGTGCTTAGTTACATTCCACCACTGCATGCAACACATGAGCTAATGCAGCCCTGGCAACCGCCAACTTAAAAGAATGTTAGCTGTGTAACAGACAGCACAAAACAAACAGCTTGTGACCGAAAAGAGGGATATAAGTCCAGGCTCACTGAGTATATGAGACGGGGAAAATATAACTTTGACTCGTCAAAGCGAAATACAAGACTCATCTTGCTATACAAACTGCCAGTGCTTAGGTCGCTTCGGCATCAGACAACAACAGAATAATTACTTTATTTTACTTTTTCCCACAACAGAATCTCGGCTTTGAAAATTTAAAACTTCATGTGGGAGAAAAACACAAAACAATGTGATTGAACAGTCCTTATATTTTATTAATGTTACACACTATACTGCGACACATCCAGCTGCATATAATCATAATTACACCTCATATTACACTAAGAAAAGTTTGAGCGGGTGAGGTTAAGTCATCAGCCTCGTCCGGGAATCGCAGTCAAATCCAAAGTATTCCCTGACCTGCTGCTCTGGTGCCGCTCAGCTTCTAAACACAATGACCCAGACACAATGAAGCTGAGAGGCTCAATGACTTTCCCCAGCCTCCTCCTGCTTCTCACACACACCCTGTCTACACACACACACACACACACACACACACACACACACACACACACACACACACACACACACACACACACACACACAGTGCATTTCACTATCTTTGTGGGGACCCGTCATTGACATAATGCATTCCCTAGCACCTTACCCTAACCTTAACCATCACAACTAAATGCCTAACCTTAACCCTTACCCTCACCCTAACCATAACCTAATTCTAACCCTAATCCTAAAACCAAGTCTTAACCCTCAAACAGCCCTTTAACCTTGTGGGGTCCAGCATTTTGGGCCCCACAAAGCTGGTCGGACCCCACAAGTATACTGGACTCCCAGTTTTTGGACCCCACGAATACAGTTAAACGAGAACACACACACACACACACACACACACACACACACACACACACACACACACACACACACACACACACAGACCTCAGTCCACACACACCTGTTTTCAGCGGATCACCAGCAGTGTGCTTTAGTCTCACACACTCAGTGATGATAAAATACTACCACTGCTGCCGTACCATGTCCGTGTGAGTCTCTGTGTCAGTATACATCTGAACGTTTTCGGAAGGCCAATCTTTTTCACCTCAGCCAATCATTAAAAATGCATATAGATATTTTCTGTTGGACCACATTGGGTTTGAATCAGATAAATGTATTGATATGTGCACAAAAAGAGTAATCTGCACCTTAGCAGTACTGTAATTCATTCTTGCCCACAAATGACTGACTTTGATTAGCTTTCAGATATTGTGACGGCCAGATAAGTAAAGGTAAAGGTACTTTTATTGTCACATACACATAGTGAAATTCATTCTCTGCATTTAACCCATCCCTCAAGGGAGCAGTGGGCAGCCATTTACAGCGCCCAGGGACCAACTTCAGATCTAAGCCAGTGCCTTGATCAAGGGCACTGACTGGAGAACCTAGTACATGTTTTTGATGGTGGGGGAAACCGGAGCAAACATGGGGAGAACATACAAACTTCACACAGAAAGGCCCAGAACGATTGATTGGATTGGATTCAAACCCAGAACCTTCTTGATGTGAGGCCACAGTGCTAACCATTGGTCCACCATGCTGCGAAGTTAGTTAAATACTGTTTGCGGTCATCCAGCAGCTACATTTGAGTGTTTCCCCACAAATGACTGAATGCAGACAGTTTAACTACAGTACTTCTGACATGTTTCAACTCCTCCTTGTTGACTCTTTGCTAGCTTTGATTGCTACAGTAGCTACATCTGCGTGTGCAAAGCAGTGCCAAATAAACTAGTGGATTAATTCAGCCATTAGAGTTTTGGTTTTGTTCTGAGAAATGTGACTTGAGTGACACTTTACAGAATAACTGATTCTGATCTGTTGATTTCAATTTCAAGAGCACAAATTACTATTCTATTTACTCAAATTATGAACTACACCTGATGCCTGCTGGGCTGCATATCGCTCCTCACATCTAATAATTCTACATCACTCTGCCTTAAGGAGCTGCTTACCCAAGAATAATGTCATCTTCAGGTTATTCCCTGACAGGAATAAAGCCTGTATCAGTTTGAACCCTAGTCTTGCATTGCCAGACCTTCCTCCACAGTGCTGCGGAGGAGGGTCTGGCTAGTCCACACAGCTTTCTGGGATGGGAGAGAAACTTGCTTTGGTTTATTGGCATTTCTTTAAACCAATCACAATCGTCATGCAGCGCCGGACGGAGCAACAGTGCCGCTGCAAAATAGCCTCGGGAAGGAGCTACATTCCACCAAACTGTTTTTGGTGGAACATTCAAAAGTTGTTTTAGTCGTGCAACAGAAAACTCAGATTGGACAGATAGTCTAGCTAGCTGTCTGGATTTACCCTGCAGAGATCTGAGGAGCAGTTAACCATAGTCCTCATAAATCCACCGCAGTTTAGAATGCCAACACAAAGAAAGAGGAAGGTAACGGACATCCGGCCGAAATGAGGGACATCCGGCAGCGCCTGAACAATCCCGGAAACGGAGTCAATATAGATTAGTTGAACCATAATGAGTGTAGTCTCAGGGTTCGACAGCATGTTAGGAGGTGAGGGGAAACTTGCAGAACAATAGGGAGACAGGGAGGGAAGCAGGGAGAGAGGCAGGAATGTTCGACGGAGCTCCTGAGGACAGCGGGAGAGCCGGATTGCTCCTCGGAGCTACCACGCCTCGGACTCTCAGCTTGCGGCGAGCCCTCCGACTCCTCCCAGGGTTAGGGCCCAATCCACATGTTCAAACGGAGATGAAAGGCCCCCGGTAGGAAGGTTGTCGATGCCAATACCAAGTAAGTCCTGTTTAGCAGCGCTCTCCCAGATGTTCCCCTACACTGAATATTCTGCTCTATTCGCCTCTCCCCAGTGACGAGGAGGGAGCCTCCGCTTGACCCCTTCACATCAAAGTGTGGAGGAGGACTTAAAACAATAAGCACTTCCAGAGGGGGGGAGATGTGTGTGTGTGTGTGTGTGTGTGTGTGTGTGTGTGTGTGTGTGTGTGTGTGTGTGTGTGTATGTAGAAGTGGGTTGGGCCCCTCATCAGAATAGCTGATGAGAAGCTAATGTCCTGTGGGTATGTATTCAGACAGCAAAGATTAGGCTGACACATACTTTGAGCCCATGCCTGCATACAATTTTACACACTGTACTGTATTTTACACATGGTATACTGTAGTGTATACTTACTCTATATACATGCAGAGGGGATTTTGACTCCCTGTTCATGGCAACATCTGCTTCACACTTGTGTTAGAAGTAATATATTAAAGTAAAAGTAATAATACCACTATGTAAAGATTGTCTTTAAAATACAGTAGCCTATACTCAAGTAGTATGTTTTCATTATTTATGTGTAAGCAGCATTTTCATGTTGCAGCTGGTTGAGGCGGAGCTGATTTGAACTATACAAAATATTCCCAACTCAAGGTTCACTTGCCATCTTTTGTATGTATATATCTTTTGGATATATATGTATATTAATCGCATGATTGTCCATAGTTGACTCGCAATTAATCACAAATTAATGGCACATTTTTTCCTGTTCTAAATGTACTTTTAAAGGGATATTTTACCAGTTTTTAATGCTCAAGTGGTATTTGAGACTAGATATACAGTATTTGCAATTAATCGTGAGTGATAGGACACTCATGCAATTAATCATGATTAAAAAACGATTGACAGCCCTAAAAAACTATATATATATATATATATATATATATATATATATATATATATATATATATATATATATATATATATATATATGTGTGTGTGTGTGTGTATATGTATTTATATATATATATATATATATATATGTGTATATATACAGTGAGGAAAATAAGTATTTGAACACCCTGCTATTTTGCAGGTTCTCCCACTTGGAAATCATGGAGGGGTCTGAAATTGTCATCGTAGGTGCATGTCCACTGTGAGAGACATAATCTAAAAACAAAAATCCAGAAATCACAATGTATGATTTTTTAACTATTTATTTGTATGATACAGCTGCAAATAAGTATTTGAACACCTGAGAAAATCAATGTTAATATTTGGTACATTAGGCTTTGTTTGCAATTACAGAGGTCAAACGTTTCCTGTAGTTTTTCAGCAGGTTTGCACACACTGCAGGAGGGAGTTTGGCCCACTCCTCCACACAGATCTTCTCTAGATCAGTCAGGTTTCTGGGCTGTCGCTGAGAAACACGGAGTTTGAGCTCCCTCCAAAG